>CP092863.1:181121315-181208793 GCA_030710605.1 Cordylochernes scorpioides | reverse complement strand
GGGCTATGGCCCTCATGAGGCGCTGATCACTGGCCTGGAGGCCTTCCGTTAATGCCTCTACTATGATGGGATTGGTTAGGCCCAGTTGTAATCCCATTGTTATTTTTTGACGGTAATATTCTCCTAATTGGATCTGATTAGTTAATTTAAAAGTTAAAAATTTGGTGAAAGTGACCTCGGATTTTCCGGGGTAGAGGTCTATGAGAGTTTGTTTTGCTTGACTGTATGGCAGAGAGGCCAGATTTAGTTCGTTGTAGAGGGAGAGGGGCTCACCTTTGAGTAGTGTACGGAGCGGGTTTGCAGTGTGGTGTCATCTTGCGGTCCCTCGCTCGTCCGCTCGAGCTGCTGGATGAAGTTGTTTGCTGCGTAGGATCCGTCGAAAGAAGAGATGAGGGCTTCCTCCACACGAGGCATGACTAGCCCCGAATGGCGTCTGTTAGGCGGCTTACTAGTTCGTCGCAGTGGGGTTGCATGTTGGTGAGGGCATCCGCGAAGTACTCGTCTCCGGCCTCGTCATCCTCTGCATGTTGCTGTCCTCAGTCATCCTGTCGACTTTAACGGGTTCTGTAGTAAACCCGATGTGGAATGTGCTGGGCAGTCGTGGTAGTGGGTGCGTGATGGGATTCCCGCACTGGGACAGCAAAGAACAGAGGCAGGTCTAGATGGTAGCTCCAAGAGAAAGAGGTAGACCACGGACGAAGGCAGCGGACCACGGCCGACGCGGATAGAAGGGGGGTGAGAGGTCCAACTGACTGTATAACGGCGTCCGCTCTGAAAAACCACTGCTAAAAAACAACTGCCTTTGTCTCTTTTCTGGGCCTTTTATATTATTGGACGCCCGCATATGTGGTGATTCCTGATTGGCTACTGTAATCACGCCACTTTCTGGCGCCGGGTTGTTTTTGTCTGGTCTACCTCGTCCTCTTTGTTTTATTTGTCACTTCCATTGTTCGATACATATTTTTATATATAGATATGGGGTTATATATAATAAATATCAGAAGAAGGTTGTGAACTATTTAACTCAAAATATACTACATACATAATGCTAGTTATTTTTTCTCTAGTTTAAAAAATAATACTTCATTTATAAATTATTGAATAATTTTTATGATTTTTCTATTAATTTATTTAGTTTCTTTTTTTGCGAAATTAAGGAGGCAAATTTTTTTCGCTAGAGAGTAGAAGCTTTTGAACAACAATAAAAACTAAAACTCTTTGGTCAAAAATATTTGTCTCTATAGGAGGCGCTATGGTTAAATACAGATGAGCATTAATGCGCGATCTAGCAAGCAATATTCATCAAGTCAAGAAGAAGAGGTTAGTGTTTTTATTTATGTTAGACTCATGCTAAGGTTGATATCGAGCCCACCACAAATCTAGAGATAATATCTGTAGATAGAATATAGTATTGGAACGTCTGCAATGCAGTAACATCGTTTGGCATCATCTCCGTTACCATAGCAACCACCTTAGTTGAGAATCTAATATGCGGAAAATGCAAAAAAGCGACATTGACAGAAATAGGAAACTTGAAAATTAAACCACAAGAAATTTTATATTTTGAACAAATCGATTGAAAAAAAAAAAAAACTTTTAGTTTGTAGAATTAGAAAATGGGCGATTTCGAATGTTTATTATGATTATTCGGAATTATAATTGCACTCGCATAGTTATGCAGACTTTAAAAGCACAATTAAAATATATTATTAACACCATAGTCACATCACTTTTACCGTATTTTCATTATTATATAAAGAAAGAATTCAAAGTTCATTATTAAAATTTATTTAGACTTATTTCTCTCATAATTTTTGGTTATTTTGAATTGATTACAAAACTACATATGAATCCATCAGATAAAAAAAAAAAAGCTTCATAATACTAAAATGGCAATCATGATGCCTGCTCTCCTCTCTTTGGGTAACATTGCTCTCTGGGACACCTCATTGTTTATGTTATTGGCTAGCATCTATTACTCAGTGATGGTATGTTTTTTCCTAATAAATATTATATTAAAATTGTTCCTATATTATTCCAATGTTAGGCTCAGGTTAAATTCAGCGCCTACAGTACTGGATATAAAAGATAAACAAAGAGCTGTCCTGGAATCTCCTTACCAATCCTCTCACTGTTTCTTGTATTCTTTTGGCTTTAATGCTAAATATTTTGATAAGTTTAGAGAATAGTTAAGGATGAAGAAAATAAAAGAAAGCAATAAATTCCATGAGTGTGTTTAGTAAATCTTTAAAAAGTAAACTATTTTTCAAATTAAATAATAATTTAAATTTTGATGAGAGGTGATGATAACACCCCACTATCACTGCCCTCATCTCAGCATATTGCAGTATATTGGGTAGAACACGTCAAATATCTATTCATATTTTCATTCATTTGAAATAATAAACAAGACCAAATATGTTGTTTATTTTGGTGTGAGGATGCTCTGACTACAATATTCCATAAATTATTCACATTTGGTCTTGTTAGCATTTGACTCTGTGAAGTGAAGAATATAGACACATTTAAGGTGTGAGTTTTAGGTAAGAAACTCTTGAAATAGAATGGTCAATGGTCAAATTGCTAGTATCTAGGTCATTCTGCTCTGGTAAAGATGCATGGAGACACATCTGAGGCTCTACATTGGACACAACAACATCTAGGTCATAAAAGAGATGGTATGCAAAAATTCAACTAACTTGGACAATTTTGGTTACAAGTTTTAGATATATATCAAATAACTGCATGGTAATTCCATAGGAGCATTGATGCAATGAATATAGCCATGCTTCTGTTTACTTATTTTGTAGCTTAAATATTGAGGTTAATGGAATTTGCTAGAGGGGGAATTGGTTTTTTCTGGAGACCGCAAGTGGTTGTTAAGGGAAGGACATTTAGACAGAAACATTTAGAAATTCCTGAGGACAAAAGTATTCTCATTCTAGACAAAAGGAACAAATAAGTTTCAGAAGACAAAACCCCATTTGGGTCATTTCCCACTGTCACCACAGATGCTAATCCCCAACTTTATAAGTTGATAAACACAAGGTAATGTCACCAAATCTAAATAAATATATAGGTGTGACATTTCGGTAACAGCATTGTTATCATCATCAGAGCAATTCAATACTTTTGTTTGAACATGGTAACAATGCTGTTACCGAAACGTCACACACTATTTATTCATTTTTTTGGATTTGGTCATTTTACTTTGTGTCTATATACTCCAAATTGTACATTATCATCTTTATAAGTTGATGTTTTCAATTTAAAGAGAAGATCAATGGTGTTATTTGGTGGGAAGTTGTTTAAACCCCTTAAAGTCATTTCTTCCATGAGCTCCATTGTAAGTCAACCTACCTTTGTTCCTATCTGGTTTGGAATAACACACACTGTCCATATCATTTGTTGTATTCATTTTAATCACCAAAATGGAAAACTAGGGGGAAGAATAAATTCTGTTCTTTGGTCATGTTGCCTAGATATATCTTTGATTTGTTAAAATGTGTGTTAATGTACTCAAATATTGTCATCTTCTCCAGTGTTCAAGTTTAGAAATGGTAACAGAACATTTCAAACTAAACTAGAATCCCACAAAAGCCAATTTAAATATTTGACCAACAAATTTATTGATCCAAATACATAAGTAGTTTATTAAATATTGAAGTGTGGAGTTCTCTATATGGGGTTTATACCTTCCTCATTCTGACACTTGTGTTATTATAACCAAGTTCTAACCACAGTTAAATGAATTAGGAATTGTGATGTAAGAACCAAGTTGCTCTTTTAAACAAGGCTCTTATAACATGATTCCACTCTGTTCTAACAGCAACTTGGCTCAAACTTCTAAAACTCTGGTTATAACACCATAAAATCTCTTGGTACCAAGTGATGTTGTTATAAATAGACATTTGAAGCTGGCAGCTACACTAGAAGGTGTATAGAGACACATCAGTATGAATGAAAAAACTTTTCGCTGTCAATGGCAGAATGTCACAAGATTGCCCTCTTGGAAACTGAAGTGTTGCACTATTCTGCTGGACCCAAATGCGTCTACTTGTTCTCTCAAGTTTACCATGATATCATCACCCCCACATCTGTGTTGGGGATATATACATAAAACAATTCTGCAATCAATCAAACTGAGCATGTCAACCCTGTATGTAGTTTAGAGAACCCACACATGGAAGCATGGCACACAGTAGAGGCACCACCACCACCACTCAGCTCAGTTGTTTGATGTCCAAGGGACCTATCTCGTGGCCACAAGGTCAGCAGCCGCTCAGGAGAGACCTCCACCCACCACAGAACTTTGCAGAGAATCTCACTGGTAAACACAACTGAAACCATTTTATAAAATACTGTCATCATATTGGGGGTCAATGTACGAGTGGTCTGAACTTTTGGTTTTCTACTGCTACAACCTGGGATCAAACCCCGAGTGCATTGGACACTTTTTTCCTAATTAAAAGAATACTTCAATGGGAAGCCCCGGATTCTTGCAAAGTCTAACCCCACCAGTGAGTGCAAGTAACCAAACTGGGCACTGGCACACTTGTAAGTGCAAAAGTCAAACTGATTTTCACATATGTAGATATGTGTTGTGCATAGCAGTCACTATCTCTTACCCACCATGATTATCATGGACTGTACTACATGTACTAGGGATAATATATACAGTGAAACCCCCCGGCTAAAACAAACCTGGATAATAGCGAACCCTCACTTATAACAAACCTGAAATAATCCCAATTTTATAATACACGGAACTATGGCTATAACAAACCATGGCTATAACGAACCATGGCTATAACGAACCATGGCTATAGTGAACTACAGGTTCAGTCTCATTGGGGTTTGTTATAGCAGAGTTTTACTGTATATTGATATTATAAACATTTTCACTCATTAAATGTTAACATTGATGTTTAACATGTTTCATTTAAAATAATTTTATAATTTCATTTATAAAAAGATAACCACACTAAAGATTTGAATATATCATTAAGTGTGATGCACTAGCGCGCCATCTGTTATCAAAATTCAAAACTATTTTAAAGGCGTAAGATTCTTTTTGATATTAAACAATATCATTAAGTGTATTTAAGTAATTTTACTTGGGAAGAGCAAGCCTTTATTTGCCCCATGTGTTTCCTATTTTGTAAAATCCACAAATAAGATTTGATAAGGATTACTCTGATAAACCTACACAATATAATTTCTGAACACAATTGTTATAGATTCAGGATTAAATGGGGAGGAAAATCAAATTCATCTACCACAATAAAAAAACCTATAAACTTTAATTGCTTTATTATAAACACAAGGAAATAAGACCAAATCCAAATAAATAAATAGTGTGTGACGTTCCAGTTACCAAATGTCATACTATTTATTTGGATTTGGTCTTATTTCCTTGAGTTTCAAATCTATAATCCAAAATGAACCAATTCCTTGATCAACATGTATAGAATTGAGAATGGATTATAGATAAGGCACAATTTGGATTATAGATTATAAAACAAGGTATATAAGACCAAATCCAAATAAATAAATAATAATTAAGACCAAATCCAAATAAATAAATAGTTACTTTCAGTACTTTTGTCTGAAGATGGTAACAACGCTGTTACCGAAACATCACACACTATTTATTTATTTGGATTTGGTCTTATTACCTTGTTTTTGAATGGATTATAGTTTAACTATTTGTTATCCTAGAGATGTTACAGTTTCTAGTGGTTTGGACATGACACTATTGATAAAATTAGAAATATATTATTAGCACAACTTTATTTTTAAATATATATAATTAAAACATACACTCCAATATTGTAATGAATAAAAATTGAAAGAGGGGCTCATCAGTTGTGAACCAGCAGTTTTGCCATGGTGAAATGCCCTCCCTTTCCAATCATTGCAGTATAAGGGCTGTAGAGAGAAATAGGTTTTAATTATAAATTGCTGATATTCCCAGCCATAGATAAGCCGATGATGATATTTCCAGTCATAGATAAGCTGATGATGATATTTCAAATGAGAAACCACATACCGAGAGTGAAGCCTTGTTATAGCAGTATTCTATATACAGTTACGAGCGTCATTCCTCATCTCCTAATCACATCTCTCTCTGTCACCGTTTGCTTTTTTTTTGGAATGGCGCCCTCCTATTGGTTGGCTACGGTCACGCCACCTTTGCCCCCCCCCCACTCGCTATTTATGTAACTATTGTGTTGGAGCGGGTCGCTCCCTAAATAAATGCATATACAGTCGAACCTCTTTAATTCAACACCCCAAGGGATCAGAGCATATATTTTTTATAAATAGCTCTGTAATATAAATTAATGATATTAATTGACACCATTGTGTGTGTACTTTTTTATATTTATTTTTTTATTTCATGATTAACTTTTAGTATCTGGGACAAAATGCAATAATACATATTTTCGAAAAAAATAATATTTTTATTCCAATTGAATAATAGTTTAAAGAAAATAAATATGGAAAATAAAAGAAAATTAAAAAATATTATTTGAAAAGAATCAAGATTAAAAAAAAAAATCTTTTATAGATGTCTGTTTTTTCTCTGAAATCCTATTCAGGATGTATTCCAGATAGTCTATTTTTAAAAGACATGCATGCCTTTCTTCCTCAGAAATGTCTTTTAAATAACAAAGAGTTTTTATTGTATTAAAGGCATCCACTGCTGCTGCAGGTGTTATTGATGTTTTGTTTAAATCTTTTTCTGTTGGCTCTACTTCTTCATCTTCTTCTTTTCCCATTACCTCATTTACAATTTCTTCAATGGACTGTTCCCCAGCAACTTGCACATCTTTATCCAACTTCCAAGAGTCAATATAGTTGACATCAATGGCTTGATGTTTTTTAATGCCTCAAAACATCTGTTCATTTCTCTTCAACAACTTCTTCCATTGCTTCATCCATCACAAATCCTGAATGAGAAAACAATTTTTTAATTGTGGAAGAACTAACCCCAACCCATGCAGCCTCTAGCCAGCTAATTGCAAAGAGTAAATGTACTTGAGCATTTTTTTTTCTTCCATGCAAGTGAGAAGATACGTTATCATTCGTTTCCTATATTGGTCTTTTAGGGCTTTAATGATACCCATATCACAGGGTTGTAATGCACTTGTAGTTAGGGGCGGGCAAAAATCTTATTTCAATATTCTGTAACCCTTCAGGTATTTGGGTGGGCTGGGCAATTATCTAAAATTAATAAAATTTTTCTTTCTCTTCTTTTGAATATTTGGTCCAATTTTTTCAGCCAATCCGTAAAAATTGCCCCAGTCATCCAGGCTTTTTATTAAAATGATAATTTGAGGGAATATTCATGCCATGGAAGCATCGTGGTCTTCTATATTTCCCAATATAAAGTAAAGGCAGTTTTTCACTTCCATCCATATTACAGCATATCAACACTGTAATTCTCTCTTTAGACTTCTTACCCCCTTCACATTTCTCACCTCTGATAGTCATTGTTTGATTAGGCAAAAGTTTATAAAATAACCCTGTTTCATCAGCATTGAAAATGTCCTGTGGGCTGTATTTAGCTAAAAGTGAAGGAATAATCTCACCTTTCCAAGTGGCTACACTATTGGCATCCACACTTCCAGCTTCTCCATGAAGTCGTTTAAAAGCAATATTCCTTCTGGCCTTAAACTTTTCTAGCCAGCCATTGCTAGCTTCAAAATTATCTTGACCCATTTCAAGGCCAAGAGTATAGCCTTTTCTTTCAAGATATTGCCATTTATGGCAAGTTTCATGGCATTTGCCTGCCTTATCCACCTAAACAGGGCTTCTTCAATCTCTGGGAATTCCCCGTCACGATCACGTTTCAAGGTAGAGCTAAAATTAGATTTTAAAAAGGCAGATTTTATGGCGAATTTATGTTTTAAAAATTGTGCTAATGGTGGACCGTGAAATATTTCTCTCTCTGGAAACTTGACTATGTGATTTTCCTTGTTCTATTTCTTCTATTATTTTCATTTTTTCCACATAAGTGAGGCTGGTGATACTGACTACGTTTCAATTTATTTTGCAAGAACCTGACATTCTAGCCCCACTCATTTATTCAAATTAACACAGAATATTGAATTAAAATGTTATCATAATAATTTGTTGGATCATTTTATAAAGATTTATTTATTTAAAAAGAAATTATTTATAAATTTAAAAATTGCTAAAATATTTCGATGTTAAAAATAAAAAATAAAAATTATTATTAGTTAGCGCATGATGCCGAAATTCCCGCGTAAAAAAAACAACAATAACATCCGCAAAATTGCGCAATGGCACTGCAAAGTGAAACTTAAACTAACCAGAAACCAAAAGTGTGCAGGCGCGATCCTATCGGCGCCCGCCGATGCCGATCGTCGCCGCCGTAATACCGTTTAGCGGTAAAGTTTGCATGTAAAATAACATTCAACTGTCGAAATTCGAATTTTAAAATGGTCGAACTATCGGAAGCTGTCGTATTATCGATACTGTCGAATTACGGTTTGTTATTTGATAGGCCGGAGATCGGAACATGGTCGAATTATCGCCGAGTGTCGAATTGGGGTGTGTCGAATTAACGAGGTTATACTGTATTAGATAATAACCAAATGGAATCCTCTCTTTCTTTTTCCGAGTAAGAGACGCCTAGGGAAGCCAACAGTACATAGACAGATAAAGCACATAGGCTATAGTTATTAACCAACATATGCAATTATTTAAGGCGCCAATTTATAATTGTAACAAATAGTATTTGAATCAAAACATTCAATCGGGTAAAACACGGGGCGATGCCCGGGTCATTCGGCTAGTCTTTTATAACATCAACTTGATTCAAACATTCCTCAGTCCCGATTGTTTCAACTGTGGTTATAACAACATGGTGGGTCCTTAGTAAATGTTGTTACAGAGTACTCACTAAGTATCTTGGCACAGAGGGATGCTGCCTTAGTTTAGATATATTTGTGGACTTCTATCTTATAACAATTAATAAAAAATACTTTTTATGAAATGACATAAGAAGAAAATTCAGCCACCACCATTGAACAATTATATTAATATGGGTAAAATAAAAGCAGTAAGTGTGTGATATATTGAGTGGTAAAATATTTAGTGAAACATAGATTTTACTGATCAGTTACTTTATTTCAAATCATATTCAGTTTCAATTTGTAGATGATTGGGCTCCCCTGTGGTTTATATTATGGTTCTTATAAATCTAATAGTTCAATGGCAGTAGCTAAAATATACTTTTTATTTGTGACCTTTCATTAAAAGTATTTTTTAAAATTAATTATTAAAGTTGAAATAACAATAGAAATATATATAAACTAAGGCCTCTGTTGGCTCCATATTGTTGGTATGTAAATAAAGACTTACAGCCAGAAGTCAGGAGAGGAAAATTTTTCTTGCTATCTAGGATCTCCTTGTCATTGTTGCTGGGATCTATCAAGGATCTCCTTGTCATTGTTGCTGGGATCTATCTAGGATCTCCTTGTCATTGTTGCTGTGATCTATCTAGGATCTCCTTGTCATTGTTGCTGTGATCTATCTAGGATCTCCTTGTCATTGTTGCTGGGATCTATCTAGGATCTCCTTGACATTGTTGCTGGATCTATCTAGGATCTCCTTGCCATTGTTGCTGGATCTATCTAGGATCTCCTTGCCATTGTTGCTGGGATCTATCTAGGATCTCCTTGCCATTGTTGCTGGGATCTATCTAGGATCTCCTTGCCATTGTTGCTGGGATCTATCTAGGATCTCCTTGCCATTGTTGCTGGGATCTATCTAGGATCTCCTTGCCATTGTTGCTGGGTTCTATCTAGGATCTCCTTGCCATTGTTGCTGGGATCTATCTAGGATCTCCTTGTCATTGTTGCTGGGATCTATCTAGGATCTCCTTGTCATTGTTGCTGGGGATCTATCTAGGATCTCCTTGTCATTGTTGCTGGGATCTATCTAGGATCTCCTTGTCATTGGTTGCTGGGATCTATCTAGGATCTCCTTGTCATTGTTGCTGGGATCTATCTAGGATCTCCTTGTCATTGTTGCTGGGATCTATCTAGGATCTCCTTGTCATTGTTGCTGGGATCTATCTAGGATCTCCTTGTCATTGTTGCTGGGATCTATCTAGGATCTCCTTGTCATTATTGCTGGGATCTATCTAGGATCTCCTTGACATTGTTGCTGGGATCTATCTAGGATCTCCTTGTCATTGTTGCTGGGATCTATCTAGGATCTCCTTGTCATTGTTGCTGGATCTATCTAGGATCTCCTTGTCATTGTTGCTGGGATCTATCTAGGATCTCCTTGCCATTGTTGCTGGGATCTATCTAGGATCTCCTTGCCATTGTTGCTTGGATCTATCTAGGATCTCCTTGTCCATTGTTGCTGGGATCTATCTAGGATCTCCTTGTCATTGTTGCTGGTATCTATCTAGGATCTCCTTGTCATTGTTGCTGGGATCTATCTAGGATCTCCTTGTCATTGTTGCTGGGATCTATCTAGGATCTCCTTGTCATTGTTGCTGGGATCTATCTAGGATCTCCTTGTCATTGTTGCTGGATCTATCTAGGATCTCCTTGCCATTGTTGCTGGGATCTATCTAGGATCTCTTTGACATTGTTGCTGGGATCTATCTAGGATGTCATTGTTGCTGGGATCTATCTAGGATCTCCTTGTTTCAAAAGGCATGAATGTCTTTCCTCTTCTGTGTTATTTCAATAGAAAAACGGATACTATCAAAGGACACCTCAATATTTATGTCGGTTACTAGTGGCTTCATAATTTAGCTGTAAATTGTCCAGGAGGAATTAAAAAATCGCTCGCGAATGTGTGGCACCTATATTTGCAACACTTTTAAGCACAATGCACCTATGTTTACTATGCCGCTGTGCCCCACGTACCTAAGTATGGTGTTTTTAGCAATAAATTATCAAAAAATAAAAAAGAAGTATCTAATGTTGTGAGAATTTGTTTTAAAAATCAGTCGAATTATCAATGGTGTCAAATTATTGTTTGGTCGAATCAACACTGGTTCTTTGATAGGCTGGAGGTTGGGACATTAATGCATATGGAATTATTGCAAGTGTCAAATTTGTCAAATTAACTAGGTTATAACTGATATGTGGGGTAATACAACAGAAAGTTAAGGAGTATGAGGTTCATGTACCAAAAGTGGCACTTTTAAAATCCATAAAAATAATAAAATACTGTAATTCATTTTAAATGGGAGAGGTGCTCTACATATCTGATATTAGGTAAAATAATTAATCACCAACATTATACAAAATATATTATTTTATTCATTTTGTTTTTTCCATTGCAAAAGTATATTCTAAGTGAGGGGCTCAGCTGCACTTCATATATGGTGGAACTCCCAAGAGAGCAACTGGGGGCGGCTAATGAAGAGTCAATTGAATTAAAAGACCAAGACTGGGAGTTTCTGGGAGTGGGTCCAAGTAGGACTCCAATCAATTAGCCCCCAAAGTAGGTTACAGCCATGGCAACTTGGCCTGCTACATTACCCACCCTCCATTGGTGGAAATCTCGGCCAATCACACTGCTTTACTACCACAATATGAACATTACTAGGTCGAACACTTAGAGCAGAGCTGTTACTGTGGATGTGGGGAATGGCCTTCAAATATGGAGTTTAGCAGAGAGACAGAAGTGTTGCGTGGTGTTCAGCTGACTGCCCCACTGTGGTGTTACCTGGGGATCACCATAGATCTGCCACATGACATTACTCAGGGTTTGTGTAGACAATGTGGTCTGATGAAACCTAACTTCTTCTATTTACAACTTTCTCTCTCACAGATTGATTTTGTTTAAAACTTTTCACACAGCACCATTTCTGTTGTGGACATGTATTCAAATAAAACTACAATGTAACAAGACCAAATAAATAAATAGTTTATGACGTTTTGGCAACAGTATTGTTACCATCCTCAGACAAAAGACTAAATAAAAAAAATATCACAGCAAATAGTACTGTTATCAAGGGTGTTAAACGAGAGAGCAGATAAGAAAAAAATAGTTGTGATATTTTTTCTCATTTATTCTTTTGTCTGATGATGGTAAAAATGCTGTTACCACACTATTCATTTATTTGGATTAGGTCATATCTTCTTGTAGTTATAACCTATGATCCAAATTGTGCTTTATCATCATAGAATGTTCTTAAATATTACAGTTATCAAGTAAAGTGTAAACAAGTAGAGTGTAAAGAACTTGTTTACACACTGCACATCAGGCTTAAAACTGTTGCAATACCTTGCAAATATCTGCGCCTACATCGCGAGCAATTTTTATTTCCTCCAGGATGATTTAGGCCTAACTTATGCAGCCACTAATTACTGGCTTAAACAATGAGATGTCTTAGAGAGTAACGTTTTGCTGTTTGAAATAACATACAGAAGACATGCTGCCCCTTTTGGAGATTGATCAGCTAGAACAACACTAAATAGGGTTCTAAAGAAAGCAACCATAAAATATTTTTTTTTAAATGATGATTTTTTAAAATGCAATTATCAACCTTTTGTTTTCTAAATTTATTCGCTTTCTTTCCCATTGCATTTATTCACTTTATCTCACATTCATCTAAAAATAAAAGAAAACAAGACCTAATCCAAATAATTTATTAGTGTGTGACGTTTCGGCAACAACATTGTCACCATCATCAGACAAAAGAATGATGATGGTGACAATGTTGTTGCCGAAACGTCACACACTAATAAATTATTTGGATTAGGTCTTGTTTTCTTTTATTATAATCTATAATCCAAATTGTGCTTTATCATCATCTAAAAATAGTACAGTCGAACCTCTTTAATTCAACACCCCAAGGGATCAGAGCTTTCGGTTGAATTAAAGGAAGTGTTGAATTAAGGTTAGATGATTAGCTAAACATCTAACTCGCTAAAATAATATTCTTTAAAAATTGCTTTGTAATATAAATTAATGATATTAATTGAAACCATCATGTGTACATTTCTGTATTTATTTTTTTATTTTCATGATAAGTATCTGGTACAAAATGGTAATAATACATATTTTTGAAACATAAATAATTACAAATAATATTTTTTTCTAATTGAAGAATATAGCAGTAGAAGTTAAATAAAATTGGAAAAAAAAAGAAAATTTAAAAATATTATTTAAAAAGAATCATGAAGATTGATTTTGTGTTTAAATCTTTTATAATAACAAGGAAATGGAATATTTTGAAATAAAATGTTATCATAATCATTGTGCCCACATTTTATAAAGAATTATTTATTTAAAAGGAAATAATTTGTAAATTTTAAAATGACTAAAATATTTCAGTGCTGAAATTTAAAAAGAAAATAATATTATTAATTAGCGCACGATGCCTAAATTCCCCCGTAAAAAAAAAAAAAAAAAAAAACAATAACACTCGCAACATTGCGCAACGGCACTGCAAAGTGAAACATAAACTAACAGAAACCAAAAGTGCGCAAGCGTGATCCTATCGGCGCCCGCCGATCGTCACCGCTGCTGTAATACCTTTTTATCGGTAAAATTATGTGTAAAAAAACATTGAACTGTCGAAATTCGAATTTTAAAATGATCGAACTATCGGAACTGTCGTATTATCGATATTGTCGAATTACGGTTTGTTATTTGATAGGCCGGAAGTCGGGACATCTAAACAAGGTCGAATTATCGTATAGTGTCGAATTTGCGTGTGTCGAATTAATGAGGTTCTACTGTATTTGTAATTTTTGCTCAAAAATGTATTAATGCAATTTTATCCTTCACTAAGGTTAATGATGAAACATTTATGACTCCCAATGATATCAATTGAAACTATTAGTTAGAATATTCACAACAGTATAAAAATATTATTTTTTATTATAATTTTGGTTACCCTGGAGAAAAAATGTCCACTAGCCGTGAATGTGATAGTCTAACCAACTTTAATTCAACACTTACTTTAATTCAACCGTAAGCTCTGATCCCTTGGGATTATAGAGATTCTATTCTACTTTGATACCTTTTACAACTTTCCTTTACTTAAATATGATTTTCATTCTTTTCAACTTTCTGAATTCACCAAAATATCAAGTTTTCGTGTTTATATCCCTAATCTAATATTTTAAAATATTATCTTTGACTTTATTTTGCATTTTGCAATCATAAGGTAAAAAGACCACATCCAAATAAATGAGGTTCCAATAACAGTGTTGTTACCATATTCAGACAAAAGTACATTCAGTACCGAAACATCACCCATCATTTATATATTTGGATGCCGTCTTTTTACCCTATAACTCTAATCTTTAATCCAAATTGTACCTTATTATTTTGCATTTATTTTTGAAATTTCAAAGAGGATTTATAAAAGTTTTATCTTTTTTGTATGACCCCTTCATAACTATGGAATCATTGGCCAACAAACCAGCACTGGGATAATGTACTGCTCATGTAATCCTTCTCACCTTTATTTCAAATAAAATTGTTCTCCCTCAATGTCATTGTTTCCTTGATCTAGAGTTTGGATAACTGAAATTGAATTAGCTGAAAATGAACAATTGTCAAATTTTTGACTTTTACAAATTTTCTTGCTTTTTCCTGAATGATGGGGTAAAAATCACCAGACTTCTACTAATAAGATCATTGTGCCTTAAAGAAGCAACCTACTTCCAGATCTCAATAGGCTGGCGAACCTCCCGCAGCAAGGAAGGTGGCACGGCCACCTGCCCCCTCCTGTGCCACAGATTATTTCCCATATAATTTTCCCATCTATTTGGCTGAAATACCCTTGAGCTTTCACCTGCCACTAGCACTCAGATGGCAAAATGGACGGTCATACCAACATTGACAGGCATCTGCCAGAGAACGGAGTGCGATCCAGTTCTCCCAACACGGGATCTTTGGCCCAGCAGCAGTTGGATGTCCTGCTCCCAGCCTCTTTCATCAAAGAGGTCGAACTACTGGGAATGAATAAAGAGCATCACCTAAAGGAGATCCAAAAGAAATTGGCCAAAGAGCGAGGCCTTCACCTGCTCAACAACAAGATGATAGTGGGGCTTTGTAACTCCAAGTCAACCCTCTACAACAGGCTTGTCAAGTTGAAGAAAATACCAAGTGCTTGCATTCAGCCTCTGCCTTGCTTGCCATAACACATGTGGCATTGCCACTGGAGGATCAAG
The DNA here is from genome assembly GCA_030710605.1 of Cordylochernes scorpioides. Taxonomy (NCBI): domain Eukaryota; kingdom Metazoa; phylum Arthropoda; class Arachnida; order Pseudoscorpiones; family Chernetidae; genus Cordylochernes; species Cordylochernes scorpioides. The sequence continues at coordinate 181,193,602 of CP092863.1, read as the reverse complement.
CTTAAACCAGCCTGAGGGGGGACATACCCATCTTATGGTGTCACAAGCTTTGACTTAAGGTCCGTTTAGAAGAAATTTTACTTCATATAAATTACTTTTGACATTAAAGAAAACAGTCAAATCTCCCTATAACAACATCACTTGAAACCAAGATTTTATGTTGTTGTAAAAATGTGTTTGTTATATAGCCATGGTTAAACTTGGATCTTATAACCAAGGTGATGGATGTTACACTGTACTTATAACCACTTAGTTTTCACAGATTCTGTTTGTGTAAAAGTAATAAACATTTTTATCACAATTGTGTGTGTTGTGGTAAATCAGTTCTATTTTTATACAATAAATGCCTTTTTTAATTTAAAAAAATAAAAATAATGTGTGCATATGTATACCACAAGATTCTACACTATTCGGATGGAATGTGTCAATGAAGTGGGAATGAAGGAAGAGGTGGAGCCAACCATCCTGTGTTAAACTCAGTGTGTGGTGTGACTAACCCTCCCCCTGGTGTAGAGTCCAAGCCAGCTGTCCTCTGTTGGCCTCCTCATCTCCCAGGCCAGGGTCAATGTAGGAGAGCGGCCCAAACAGGTGAATAATAACTTGGTCCGGTGCTGGGGATACCTTCCCAGTGGTCCTGGTTGTATGATAATTAATGGTTTCTTATAAGGGAAGGTTTCCATACAGTTTGGTTTAGTTGGGTTTACTGTATGTGTTTTGTGGTTTAGAGATAACTAATTCCTACAAGACCTTCAATGATAAAGATTGATCTTTTTGAAAGCCTTTATAACAAAAACGGTACTTTATTTAAAAATCGAGATTACAGGGAGACGTGTTAGTGGGGGAGGGGGATAGCAATAGTTAAGGAAAATCAAAATGTAGGTAGTATTTATAGATGTCATGTTTGGCGGCGTTGAGGATGTTCCTGACGGTTTCGGGCTCTCGGTTCATTATGTATTTCCCGCGGTCAAAGACGAAGTTGTTATGTATATCGCGGCATTTGGAGATGGCGTCGTTCAGAAGGCTGAAAAGAGTCGCAGGTTAGATATCGGTGTTCAACATCTGGCGGTCCGTTGCATGTTGGACAGGCAGTCTTTCCGAAGAGTCTAGGGTAGGGGAGGGCATGAATCAAGAGTCGCCATGCGATATCGTCGCGGATATTGGTTTCGCGGTGCCAGGATGGTGTACACTCGAGCAGCCACCTTTCTGCCTTAGTATTTGCGTTATTAGCATCAAGATAGGTGTTTGTTATCAAGGTTCTCATATATGCGCTCTTTACCCCTGAGAAGGGTCGTTTTGTTGCCCTTGCTACGATGGGAAGGTAACGCAGGAATTGTTGTCGCGGGGTTAAAAATTTTGTCTTTTGAGTTTGTCGTAAAGGGTCGTAAGATTCGCGAAATCCATAGTAACGTTTCTCGTGGCGTGTGAAAAGAGGCAGTCAATAGGGCGAAAAGAGCCATTGTCGTTAACGAGGTCTTTAAATCTTTAAGATTCCGGACACTAAAAACGGCGGGATTTTGCATTCTAAGATCTTGTAGAAAGCGGCATTTGAGAAGGACGAGGTGGAGGAAGTCTTTACGTGACAATTTTGTAAAGTCAATTTCGAACGAAGGCGCAATTTTCTTTAAGCTTTGTAAAATTTCTTTGTTTCGCGGCGACGATATGTGGTATAGGTCATAATTAAATAAATTCTGGTAATTAGTCGTGTTTTTATTTTCGAATAGAAAGCCTTTAATTATATTTTTGTTTTGATTATTTGTAAGAAATCATTGGTGCAACTTAACATTTGACTTTCCATGTCCAGATTTTGTGAGTTCACAATAATATGTTGATAAAAGTACAGTGCTTTGTCTGAAGTTGTTTCAATGCAGAGAAACAATTGTATATAATAGTTATTTGGATTGGGTTTCTTAACATTTTAAAACACTAAATGTGTGGAATTTATATTTGTCAGCTGAGTCAGTTGGAAGATCTACTCAACCTCCAAGTCTGGTAGTAAGACATAACTTGGTCCACATGCTTTGTTCAATTGAGGATTTCCCTGGAAAAATAATGCATTGGCCTCTGTGTGCATCCTTATGTAATTGGCCTAATAATATGTTCTTCAATCACACAAAGAAGTCCAACTTCCAGGTCAAATGAATACTCCATATTGGAATGGAGCTGGAGACTCGGCTCAGTCTCAGCTGTTCTAGGTGTTGTGTAGAGATTTTACCTTCCTATAAGACATTTCCCACAAATCTCCAGTACTTTGGAGGGTTTTAATGTCTGAATATTATAAAACTGTACTTATACTGCCATTCATCAGGTGGATTTAACAGGTTTAATGGAAGTCTTATGACTCTCTTTCTAACAAAACTGGAGAATTACAAGATAAGACCAAATCCAAATAATAATAATAAGGCACAATTTGGATTAGAGATTATAAACACAAGGTAATAAGACCAAATATTTATTTATTTGGATTTGATCTTATTACCTTGTGTTTCAAATACAAATAAATAAATAGTGTGTGTGGTTTCTGTCTTGGTCTTATTACCTTGTAGTTCTAATCTATAATCCAAATTGTGTGCCTTATCAAAACTGGAGAAAGTTTTTCAAATCACCAAACAAATGAGTAGGTAAATGTAAGGGAGGTGTCTGAGTAGTGATGTGGGTGGCCCAGGGAACCACAGCCAGGAGCAGCAGCAGTTCTACCGCCAGACGTGCCTTCTCTCTTCACCGCCACCACCATGACACCCGCACCTACCCCGGGGGAGCAGGTGAGACCCTGTCATTATATATACTGGGAGGGGGGGAATATGATTTAATCATTTATTTTTTAAACAAAGTTACATTTTAGAATGAATTTAAACAAACATTTAACAATTTCTATTGTGACATCCATACTTATTGTTTTGTAGAAGCTGGACACATCTACAATCCTGTTGTTCTTGAGACTTTACCCGTTTCTTTATTCATTTTGGATTCAGGTCTTGTTTCCTCTCGGGCACTTCCCATGATACAAGTCAAAGAATTTGTTTTCCTTATGGCAGAGCCATTATGTGCCCACATATATTGATGTTTGGGATTACAGTATCATTTTACAACAATAGGTACTGTTTGAATGCTGCATTCTTATGATTTTTTTTTAAATTCATAACTACAATTCAAAGACTCTGTATATAAAATATTTTGTGCAATTTCCAACTTGATGGAATACAATTCAGCTCCATATTTGCCAAAGGGAATGTTTACCCAACCCTGGAGTGACAATAAGAATATACATATTATCATGATCATTTTCTGACTCCTGAATATGCAAACTAGCATATTCTAAGAGTAAAAACAGTAACTCCTTCAAGAATATATTCTCTAAAAGTTGTTTCCAGGCTATGTGTTTTCAAATATTCTGAACAGCCATGTGGATTAAATGGAGAATATGCAAATTAGGCTGTAGTCGGGTAAATCAGTATATTACAATGAGAGTTCCAAACCAAAGTTTAGTGTTGAAGTGTCAACCCTAAGTCTGAAGTAAAGTCTGAGGGAGTAAGCTGGAGAAACTTTAATTCCTTTCAAATCCCAATTTGTATCAAGTGAAGCAGTGGTGTAGACCCAGTTGTAGGATAAAACTTATTTCAATTTGTGGAGAACATACCTCAGTGGTAATTCCCTGACTAGTTGAGACCAAGGTGACTTGATCTTCGGAATTCCACCAAACACAAACACACCTTGTTTTCCCACTGACAAGCTCCTGGAAGCCACTGTTCAATAAAATATTCCTCTCTATCAAAATTAAGGTGAAAAATCATTAGGCTTATAGGGATACATTTAAAAAAAATAATAAATTCAGATCTCTCTAGCCTTCGGGCATGAAAGGCCTTTTTTTTTTCAGCTAGCAAAGTGGTATCATCAGCATTGGGAAGGTAATTTATTTGCATTCCTTCAATATGTACACCTACTAGCCAAATGACCCGGGCAATGCCCGGGTTTTACCCGATTAAATGCTTTTATTCAAATACTATTCGTTACAAATATAAATTGGCGCCGTGGATGTCATTCTTGTGAAACGTCCCGCTCCAAACTTTGTGTCTGAGAAGTGATATTTTTATAAAGAGATGATCTGGCTTTGTGTCTTCTGCTTGAATGAATGTTTTTCTGTTAGAAATTTGTTCCTGCATACTAAAAATGAACTGGCTTCACCCGTGGTCTCTGCTTTTTGGAATTTTTTCCGGATATAATTTTGTATCTGATAATCAAATATGATACAGCAATATTGTCATAATCATTTTCTGACTAAAAAAAAACAACTATTTTTGCCCAGAACCTGTCAATTTCAAATTTTCTTGGCTAAAAATGCGACAAATATCTCTTCCATAAAGCAATAACGCGCCATCTATACATATAAAATAAAAGGATTTAAAAGCGGGAATGTTACCCTTATACATAAAACGAACCACTACTGTCCTTACTGCGATGAAAAAATATATTGGGAGGGCTTGGCTCATCAGTGGTGAACCCTCCCAGCGGTTTCGCCAATTTAATCCACCAGACCCCTTCTCAGAGCTCTAATACTGTATTGGATCATTCTTCTTTTATATGCTACACTGAAGGTGGAATCCCAGAAATGGGTTAACTATGGACATAAGCTTATAGGACAGTAGAATAACATTCAAATATTTGCTGCTTCGAGCAATGCTCTTCAGCAAACTATAAAGACAAGGCCATTAGGAATAAATTAACACAAAGCAATAACGCGCCATCTATACATATAAAATAAAAGGATTTAAAAGCGGGAATGTTACCCTTATACATAAAACGAACTTCTACTGTCCTTACTGCGATGAAAAAATATATTGGGAGGGCTTGGCTCATCAGTGGTGAACCCTCCCAGCGGTTTCGCCAATTTAATCCACCAGACCGCTTCTCAGAGCTCTAATACTGTATTGGATCATTCTTCTTTTATATGCTACACTGAAGGATGGAATCCCAGAAATGGGTTACAAGTAAACTATGGACATAAGCTTATAGGACAGTAGAATAACATTCAAATATTTGCAGGGCAACATTCCCGCTTTTAAATCCTTTTATTTTATATGTATAGATGGCGCGTTATTGCTTTGTGTTAATTTATTCCTAATGGCCTTGTCTTTATAGTTTGCTGAAGAGCATTGCTCGAAGCAGCAAATATTTGAATGTTATTCTACTGTCCTATAAGCTTATGTCCATAGTTTACTTGTAACCCATTTCTGGGATTCCATCCTTCAGTGTAGCATATAAAAGAAGAATGATCCAATACAGTATTAGAGCTCTGAGAAGCGGTCTGGTGGATTAAATTGGCGAAACCGCTGGGAGGGTTCACCACTGATGAGCCAAGCCCTCCCAATATATTTTTTCATCGCAGTAAGGACAGTAGAAGTTCGTTTTATGTATAAGGGAAACATTCCCGCTTTTAAATCCTTTTATTTTATATCTCTTCCATATTTTTTCCATGTCCTGTTAAAACACGTTTTACATGTACATTAGGTCAGCTGATATTACCTCCCATCTTCACCGCTAGAGGTGCTGCTTGCAAGCGAAAGAGCAAATTTGCAACTCAAATTTGCAAATAACTCGAAGAATATTCGGGATAGAGACCTGAAATATTCAATATAAGTTTTTCCAGATTCCACTATACATACTGCTAAAATTTCATTCATATTAGTTACGTATTTTACCTATATTACGGAAAAGCATTCCATTCACAAAAGCAAACAATGACAGAATTGATGACTCTGATACTTGTATATTTTAATTTTAGAAACTAAATTAAATATTATCACATAGAGAATTAGAAGAGAGAGATGGCTCAGAATGGCATTATTTAATTCAATAACAAATAAAAATTTATAAAAAGTTCCAGAGAGACAAAGTTTACAGAGTAGAAAAATTTCAAAATAGATAATCTTCTAATAAAGGTATAAATTATTTGCTACATAGTTCCTTTCCTGTGAGAGCTGTGATCCACAGTTTGCAAATCTTGTTGCTACTGACTTATGGCTCTGATGTGTTTCCTCGGAACTTTGTCCCTTTCTTGTGCGGTATGAACATCTACTTATATAATTGCCTTATTCTGTCTGTCTGAAGTTCGCGGATAGAATGCGCGCCCATTGGCTGCCTGCGAACACGTGACCTCCCTGCCCCCCTCTAGACAACCCTGTTATCAGCTGTGTGATACATACACCTGTCTATAGCGGCCATTCTAGACAACCCTGGTATCAGCAGTGTGTTACATCCACCTATCTATACAGACCACCCTGTCTATAGCGGCCACTCTAGACACCCCTGTTATCAGCAGTGTGCTACATCCACCTGTCTATACAGACCACCCTGTCTATAGCGCTCACTTTAGGCAACCCTGTTATCATCAGTGTGTTACATTCACCTGTCTATACAGACCACCCTGTCTATAGCGACCACCCTAGACAACCCTGTTATCAGCTGTGTGATACATCCACCTGTCTATACAGACCACCCTGTCTATAGCGGTCACTTTAGGCAACCCTGTTATCAGCAGTGTGATACATACACCTGTCTATACAGACCACCCTGTCTATAGCGACCACTCTACAGCTGTGTGATACATCCACCTGTCTATACAGACCACCCTGTCTATAGCGGTCACTTTAGGCAACCCTGTTATTATCAGTGTGTTACATTCACCTGTCTATACAGACCACCCTGTCTATGGCGGTCACTTTAGGCAACCCTGTTATCAGCAGTGATACATCCACCTGTCTATACATACCATCCTGTCTATAGCGGCCACTCTAGACAACCCTGTTTTCAGCTTGTGATACATCCACCTGTCTATACAGGCCACCCTGTATACAGCGTCCACTCTAGACAACCCTGTTATCAGCTGTGTGATACATACACCTGTCTATAGCGGCCATTATAGACAACCCTGTTATCAGCAGTGTGTTACATCCACCTGTCTATACAGGTCACCCTGTCTATAGCGGCCACTCTAGACACCCCTGTTATCAGCTGTGTGATACATCCCCCTGTCTATACAGACCACCCTGTATATAGCGGCCATTCTAGATAACCCTGTTATCAGCTGTGTGATACATACACCTGTCTATAGCGGCCACTCTAGACAACCCTGTTATCAGCTGTGTGATACATCCACCTGTCTATACAGACAACCCTGTCTATAGCGGCCACTCTAGACACCCCTGTTATCAGCTGTGTGCTACATCCACCTGTCTATACAGACCACCCTGTCTATAACGGTCACTTTAGGCAACCCTGTTATCATCAGTGTGTTACATTCACCTGTCTATACAGACCACCCTGTCTATAGCGGTCACTTTAGGCAACCCTGTTATCAGCTGTGTGATACATCCACCTGTCTATACAGACCACCCTGTCTATAGCGGCCACTCTAGGCAACCCTGTTATCAGCTGTGTGATACATCCACCTGTCTATACAGACCACCCTGTCTATAGCGGCCACTCAGGCAACCCTAGGAAGCAAGATGTATACAAGGTGTAGACAAGATGAAGATCTACTTATATAATTGCCTTATTCTGTCTGTGTGAAGTTCACGGATAGATTTTGGTCAGAATGGATAAAATAAAAGAAGTGTCAAGGGATGGGAATCGAACCCACGACCTTCCGCTTACCCGGCAGTCTACTTATATAATTGCCTTATTCTGTCTGTGTGAAGTTCACGGATAGATTTTGGTCAGAATGGATAAAATAAAAAAAGTGTCAAGGGATGGGAATCGAACCCACGACCTTCCGCTTACCGGGCAGATGCCATGACCACTAGGCTATAGGCTCATTATTTCTTTATACCGTTATATTATATATAGTTAAAACACACAGTTTGGAACAGGACGTTTCACAAGAGTGACATCCATGGCGGCAATTTATAATTGTAACGAATAGTATTTGAATTAAAACGTTTTTAAAATTTATTTGCACTCGGGTAAAACCCGGGCATTGCCCGGGCCATTCGTCTAGTGTCATCATATTGGGGGCAATATGTTCTTGGAGGAAACTTGTGGTGGAGCACAGATGGAGCACCCAATGTCACCTAGAACACATGGAATTATTTATTGAAATAAATAAATTGAAGCACCAGTAAGGCAATGAGTGATGTTGATAGCAAAATTGCTAATAAAATAATAAATCCACTCATGGACAAAACTTAAGGAAGTTGTACCTTTTAACATGTATATCAGGATTCAGGTAATAACTGAAAGATATTTGATACACATGATCTTTATTGGAGACACAAGATAACCAAGTGTGAACAAAATTGCCTCTGTCTCCTTAAAAAAAGACACCGGTGACATCAAAGACTTTCCACTTCCTTAAGTTTTGTCCATGAGTGTGTACATTGAACATTATTTGATAAATACACATTCAACATTTCTTTTTGACCATACACATGGCTTTTGTCCATTTGGTAATGTACTGGGTGCCACATGTTTTAAAAATGTTTGAACTTATTTACCAATTTAAATATAGGTGTGTTTACATTCTAGGTGTTATTTAGAGAATGCTATTTGTGTGGACAATGTTGTACCATTTAAAAAGGGGAGGTCTACAATATAGAGCAACCTGTGTTGGGCAAGTTGTAGTCACAGTTATTCAGAGTTCATTGCTTGAACCTTCCTAAACATTTGAACAGCCTTTATGAGAGAGGACACTTCTTTACAAACAACTATTTTCATCTCTAAAATAGAAATGTTTACTACTTAGCAGCCCTCCAGTTAGATGAATCCATTCTCTAAAGGACACCTTGGCCCTGCAGGGAGTTTAGAGAGAGTGTAGGAATGTAGGAGCAGTAGAGAAAGTGTTGGCAGACACCACAGCAGGAGAGGCCACTCGGAGGCGGGGCTCAGCTCGGGCCTCCAGCTCCTCCCCCTCCAGCAGCCACGAGGAGCCGCTGCTGGGACTCCGCAACCCCAGGCTGGTCTCCTCCGGCCACCGCTCCCGCCTGCTCCACCACCTGGGTAGGTTGCTGTGGTGCTATACTTGATCCACAAAATAAAGGTCTCCTGGTAAAATGATGCTAAAACTAAGTACCATCTATTGTCAGTCTGCCCTAGACTGACAAGAGCCATTAGCCCGAAACATGATCTCTAGGTGGGCACTTCTCAATTTGCCGAAGCCAACCTGAGTGTGCTAGTTTTCTGAGATGGTCTATACTATAGAGGTCACTCACAACTTCGATTTGGCTGGCCTTGTTTCCACCAAGTTGGGGTATTCCAGCTAAGTCCAAGGTGAGCCTCCGCAAGACCCCAACTGGGGGCTACATAGGCAAGAGGAGCCAGGAGGACAGGATGGGGGACCCAGAGAAGATGGTCCTGGACAGGTGAGGAGCTGGAGCTAGATGTCTGCCAGCCCACTCTGACCACCCCCTGCCCAGGCTGAACCTGCCGGTGCTGCCCTACTTGGAAGGGGAGGAGCAGCTGAAGCTACTGAACCTGCAGCACAACGCCATCCGGCAGCTGGAGCAGCTCTCCCACCTCACCCAGCTGGTGTTTCTCGACCTGTCAGACAACTGTCTGGAGTCCCTTGGTGGGCTGGAGGCCGCCGCGGTGTCCCTGCGGGTGTTGCTGCTGGCTCGTAACAGGTAGTACAGTACTTCATCTCTCCTCTATCTCTGGTGACTGGTGGACACAGGATCAAGGAGATCCAGGGCCTCCTCTCCCTCGCCAACCTGGATGTCCTCGACCTCTCCTCCAACCAGGTACGTCCAGAGGCTGGTCTGGATGCACTTGTTGACCTGAGGAGAATAGTCTTAGGTAATGAATTTTCAGGCAAATAGGCACTGATGGAATAACCTCGATTTGTCAAGACAGAAGAAACTAAAGGTATCTGTTTCAACAGGCAAGGTCATGTTGACTCTAATTTTGAACAAAAGTGTTGGCTACTTGCACTCAATGAGGTAGGTACCATAACAACCAAAACAGAGTCATTCCTGTATACTGAAAATGTTTGAAGCCAAAACTAAAAGAAAGGGGTTGTTATCTATAAAGAGTATAATTTTGCTCCATGATACTGCTTGCCCTCGAGCAGCTCAAAAGACAGTTTGAACTTTAGAGGACAAAATATGACATTCTCTTACTCCCTTAACCTTGCACCAAGCCATTTGTTTGTTTGTATTTCTCAAAATCTATTTGTGAAAGTTCTAATGCACAATAAATTAGAGAAAGCAGTACATAACCATTTAAAGGAACTCCCAGGAATATTTTTCTCTAAGGAAATCCATGCACTCTTTGAAGATGACAAATAGATGTTGCTGTGTGAAGGGAAACTTTGAAATTTTCTTTTGAATAAATGGGGTACTCACAAAAGTATGTTTCCATTTGAATGACTAATTGATGAGCTCCTCTAGTGGGTTTCTGCTAGAAGACCATTTATTTATAAACCATCAGTTTGTTTTCTCCACTGACCAGACTGGCCTCGACACTTTTGTCAGTTTTAAAACCACCGAAGGTATTGATTGGAAACCCTGAGTTGTGGAAATTAAAAAATCTCTCTAACAACCTGACAATATAATAGACAAATGTGGTATCCCTGTACAAAGGGAAAAAATATCATCACTTTTAATTTTTCATATATTTATTTATATACTATTTATATATGTTGTGATGCATTAGCGCATCATCTGTTATGAAAATTCAAAACTATTATAGATGTGTATGATTCTTTTAAAAATTAAATTTTCCATTGCAGTAAAGGCAGTAGAATTTTAAAACTAATCATATAATGGTTTCAATATTTCTACATATGTGGCAGATCAGCCAGGTCCAAGGGCTGGGCCACCTGGGTTTCCTGCGAGTGCTCAACCTGAGCAGCAACCAGGTGGAGAGTGTGGGGGAGGAGATGAATGGCCTGGTCTCCCTGGTGGAGCTGAACCTCTCGCGCAACCAGCTCCAGCACCTGGTGAGTAGCTCCTGCTGCGCCGCCCCAGCCTCAACTCTCGTAGTTGACAGACAGAGCTCACCCCACTGCCAAAACTTCAGCGTTTCTTCCTGGGCTACAACCTCATTGACAGGTAGGTGGGTAGAGAAATGAGAGTGTGGGACATTCTAATGTGTCTTTGTAGCTTTGAATCCATTTCCTGCATCCTCAAGATGCCCAAACTGATGGAACTCCATTTGGAAGGCTGCCCTCTTAGTTCAAGATCTAACTACAGACATTTTCTACTTTCTCATCTAGTGCATCTACGCTTCTTAGATTATAGGAGAGTTTTGGTAAGGAACCTTTTTTATTTTTAACATGAAAACATTTTTTCCATAACCCTGAGTATTGTTAAGGATGAAGAAAAGAGAAGTGCTCAATCCATCATGAAGAAAGAAGAGATAAAGCGTCAAGAGGAACTGAGGATGACTAGGATTAAGGTAAGTTCTAAACTCTCCTTTTTTATATATATGTATTACATAAACGTGGCAGGCGGGAGAAGCAGCACAAGTAAGGGACTGCCCTGTAGGGCGAAGTATGGTGGGAACTTCGTGAGCCCTGAGCCGCTACGGTAACCATGAACAGGGAGCTCTGAAATGTGGCTGACTCCATGGAGTGGACAAGACACCACCACCACATATGTCATAATATTTTGATATATAGAAATAAAATGGGAAAGGGAAGATAAACTAGTCGGGTCAAAACAACCCCTTGGTCACCAGATGTCAGCCTTCACTCCCCTGGTGGATAATTTATCTTACTCAAAGCAGTTTAAAAGCAGCTGGATGTGACGATTAGGGGAAAGTTCGCACCAAGGTGGCCTCAACAGCAGTTGTTCCCAAGGTGTTTCTTGGATATGGTCTCTTTCCTCCCCTAACTACTCCACACAGGTTTTTGCTTCTAGATCTTGTCTCTTGTGCATCTTGACACACAACTACCACAGACTGCTTCACAAATCACCACATATATATATATATATATATATATGGTAATTTAAACCAACAACCCTATATTGTATAATTACTTATAACAAGATTGTCATGTTGTATATAGAAACACATCTATAAATAATTATGCGCATGATTAATCTGTGTCATTGCATCACCATATGTAATGTACTTTGTACAAACTAAAGACAAATAAATAAAACTATGTAATAGATTAAGAGCTGAGTTAAAGCAAGATTGAAAAGTTCAAAAACGTCTACAATCCAACAACCCTGAAAAGGAATTCGGCAGCCTGTTGCCATCTGGTCCAAAGGGTGCGGAATGCCGCAGACGTTTAAAGTCCAACTCCCCCCCCTCCTCGGGAATGGTATATAAACACCTCGCTTTTTAGCCGAGCAGTTAGTCCGCAGTTAGTCCAGAGTTAGTCAGCAGTCACCTCTTTCACCGTCAGCGTGAGCCCTTGTCAGTCCTAGCCAGGACTACCTCATCGTCATGTAAAACAGTAAGAATCCTTCTAACTCCATCTTGCTTAGCTCAACTCCTATCTGTTCATGGAACTTTCCTACTACAGCTGTGTCTCTTCGTTTTGTGTGTGTGAACATTCCCAAGCTTTCCACTCTGCCCCGACCACGACTGCCTGTACTCTGTGAAAACTGTTAAAGGTCCTCCAAGGTGCAGAGAGGTACTGGAAAACTCTCCACGCCCTGACTGTCCCTCTCGGTTACTACAGGTTTGACCACCGGTTACCACATATATGTAATGTAATGTGTGTGTTCAGGAGAACAAGAGCAAGGCCATCCAGAACGCCAGGGAGGTGTGGGAGGGCAAGAAGGAGGCCCCGGCAGCCGGGGGGGAGTTACTGGACAAGCCATCTCTGCTGTCCCTGCCCCCTGAGGACTATGATGAGGAGGAAGACAATCTTTGCCCCTTCTGGTAGGTGTGGTGGAAGTTGTCTCCGGCCGCAGTCTGACCTGGGCTGTAGTGAAGGGACTCAGCCATTCTGTGAGTTCTGCTCAGCTTCCCACCGAGGCTCCACTGGGGAGCTTCCCAAAGTCTGGAAGAAGAACCTGAGAAAGGATTCTTCCAAGTTGCTCAAGTAGGTGCAGGCCACTTTGTAGGATCCTTTAATAACCATCTTTTACATCTATGGAGTATTTATTATTTCTGTTGTGTTTCCTATAATATAGGATACTGAGTATTTATCCAAGCATTTCTGTGTAATGAATTAATTGAATTTGCAGTGTTAATACACTGGTGGTGTCCTAAATTAAGTGAACAAATAAAAAGATTTTTAAAAATATTTAATGCAAATATTTAATTAAAATTATGAAATTTGGTATTCAAAATATCCTACGGACATTAATAGGCTTTATGGATTGATAAGGTACAGTTTGTATTATTAGAAACACAAGCTAACAAGACCAAATCCAAATAAATAATGTGTGATGTTTCAGTAACAGTACTTTTGTCTGATGATGATAACAATGCTGTCACTGAATAGTCACGGCCTATTTATTTATTTGGATTTGGTCCTGTTGCCTTATGTTTGAAAATAAATAAAATTGACACAAAATGAGGCAACAAATCTCCAAGGTATCAATAAGGAGAATGGGAACTCTCACTTTGATTAACAGGCTCTGGAGGATGTCCTTTAGGTAAATAATCCCACCTTTAAAAGAGTAGATCTTAGTTCTGGGGGAGGCTGACCTCTTGCTAAGGCATCCAAGACAGAGATCTGGCTAGCCAATGGATACTCTCTCAATGACTTGCATTGCCCTATGTGGATGTGGAACATGGTTATTCATAAATAGAACTGGAAGCCAACGACATCCAGAAATATCTTACAATTCTCATTCCTGTATCTATGATCCTTGTTAAACCATGAGATCTCTGTCTCTGATGATAGAAGTGAAGTCCGGATAAAGATGTTTTTTCAAATCACTGACCAGAATCAATCCTGACTTGTTATTTAAGAGAGTGTGGGACTGATGTTGATGACACAAATCCAAGCCTGACACATACATTGGACATGTCTTGAAGATAAACAGTTTGGTTTGAAACTGTCGTTCCTGAAGTACAAGAGGGCTCAGTGGGAGCTGACATCTCCCTATGGCAGGCAAGAATCAGATGTTGATGATATTTTCTTGGGTTGTGGCGATCTCTTTCAGCTCTGTCCTGGATTTCTGGTGATGGCTTCAGTTTCACTGAATTGTTTTCAGAGATTTCAGACCACATTTATGTTGAGCCATTTGAGATTGGCCTGCTTCCCTTCTCTCAATAGCTCAATGTTGTTGAGCATCATCTAAACATTTATGTAAAGAGCCATTATGTGGGATTTCTTTCAGTGGGCAAGAATAATATTTATGATGTGTTAATAAGTGAGAGCTTTTAAAAAATCATTAAAAATTTGCATATGTATTTTCAATCTGAATAAACCTAACAATTGAATTTCCCAGATAATTTTTCAATTTTGGTCTTTCAGCTCAAACAAAAGTATTTGTTCAATGTGGATGAAACCAAGATATTGGAACAGAGTCAGATATTGAAGTGAGATATCTGAATACTTTACTAAACGGGTAGGAAAGCCAAATCCATAGGGGCATCCTTGAAAGTTACAATTTAGCAAATTAATGTTTCCCAATACTTTATACTTGAAAGATTTGCTGTCATTAATATAATTTCCTTTGTCAATTTATTGAAAATTCAAAGTTAAAAGTTTTGTCTCTCAATGGAATCTCATGTGCCACTGACATGCTATATAAAATAAACTCTGATCATTATTCACATCTTTCTGGCAATACTGAAGTCATTAAACTACGTGCCTTTGGGCAAAAATCATTCATCCAGTGGTAATCCAAGGATCCAGTTCTGGTGAATACGTCGAGTGTGTTAACAGATCCCATTTCAGTGTCAGGATTATGTCCTGGGTGCTGCAATTGTGATGTAGTTTCTCAATGGGAGGACAAGTTTGTTGGTTAAAACTGTCAGTTGTTTAGAGTTACACTATTGTGAGTGTCCAGTAAGGCAAGTTCTACTGTACATTCATTTAATATAAGAAATGTATATTATTTTAGTTATAATGATTTTCATGTCTCATAATCAGGTTGGCTTGTCCCAAGACCACTATTAACTAATGGAGTGAAAAGAGTTAAACAAGAGTTAAACACCATTGTGTGTTAAATGGAAACATTATAATAAAATAGAGTTATTTAGACTGTAGCTCCCTCTTGAAACTCCAGGAAATCTTAATGCAGTAATTCTCACAATCCAGGTAAATTGATCCAAACTATCAAATTCCATTTTCAAAATGTATAGGGACCCATTCAGTTGTAGCTAGCGAGTATGTACATTACAGTAGCTCTACTCCAACATGGGACTGAGATGTACTGCCATCTTTGGCTGGAATCATATTTCCCCATATGGATTTAAAATTGGCTCTTTGATTAAGGCTTTGTTGTTTCAACACATCTTTGCTTGCAGCTCTTTGAAATATTTCTGATGTTGGAGTGATATGATGGTGGGATGAAGATACTTTGATATAGAACGCTTTTCAGATTTCATATTTAATTGGATTCTGAAATTTTGTTTAGTTGTATTTTTTATTCATATATTTTTATTTACACATTTATTTACAAAAGGATCTATCCTTATAGTTACAATGATTCATAATTTAGTGCTCATAGAGTATTTGAGAACCTTTAGAAAAATGTCAAGTTAGCCTCATAAAACATTATCAAGTTGGGTGTGGCGGCAGGTGCCTGAAGAAGTCGGTGTGTGTGGGGCTGCCTGCTGTGCCCCGCAATGTGATAGTGAGTGAGCGGGACGTGGCAGACCCGGTCCTGTGCCACCTGGCAGACCTGGACGCTGCCGGGACCCTGAGTCTGTACGGAGGGGGCAGCATGGGGGCCGTGCTGGACTACCCCTGGCACCCTCAGACCCTGGCCTCGGTCCACTGCCTGGCCTTCCACTTCATTCCTTTTGACCGGCTGGCTCCCCAGCTGACCCGGCTCAAGGCTCACTTCTACAACATCTCTGTGAGTTGTCCACATGTTGTTAGCTACAGTGTGTGTGACATTGTGGGCAGCACCTGTGGTTCACCTGCTGCGGCATCTCCTCCCTGCCCCACATCAACGCCCTCTCCCCTGTGGCCTGTGGCCTCCAGACCCTCCACATCTCTGAGGAAGGGAACCTCATCACAGAGCTCTCCTTCTGGAAGCCTTACACAGTCTTCCGCCTGCCTGGCCTCAAGCTCCTCAATGGACAGCCAGTGAGTTGACTGGTTTTTTGGACCTGGAGACACAAGGAGATGGCATCTCTCTCAACAAACCTACCTTTAAAATGTCCTCTTTCAGTAAAGTACAGTAGAACTACTTCCCAGTAAAGAACAAGACCTAGTTGGAGAGCCAGAGTGTCCTTTAGGGAGAGATGTCCTCTTACTGGTTTCATATTTTGAAATTTAAAAAAAAATTTATTGTCTAAAAAATTTAATGTTTTTGATATTAAGTTATTGGAGCCTCTATAAATCTCATTGTTCAGAAACCTAAGGTAACAAGACCACATCCAAATGAATAATTTATGAGTGATGTTTCAGTAACACCACGTTGCTATCTTCTTCAGACAAAAATACTGAATGTCACGCATAATTTATTCATTTGTTTGTCATTTTGTTACCTTAGGTTTGTAATCTATAATCCAAATTGTACCTTATCATTCCCTTATTGTTTGTGAATAGAAAACGTATGTATTATAATTAGATCATTGTAGAAACATTTTTAAATTGACCTTGGTGGGATTACAATATATGTAGGTCAGATGGACTTCTGCCATTGTGACCACAGGTCAATATTTCAATAGGAAATCAATCACCAAAGTTGAGCAATTAAATAGTTGCTGATGTGGTGCCAGGTGGGGAGTGCGGAGCTGGGAGCTGCTGAGGAACTCTTCGGAGGCCTGGCCAACCACACGCTGCTGCAGCTGCCCAAGTACCGGCTGGCAGCCATGTTGAACAACCCCAGGTAGCTGTGGCCTGCAGCTGAGGGGCCGTCCTAACCCCGGGTGTGGCAGGGTGCGGCAGCAGGTGGCCTGTGAGAAGGGCTACAGCCCCCTGCCCCAGCAGAGATCCTCCGAGGTGGCCAACCCTGACCTGCTGATAAAGGCCGCCCTCACCTACACCCCTCAGCTGGCCCCGCCTCCTCTGGCTGTAGGTTTTTTTGGAAAAAGTCTTGGTATCATCTCACTATTTAACATCCTAGAGTGCTGACTGGAATATAACTCCACCCGGCAGTTGTCTCTGCTGTTATAGTAGGTGGGTTCTCTGTCACTGTTGTTAACCTGGGTCCACCACCTTCCACTTGGTGGAACAATGCCCTAATTTTTGACAGTCACCACCCAGGATATATCAAATCTCTGCATTGGGAAATTTTTTCTGGATTTAAAATTGCTTCAATGGCCCCGATTCTTGTACAAGTCTAACCCCACCACATCTGGCACACTATTTAGTTATTTGGATTTGGTCTTATTATCTTGTGTATAATCTATAATTATAATTAATTATATAATTGTGTATAATTATAATCTACTTATATAATTGCCTTATTCTGTCTGTGTGAAGTTCACTGTGTGAAGTTCATGGATAGATTTTGGTCAGAATGGATAAAATAAAAAAAGTGTCAAGGGATGGGAATCGAACCCACGACCTTCCGCTTACCGGGCAGATGCCATGACCACTAGGCTACCCTGGACATATTTTTCCGTTCATAAAGTTAATATATGATGCCAATATATATAATAATTGTATAAATGAATGCAAGACAAAATCACCGCGAATGTTTCTTTTTTTTTAAGGCAATTATCGTTTTGCACAATTAATTAATCTTTTAAAATAAATAACAATACTTAAATGAAAATATGTTTCTTTAAATAAAATAAAATAAACTTTTAAATCGGTAACCTTTATGAGAACCTTTAAATATATATAAGTACCTTTAATCAATAATCTTTATAAGAATAAAATATGTAATTCATTAAATAGAAATTTAATTTTTAGTATCTCATTTATATTTTATTATATTATATATTATATTTTATATTATTATATATTATATTATATTATATTTTATATTTGAACGATAGGCTCATTATTTCTTTATACCGCTATTATACCGTTATATTATATATATTGTAGCGTAGAAATCAAGTCTTGAAATATCCTAAGATGTAAAAGTATTTATTGATGACGTCACAGCGACGAGTCGACAATTATTAACAGGTCAGCCAAACTATTTACCGCTAGAGAATCTTAAGCAAGCAATCAAAGAAATATTTTAAAGATGATTTCACAAATACAGATTAATATATATATTTTTAATCTGTTGAATATATTTTCATTGAATAATATTAAATTAAATAATAAAATATTTCTTCGTCACATAGCCTCCTCCTATAGAGAGCATCGACCCGATGCTCAGCAGGAAACTTACGTCGTCAGTCTTAAGAACTAGTAGTATGGCCAGGGATATTTTCAGGTGACTGCGGTGGATGTCTTCTTTCAGTTGAGATATCTTCTTCATGAGGACTTGGTAGGTCTATGTTTACGTCAAGGTAGCTTTTTCTCATTTCTACTGTGGTCGGCAAGGGAGGATTTTATAACTTTGCGGCCTCACCTCCAATGTGGTCTATCATCTAGTTTTAATGGCGGGGCGTCCAGCTAGATCTTCTAGCAGGTGAGAAATGTTGTCTGTTTCGACCGCGATATGAAGTAGGGCTTCGGTAGCGAGTGAAAGTTTTCCTCGATGATTCGTCATTGGGGTCCTGAGATTCAGCTCGAGAGTTGTAGGATACCATTGCGTCTTGCTTTCTTTGGAAATAGTCATTTCTCCTTTCCTCATTGTGTCTCTTCCTGTCACGGCAATAGCGGACGACGTGACCTGGGCGTCCGCAGTAGAAACAGATTGGCCTTCCCTCAGTTGTACGCCAATCATTGGTGTCGCGTCTTTCTCCTTGTTTTGGGTTTCGAGGTTCAGGGTGCGGTCTTATAGTTTCGGCCTCATATCTAGTATTTAAAAACTGCCGGGGTCTTTCCTTCTGAGGGGGACTTCTCCTAGACTTTGAGATTGGCGCCAGGGTTCTTCCAATCTCCTCCTTTACAATTTCTTTGATTGTAGCATTTATTGGTTACTCCCGAGGAGAGCCTAATGCCCGCTGTACCTCCTCACGAACAATTTGCCTAATCAAAGATGACAGATCTTCTCCGTCATCCTGGTCACAGAGAGAGGCTACATTTGGTAGGCGCTCGTACCTGGTTGGGGTAACTCGCCTACAACGGAGCGCTTCGACACGGCGACATTCTGTAATGAATTGCTCGGTGCTCTGTACATCCCTCGGTAGGAGTGCTTGATAAAGCTCCTCAGCTATCCCCATCATGAGGTGGGAGATTTTATCTTCCTCGCTCATTTGAGGATCAACCTCTTTGCACAAGCACAGAAGATCCTGGATGTAACATTCGGTACTTTCACCTTTTAATTGTGCCCGTGTTTTTAATTTCTTCTCCGCTTGCAATTTTGAATTTTCTTTTTTTTCGAACACATTCTCTAATTGAGATGTGAATTCCTTCCCAGTCTGTATGCTTTCTTCGTTGTTCTCAAACCATTTGAAGGCAGTTCCAGACAGATAAAAATAAACTTTAGTAAGACAAAGGGTTTCGTCCCAATGGTTGTACCTTGCCACACGTGCATACCCTTTTAACCATTTTTGGAGATCTTCACCATCCTCCCCGGAAGAAAATGGAAGGGTTCCTTGGCAGATGTTGAACAACGTGGTTGCTTACCTGAGTACCTTCCTTCTTTACATTCATAGAAGTTTCTTCTGGTTCAACAGAATCAATTTTTCTTTTATTTCTTAATGGGTATCAGTCCAGTCTCTCCACCAGTTGTAGCGTAGAAATCAAGCCTTGAAATATCCTAAGATGTAAAAGTATTTATTGATGACGTCACAGCGACGAGTCGACTATTATTAACAGGTCAGCCAAACTATTTACCGCTAGAGAATCATAAGCAAGCAAGCAAAGAAATATTTTAAAGATGATTTCACAAATACAGATAAATATATATATTTTTAATCTGTTGAATATATTTTCATTGAATAATATTAAATTAAATAATAAAATATTTCTTCGTCACAATATTATATTATATTATATATATATTATACCGTTTTGCACATATATATTATATATTATATTATATTTTATATTTGAACGATAGGCTCATTATTTCTTTATACCGTTATATCTCTATATATATAAAAATGAATGTTTGTATGTTTGTCTGTCTGTCTGTTGGTATGACCTCTATACAAATTCGCAGTAGTTCACTAATTCAAACCAAAATTTCCATACATAGGTAAAAAATAACGGGGATGACGATAGGCTATTTTAAAAAAATATATAAATCAATTATTAAAACTATACATTCAAATTATTCTACTTAGCTCACGAGCAGCGCCCTCTAGAACGCGTGGCAGTTTGACGGCGGGGGGCGCCCATTGGCTGCCGGCGAGCACGTGACTTCCCTGGGCACCCCCCCTCCGAGAAAATGGAATCGACCGGCTGCCGGCCGGTTGGCCATTTCGAGTTCCCACCGCGCGCGGTCCTGGCGTTGGTGACACAGCTGTGCCAAGTGCCAAAAAAGCCTCGCGGGTGACCTCCGGGAACTGCGTCCATCTTCCATATGTAAAATACATTTAATCGTGTAAACCCGGGCGTTGCCCGGGTCATTCGTCTAGTTATATATATTATATTATATATATATTATACCGTTTTGCACAATTATTTAATCTTTTTTACATAAAGTACAATACTTAAATGAAAATATGTTTCTTATATACAATCTAAAATTATAAAATAGACTTTTAAATCGGTAACCTTTATATATTATATATTTTATATTATATATACTATATATTTTATATTTTTATATATTTTATATATAAATTATATTATATATAAGTACCTTTATAAATATAAAATATGATATTCATTAAATAGGTATTTAATTTTTAGTATCTCATTTATATTTATTCGAATTTTATATTTGAACGATAGGCTCATTATTTCTTTTGATGTTTATATATCGTATATACCGTTTTGCACAATTATTTAATCTTTTTTATATAAAGTACAATACTTAAATGAAAATATGTTTCTTATATACAATCTAAAATTAGAAAATAAACTTTTAAATTGGTAACATCAAGGAGATAATTTGTATAAAGTTGTATAAAAACAAAATATTTCAGCGCAGATCTGCATCATGGGACCCAAAAAATACAAAACAGAAGAAGAAAGGAAGCAAGCAAAAGCAGAGCAAGATAAGCTAAGATATGAAAATTTGAAGCAGAAAGAGGCTGCATCTGCTCAAAATGGGGATATTTCTGCTAGAGCAAAAAGGCTCCAAAAAATTGCAGCATCTCAACATAAAAGAAGGTTAGACGTTTCACAAGAGAGACATCCACGGCGCCAATTTATAATTGTAACGAATAGTATTTTAATTAAAACATTTTAAAAACACAGTTTGGAACGGGACGTTTCACAAGAGTGACATCCATGGCGCTAATTTATAATTGTAACAAATAGTATTTGAATTAAAACGTTTTTAAAATATATACGCACTCGGGTAAAACCCGGGCGTTGTCCGGGCCATTCATCTAGTAATCTATAATTGCGTATTATCAGGATTATAGATTATAAACACAAGGTAATAAGACCAAATCCAAATAACTAAATGGTGTGTGACACTTAATATGCTTCAATTATATCTAAAAAAAGGTTTTTCCACTTCTAATTCTAAGAATAATATTTTAGGATTTTTACAGAAAACTATCTTCTTCTTATCTGCTATCTTGTTTACACACTTGATAACAGTAACTATTTAAAACATGCTGTGGTATAATTTCTCCTTTAGTACTTTTGTCTGAAGATGGTAACAACACTGTTACTGAAATGTCACACACTATTTATTTGTATTTGGTGACTTAATACCTTGTGTTTATTACCTTTGAGCAGTTCTGGTATAACAGTCATCTTACACACTGCAGATTGTTATATGGAATGTCATCATTACATGAAATAATGATGCACACTACTAGAACCTTACATGTTAAAAGAAACATGTAAATGATTAGATTTAAAGAAAACGTTATAACTGTGCTGGGTTCTGATAGCCAGAATAAGTAGTTATATAAAGTAAACTGTGTATTGCTAGTGTTATAGATGAGCAGTTCATTAAACATCACTAGGCCAATGGAGAAAGTAACAGAGCTGGAAGGGTGCTCAGCCACCATGCTGGTACAATGTGGCTTCAAGGTGTTGTAAAACAAGGAGATTCCCGGGATGACATGGCAGCGATGGAATGTAAATCTTGAATGTTGGAGCATGCTCCAAATTTCATCCATTGTTGCAAAATGTGCAAACATTCTTTTGAGCAGGATTCCACTGACTCACAGTTACTACAATGGGCTTAGCCACATAACGTAACATGACCACATCCTAATTAAAACATGGTGTCTCAGTAACAGGGCTGTTACCGGAATATCACATATATTTTATTACTTTGGATGTAATCTTATTACCTCATGTTACTAATCTCTAATCCAAATTATTATAATTTTATTATATCATTGTATATATAATTATACAAGGTGATGGAGACTGAATTCATTGATTTAATTTAAAACCTTGTGGTAGGGTTGGAATACAAGTCCTGTCTTGAGGCTTCCATACATTCCAAGAGGTGGTCTGGTCTTTGGTCCTGTAGATGGTGCATTGTGTCACCATCCTGGAAGAGTCTTGTATGACTGCCAGTTTTGAGCCTAATCCAAATTGTGTCGTATTAAAACCAATTTCTGATAAGTTCTGCTATAATTTGGAATGCCATGATGGCCCAGGTTTGTGTGACACCATAGAGGGAAATGCCAGAGTACATTATACAACATCATGAAGCCTATCATTACAGTCTTAGAAGAATGTCATGGGCAATCTTGACTACTTCAAATTGTTCGTATTCTCAACAGCACATCATTTATAGAGCACAAAGTCATTCTTCACCACATTCCTGGATTTGTGTTTCAACAAAATAATCATCCTCATGTAGCAGGGAGGTGGGGTTCAACACTTCACTACAAGACACCACCTGACATGTCTGGGATTGGTCATCGGCTACTTGCTGGGGACACTAGCACAGATCTTATCTCCACTCAACCATATTGGGTATCAAGTCTATGGAGGGGGCAGGTAGAAGCTAACTGGAAGATCTTCCACAGGATCCAATGTGTTGAAGCTCTTGCACATGGTGGATTCATCAAATACTTGTTTCTGGTAGAATCAATACAGTAAAACCACACTAAAAGAAACCTGGGATATAGCAAACTTTCCCTTATAACAAACCTTATAACTATGGCTATACATAACAAACCATGGCTATAGTGAACCACAGGTTTGTTATAGAGGGGTTTTACTGTATATAGATAGCTTCAATGTGTTCTGGAACTTTGTTCAATTCAATCTGAGTTCTGAAACCTATTGTATGCATGCTCAGTCAAGTATTTTCAAGTAAAGCTATTGGACTGGTGTAAGAGTGGTACATACTGTTGATTTTGGCCACCTGGGACCACATTGGCAACTAGCCAGACAGGTCAGTTGTAAGTCTACATCTGGTGCACATACTTAGAGTAAATGTAGTTGATCCACCATAACTTGTATCAGTACGTACATGGGCTAAATATAAATATGAAGCTATGATCTCATGAATGTGGCAGCAGCAGCATGGGGAGAGGCTGGCAGCCTTGGTGGCTGGGGTGGAGGACACAGTAAGGAAGAGGAAGCTGGCCAGACAGCTGTGGCCGCCCCTGGTGCTGGAGTTTGTCTCCAAGACACTGGAGGAACGCAGGCTGCGGGACCCCCTCACTGCCATTGCTACTGCCCATAATAAATAGCTCACACTGCTTGCTTCCCCATGTTCTTCTCTTGTAGTCGTTGATTCATGTCCTAAGGAGGATATTAAAAACAAAAAAAGGTATATTATGACAGCTCATATGAGTGTTTAGATGGCAATGTGCCATCTAGGTACAGCCTGCACCACGCTGACGAGGTCCAACAGCCCAAAAATTGTCTGCAATTGGATTTTCTTGATTTATCAAGAAATTGGGTCGGCCAAATATTATGGAACAAGTTAAAGCAGCATTTAGTTCCACTAGATGGCTCTTTGCCATCTAAAGCGCTCATGGCAGCAGTCAATTTATGCCTTTTTTATTATCAGCACCTGACCTTTTTTTCTTATTTCTTCACATTGAAATCAAAAAAGGCATATCCTGACATGAGCTTTTCAGATGGCAGAGCGCCATCTAGTGGAATAGACATTGATATAGCTTGTTCCATGATATTTGGCCAACCCATTTTTTTGATGAATCAAGAAAAGCCAACCACGAACGCATTTCAGGCTGTTAGCCCTCGTCAGCGTGGTGCGGCTGTACCTCTACAACTAAAAATATTTTGGTCCCAGAGGCTTCTTTAGAAATAAAGAAATGGGTATTTAAGGCCAAACTTGTGTAAATACGCTCAATATGTGAATATTCTGATACACGCTCACACAACACCTTACCTTTTTTATTATTATATTTTTTATTGTTTTTTCACAAAAATAGACCTCCTAACCCAGTATGACAATATGCCTAGCACTATACCATGAGAGATTCCCAATAACAATTTTATTTTAATCATGGCTCACAGAATCTAGTTTTACCATTTAACCTTACACCCACTAGCATGTAGCTTGTATAATTTATTCGGCTGTAATATAGCCTGATACATGCTTGCATGCCAATATCATTTCTTTTTGTAAATAGAATTTTGTCGTCGTTTTTATCATCACTTGCATACAGGGAAAATTTTTAAAACAATAATTACTGTAATTTCCATTCTGACAGGTCATTGTGCTAGAGGTATCTACTTGGGACTATTCATTGGAATTTACAGAATAAAAATTATAAACACAAGGTAAAAAATAAGACCAAATACAAAAAATTAAATTAGTGTTTGACGTTTCAGTAACAGCATTGTTACCATCATCAGACAACTAACCACATTATTTGGATTAGGTCTTATTTTCTTGTATCTATAATCAAAATTGTGCTTTATCAAAATTAGGTGAAATACAAGCAACATGCTATTGGACATAAGATTAAATGGTAAAACTCTGAGCTATAATGAAAAGAAAATTGTTATTGGGAATCATGGTGTTAGACATACTGGGCTAGGAGGTCTATTGATACCATTTAGTTTTGGTGATATTGTCAAGTAGGGAATAAGGAAAGACAAACTTCAGGATGGCAATTTATTTAAGGCCCACGCACCAGTTGATTCAATTACAAGAGGGAAGTTTCCACAGAGTAATAACATATATAAACACATCAAAATTAAAATAATACATACGTACAATAACAAGTGTAAGATACAAAGTGTAATTTGGTTATTATTATTATTTTTTTTTTCAATTGATGGTGTGAGATCTAAGAAATTGTCTATTTTGCTATCTTGCTTAAAAATGTTCTGACCTTTTTTTTTTGTATTTTAGCAATAAACAAATTAAAAACTATATTATGAGGAAGAAATATCATTTTTATAATCATCAAGGTGTCCTATAGCTTGGATGTTCTCTCTAGCTGTGAATAATTAACTTTAATATTGTCATCTGGTCGTGCTGACGTCATTAATAAACCTTTTACATCCTTACATAACTACATTACAATATCACAATGTAGAGTGTGGTGTACTTACAGTAAAAAGCAGTCGCTAACTACCCACCATGATTATCATGGCCTGTACCACGTGTACTAGGGATAAGCAAAAAAAAAAAAAAAAAACAATGTCGAGTGAGGGAAATGTGAACACCACAATATGTTTCTAAATATTTATAAAATCACATTGCTGACACTTTTAAGCAGCTCTTTACTTCAAATGGATAAACAACAAAGTATGGAATCAGTGGCAACACGACGAACTAGCAGCTTGTGCGAGGTGCGACCCGGAGCTTGACAGAGTCGGGGGCGAGGTGGCCCTGCTTGGGGGCGATGTTGAATGTCTCCTGTTACACATGTCCCAGCTACAATGCCGTGATTTCTTTTATCTTTCACTTTAAATCTAGAGAAAATGTCCTTGATGCTCTTACAACCTTATTTTTATTCACAGGAAACTTTTGTTTTAAACAGTCATTTTTATTGTCATAAAGGTGTGGGAAGATAGAGATGAGGAGTATGTTGAAAACTCAACCAAAAATGTTACTTGTTGGGTCTCGGTTAGTCGAGCCATAGCAGCTTTCTCTAAATCCACTTAAAACTCCATTCACAAAGGCTAAATTAATGGAATTCAAGCTTATTAATAATCGTATGGATTTAAATTGTGCAAAAATTTATAAAATATTTGAATTGATATCAATTTTCATCCATATCATTTTCCTATTTCGACATTATAGAGAGCACACAGTTGCTAAATTAACAAGGATTACTTGCAAACACTCCATACCTTGGTGGAGGTGCCGGGTTCGATGGTGAAGGCTTGCAGCAGTTCCACCAGGGTCACCTTGATGGTGAGCATGGCAAATCGCATGCCGATGCAGTTGCGAGGTCCCACTCCGAAGGGCATGAAGGCGCATTGCGGGATGCTTTCCTTAGCTTCGGCCTCGAATCTGCATTATTAAGACATTTATTGTAATCCATATTTATGTCCCAATTAGCTGTACCCACCTCTCTGGCCGATACTCGAAAGGTTCAGGAAACCACTCGGGGTCGGTGTGGAGGGCGTAGATGGGCAGACTGATGAGACTGTCCTTGGGGATCTGGATGTCTCCAAGCTGGTAGTCCTCCACGGCCTTCCTCTCCAGCCTGCCATGTGATACAACACTGTGTGGAAAACATGATATAGGTTTCCTTATTAATAAAAATCAAACGTTACTGCAATTGTGTATACTCATGAACAAAATTTAAGGAAGTTTTATCTTTTAGCATATAGGGAGGGATTCAGACAAAAATTCCAAAAGATATTTGATACACAGTGACCTTTATTGAAGACATACGAGTTAACCAAGTGTCAACAAAAGTGTCTCTTTCAAAAAATAATAACTTCCTCAAGTTTTGTCCATGAGTGTATACTTTGACTCTGCAGCTAAGCAATGGCCGCTTATAGATTTCCTCTAAGGCTCTGCGAGATAGAATCTTTTTTTTTTTCAAAAACAACAAAAAGAGAGAAAAAAAAAAGAACTTCTCTAATGTGAAAGCCGCAAAATATATTTTCATACATTTCGATTTGATAATTCCTTATAATCAATTTGATCAAACGTTCTGAGATTAGGTGTATTTATAAACTTATTTTCAGTTCTATTGTTAGGATTTTATAAGTTGTTTTTCCTAGATTAATTTATTTATATTTTGACCAGATGACTGGACAATTTTACATGTATATAATTGGTTTTTAATGATGTAAATTAGTTAGTCATGAAAGGAAATTAAAAGTGTTGATTTTCTTAGAGGTGTTAGGGTTTACTCTGCTCGATTGTAGACTAGGAAAGAATTGGTTTCCTAACAGGTTATGGGCCCAGCAGAACGCTTCCACTGCGCCGTAGAAAGAATTTAGAGCTGAAGAAAGAAAATTAGAAGTTTATGTTAAGCTAAAGAAGAAACAGCTGAAGTTAAAGCTGAAGGGAAAGCCAAAGAAGAAAAGTTTGTTAGGCTAACTAAGATAGAGAATAGAATTTGATTATAAGAAATTTGAGTGATTTACAGACTGAACTTTGTGCAACGAAGAAGAAAAGCTTTGAGTTATAATTTTTTGTCAGATTTGCATACCTAGAAATATCAATGGCTGACGAGTTAAGAATACCTAAACTAGATGGGAATAATTATTATACCTGGGCCATAAGAACTAAATCTATTTTGATCCAGAAGGACATATGGGATGCGATTGAGCCTGGCTTTCCTAGGGAAACTTCAGAAAAACAGAAGCGGAAAGATAGTTTGGCATTATCTGTCATATTACTAGCAGTTGAGGATTCATTCCTAGATGATATCGGTGATTGCAAGCGAGCGATTGATGCTTGGCAGATACTGGAGGATATCCACACAAAATATGGCTTGCTGCACATATTACAGTTACTGAGAGAATTTTTCAATATTGTCAAAAGAAATGACGAAGACATGAAGGAATATTTCGCGAGAATAATGGAATGTCATAGAAAATTAGCAAAGTGCCACCATGGATTTGGGGATGGCGAATTAGCTTTGATTATGCTATTGGGATTACCAAAGAGTTACGAGCCGCTGATTCTCAGTTTAGAACAGCAAGAAGAGAAGCTATCTACTAGTGTGGTAAAATCCAAATTACTTTTAGAAGAAAAAAGACAGAAACAGCGTCAAATTCCTCAAGAAGATCCTAATTGCGCTTTTGCGGTAAGAAGAAAAGAGGATACATGCAAATCACCATGTCAAGAGCGAAAATTATTTGAATATGATCAACCAAGGAATTATCATAATACGTGGACGGAAGGGAAAAGGGAAAATTATAACTACCCGAGGCAGATAAGGTGTTTCAGTTGTGGCAGATTAGGGCACATAGCTAGGAATTGCAGATTTGCCAATTCCTCAAGGAGATTTAGCGAAGGTATGCTGAAACAAGGTACGCTAGACCTGACTCATAAGGTCCTATTTGCGAACAACTTTAAAAACAATAATTCGCAGAATATCTGGTTTCTGGACAGTGGAGCTACTGAACATATGACGTCGAACAGACTGAAATTGACGAACACAAAAAGTATTTCAACTTCAGTAGAAATGGCTAACAATGAGGAAATAAAAGTATCAGAGATGGGTGATGTAACCATCAAACTCGGTCACGAATATGGAGGTGAAACCTTGTTCTTGGAAAACGTTTTATACGTTCCTGAGTTAGACGGAAATATTTTGTCTGTTGGAAGGATTGAGGAAAGAGGAAACAAAGTATTATTCCAGAATGGCAAGGCCTCTGTTTTTGGAAGTGATGGCGGGTTAATTTTGAAATCTAATAGAAGAGGAAGAATATATACAGTGGAAGAACTAAAGAAGGAAGATGAAGGGGAATACCAAAATGAAGCTGCGATCCCAAGAGGATATTCAGGGACTGATGGGGAAACAATATCGGTAGAGAAAGATCTGAATAACTTAGAACGAAGAGAGGATGAAGAGCAGGCCTATGAAGACGAAGCACTGAGGAGAGAAAACGAAGGCCAGAATGAAACTATAATCCCAAGAAGATCTTCAAGAATTGCGGCTAGGCAGAAGGAGTATTGTAGATCAGCCTTCCACAGTGGGATAGTTGAACATAAGAGCCATCAAGATGAAATGCCGTCATCATACGAGGAGGCGCTTAATATGCCCAAAGCACAAAATCGGCTGAGGTCTATGGAATGTGAAATGGCATCACTTCGGGAACACAGAGTATGGGATGTTGACTTGCCGGGTGGTGTTAAACGAAGACCTAACCAGGATCTTGACCACTCTAGGCCTCCGATGAGGGTATAAAAACAACTTTAAAATGGGGGGCATTGTTAGGATTTTATAAGTTGTTTTTTCCTAGATTAATTTATTTATATTTTGACCAGATGACTGGACGATTTTACATGTATATAATTGGTTTTTAATGATGTAAATTAGTTAGTCATGAAAGGAAATTAAAAGTGTTGATTTTCTTAGAGGTGTTAGGGTTTACTCTGCTCGATTGTAGACTAGGAAAGAATTGGTTTCCTAACATCTATAAATCTAGATAAACACAACAAATTATTTACATATAACATTGCCTATACGAGGGTTTCCCTGAAAGTTTTGCAATACAAGAAAAATAAAACTTATACAAATTTTATTTCTCTCAGAATATCAAAATTTTACACTCAATAATATTTTCATCCCTTGAGCCCAGAAGGCTATTTTTTTTATTCAACTCATCAGGACTCATGTCTTCAAGTACTTCCAGGTGGCAAACAACGGCAGGACTTGTAAATTCGATTCCATGCAACTTTCTTTAATTTTTGTAAAAAAATAAAAGTCACAGGAAGCAAGTTCAGGGCTGTATGGTGGGTGTCAGAGCAACTGAATTGGTATTTAATTTTGAAATGCCCATTGTTTTGGAAAATTTGTGGCATTGCCATGATGGAGACGTAGTTTTACAAATCTACAATGTGTCAGTAGAGTGAGGAATTTGAGGGAACTACCTGGCGGCTGGCGGCATGATGCGGATGGCCTCGTAGATACAATTCTCGGTGAACTTGAGGTCCATGTAGAACTCGGACTCCTTGAGGCCCTGCGACACTTTGTGAGTCTATCATATGGCAGCTGGGAAAATATTTCAGGTTTAATGTTGGAGCCCTTACTGACTATAGCACCGATTCTGATAAATAAAGATCTACTTGAACTATATCCATTATTCAGACACAGACAGAGAGGAGAATAGATATATTTACATATAATAGAAATTAAAGGCGGATTTTTTTGCTGAATATTTATTCAGCAGTATTAGCTGGAAGTTATAATTCTAGGTGCTCCTGTTGAAGAGAATGTGAGCCTGAAAGCTAGAGAAATGAAAATGGTACAAGAAACTTAGCCCTGGATTGCTTATTTATTCTATTAAATTATAAGTGGGATATGAGAGAACATGTACTGTGTGTGTATAAAAAGTTTGTTGTACAATTTAACACCAAATAGGGACCTTGTGCTTGGCGAGGGAAGCGTCGATCTCGGCCAGCACGCGAGCCCGGATGTGGGGCTTCACGGCCAGGTAGTGCATGCACACGCTCAGCGTGGAGGACGTGCTCTGGTAGCCGGCGATGAAGAAGCCCACACACTGGGCCACGAGCTCCTCGTAGTTCATCGCTGCTCACACGGGAGATGAGCTACATCATCACACGTCTGGGTCTGTCTTCTTACCTTTAGAACCGTTCAGGTTTTCGGGATTTTTTTGGGCCTCCAGAAGCATGTTCAAGAGGTTGGGAGGCCCTGACTTTCCCTACAGAAACACATTAGGATTTCGGAATTTTTTCTTGAAATACTTTACACCAAATTGATATATATTCAAATTCCAATAAAAATATGGATTCAAGGTGGATAAAATTATTTATAATTATGTAGTCACTTCAATTAAAATTCTTTATTTCAATTCTTCCAATATTTCGACGTCGCCCGCCTTCCTCTAGGAGAGAACCCTGATAGGAGTCAGTTATTTAAGCATAATAAATTTAACAGACAATGTTTGCATTCATTGTTTAATCTATGCATTTTTTTCTTTCGTGAAAAACTGAGAGTTTCAAATTTTCATTTGAACAAGAAAGGCTTAAATGAAAGAAATATTGCGCAATAATCATTTACAAGAAATTAATAGACGGAATCAGGATTCGCCAAAAATCAATAACAAAGCCAACAACACAGACACACATATAAATTTATTCGCAATCTCAATTCCCCCAGAAACCTCGGCACTATTACCCAAGGGTATTGTTTTGTTTCCCACTTGGAAAATACGCAAGGAGGAAAGGCAGAATGAAGTTTTAACAAAACAATTTGTTATCGTTTGGTTTTAATTGAATAGAATGTTTGATAATAAATCAAAGAAACGAATGTACTTATCTTTGGTCAGGCAATTATCCCAAGCTTTACAAATGAATTTATTTTAATTTTCTCTTTACAATAAATATTTAAATAATTTACAAAAGATTTAAAGCCGCAGCTTAAAGGCATTGTTCTTTAGTGGCGAGCGTCCTAAGAATGTTCGAGAAGGTGGCGAGCTCCCTCTGGTGGTGCAGCTGGTGGCCTCCCATTGGTCAGCGATGACGTAGCTCTTCTTTCTTTCACCGCC
Organism: Cordylochernes scorpioides; assembly: GCA_030710605.1. Lineage (NCBI taxonomy): Eukaryota > Metazoa > Arthropoda > Arachnida > Pseudoscorpiones > Chernetidae > Cordylochernes > Cordylochernes scorpioides. The sequence goes on along the minus strand of CP092863.1, from coordinate 181,161,789 downwards.
GCGCGCCGCCTTCTGCCACCTATGTTCAGAATAAAACTAAACAGGTATGAACTTTGTCCCTTCAAAAATAGTTAATTTCCGAAAACTGTAAATACCATATAATCATCAATAAAAACTTATCAGAGGAGGAAAAATCTTGACGTCAAAACAGAAGTTGTCCCAATTCTCAATAAATTTCTAGACACACAGACAGTCTGCCGACCAAGAACAACTTAGATAGGAGAGAAAGAAGCGATAGCAAATCTTTAAAGCAGAATAAAGAAAGTTATTCTATCCACATAACAACACACACAAAACACAGTATGACATACAACATAAACAACGCACATAACAATACACGCCGGTCCGTCCTGCGGGTCCGCCGACGGCTCCTTAGGCCACCGATACTGGGGCTGCCAGAACATCAGGGCCCTCGTCTTGGAGGCCTTCAACATCATTGGCAGACCCCTGACCTACAGCTTGGATCTTCGGATCCAGCTTTGAAGACGACGAGCTAGCCATCCTTTCGTCAGCGAAGGCCCGAATCCACCGGTACTTCGTACAGGTTGGCCTCGGTGGCGGCATCGATGACCCCGTCATCGCCTGGAAGAGGACTCTCGCGCGGTGGCTGATTGGGTGAATAATTCTGTCCTCCTTTAATTATCGCTAAGCAAGGTACATTTTCATTGTTGGAAAATTTATATGTCCGATATTTATGTTGCAATCCCTGAAGCAAACTGTAAGTTGTTGCGCGCCCTTCGTCATGTCTAAAGCCATTTCTTCTTAAAATTATTTATTTATTATTATTATTGGTAGTGGTCGTTTGGTAAATTATTTAAACAATCTGAGATAAAGCCCATGGGACCAATGGACCATTTTTTTTTAAAATTCTTTTGTCTAATGATGGTGACAATGTTGTTGCCGAAACGTCACACACTAATAAATTATTTGGATTAGGTCTTATTTTCTTTTATTAAACAATCTGTGTTCAGAACATCATAAAAATAACTGCTGGAGCCCTGGCGGCGGACGGTTGGCTACTCGGCAACCCTAGAGCTGACTCACTTCCTGCCGATGTTGTAACCCTACCTGCGGCGTTGCCACGCCATTCCTTCTCTCCATGTGTGTTTACTTTTAATCTATATATATTCCCTTTACCTTATAGTTAATTAAAGTATAATTAACGTTGAGCGCTGTGTGTAATCAATTGGAATACAACAAAGATTATGAGACTGAAGAAGCGCAAGGATTAAAACGTCAGACTGAAGAAGCGCGAAGCCTAAAACGTGAGTAACAAAATTTCCTTTGATTACTTGGAACATCCTTTTTTTTCTACTTACCAAATATTTTGTAAAATGGCAAACACAACAATTACAAAATTAAATGGTGCTAATTACTCCAGCTGGAGCTTCCAGATGAAACTCGTTCTAATCGAAAACGATTTGTGGAGTTTGATCAATCCAGGAGAGGCTGAGCCTGACCCTAGTGACCTTGTTGCAACAAAACTTTTTTTGTCGCGGGAGGGTAAGGCGTTTGCAAAAATTTGCCTCGGGATTAATGATGAACAACAATTGCATGTTCAACATTTGAATACTCCGAAAGAGGTCTGGGAGGAACTGGAAAAATTATACGCACCAAAGGATAGTAGATATCGAGCCGTACAACTAAGAAGGCAGTTATATGGCGAAAGGTTGACTCAGCACAGCAATATGGAAGGGTATATGGGGAAGATAAACTACATTGTAAACGAACTGGCCCAAATTGGCGACAAAATTGATGATGGCGATTTGGCTATGGTTCTTTTGGGTGGATTACCAGAGGATTGGGACACCGTTGTCTCAACCATATGTAACTTGCCTGATTCAGACTTCACGACCGCCACAGTTAAAAGACGGCTGTTGGCAGAAGCAGAAAGGCGTTCGTCAAATCTACCAAAAGATGTGGGTGCCATGGTCGTTAATGCCTCTTCGAAGCCCATTGAAACAGAAAAACAATTTAAAGCAAAGGTTGTTTGTTTCAAATGTGGAGGTAAAGGCCATTATGCAAGGGAATGCAGGAAGAAAGGAAAGAATGAACAAAGACCAAAGAGGTTTGACCAAAACAAAGGCGTAAATATGTCGGCAATGTGCAACACTTTGTTTGGAGCTACCGCCGAGACCTGGATCATAGATTCTGGAGCGACGCACCATATGACTCCCAAGAGAGATTACTTCACATGTCTGAAAGAGTGCACAAGCAATATGAGTTCCATCACTGTTGCGAATGGCTCTTCTATAGAAGCATGTGGTATCGGTACTGTCAGTGCCAATATTGTTGGACACAAGGGAGATGCCAGCAAAATGGTTGCCCAGAACACCTTGTATGTTCCAGATATGCGTCACAGTGTTCTGTCTGTGCTCCAAATGATAGAAAACGGTAGAAAAGTTGTCTTCAATAAGAATGGTTGCCACATTATGGACATGAAAGGTAAACTCTTGATAGAGGGAAAGAAGTTGGGTAGACTTTACTACGTCCAGACTACTCCATCCTCTCCGATAGATCAGAATGATCGTGTTTCTCTTGCATCTGAATGCAAGGAAGAGCTTACACTGGTACTTTGGCACAAAAGGCTGATGCATGTAAACGCATATACAATAGCAAAGATGGCCAAGAACCAAAGCGTAAGAGGACTTGATTGCAGCCCGGCAAAGCCAGAAAAGTGCGAAGACTGCTTGATCGGCAAGTCTTACCGTCTGCCATTCCTTCAACTCTCACACAAGGAGGAAAAAGAAATCATGCCGTTGGACTTGGTGCATGCGGACTTGATGGGTCCACTCGACGTATTGAGCTGGGGAGGAGCCAAGTACGTCTTAACCATCATTGATGAATCTACGAGATATACAAGTGTATTTTTCCTGAAAAACAAAGGCGAAACCCTGGGAAAAGTCAAAGAATGGATTCAAGAATCTGAGAAACAAACCAGCCGGAAACTAAAACGAATACGTACGGATAATGGCTTGGAATTTTGTTCCAAAGAATGGGACACTTTCTGCAAGAGCGTTGGAATAGTTCATGAACACACTATGACGTATACACCTCAACAGAATGGTGTGGCAGAAAGAATGAATAGGACACTCCTAGATCTTGTCAGGAGCACTATATCTGGAAGTGGTCTGCCAAAGGCTTCCTGGGCGGAGCTGACTTACACCGCAGCCTATGTCAGAAACAGAGTTCTCAACAATCACAATGGTGAAAGCACGCCATATGAACTGTGGACAGGGAATAAGCCTAGTCTTAAACACCTAAGAGCTATTGGCTGTCAAGTATTTGTCCATATTCCAAGACAAGTCCGTAAATCCAAACTCGATAGGAGAGCTGTCAAAGGTAACCTTGTTGGATATGCACTCAGAGGACGTGGCTACAGAGTGTGGATTCCTGAGATGAAGAAAGTGGTGGAATCTCGGGACTGTGTTTTCAAAGAGAGTGATGTATCGAGGAACAACAGCAACCGGGAGGTGCTTCCATCTGTTGAACACTACAGCTATGGGACTCAACGGGAGATTGAAGAGAATCCAGTGTCTTTATTAGATCAAGAAGACGTGACACCTACAGAAGAGGACAGCCATAATGAAGATACTGTGAAGCCTTCTCCTACTCGATCTCATCCAATGATCCTAAGGAACCAGAGAAATGCTCAGATCTCAATTGCACTCCTCAGTACTGAAGTAAATAAGTGGAAGAAACCTAGCGGACATTTTGACCAAGCCACTGGGGAGAAACCTGCACGAACTTCATCGTTCGAGACTCTTAAGCGGCGAAGTGATCCATGAATAGGAGGTCACTTCGAGGGAGGAGATTGCTGGAGCCCTGGCGGCGGACGGTTGGCTACTCGGCAACCCTAGAGCTGACTCACTTCCTGCCGATGTTGTAACCCTACCTGCGGCGTTGCCACGCCATTCCTTCTCTCCATGTGTGTTTACTTTTAATCTATATATATTCCCTTTACCTTATAGTTAATTAAAGTATAATTAACGTTGAGCGCTGTGTGTAATCAATTGGAATACAACAATAACTAATGGGCATCATTTGGTCCGGCGATAGATAGGATAACCAGCACATTTCTGTTCATCAACAACTCTATTGGAGGAGTTAGAAAAGGTTATCGCCACGGATATTTTATTTTCTCCACAGTTCTGATGTATTTTTCCCATTTATTCGAATATGTGTGTGGAAATCTAAATAATGCACGTTGCCTTTTTGGAACACATAAGATACGAGCATAATACATTTATGAGTTCCAAAGAGGAAACTGTGACGTGTAGGATTGGGTAAAATCTGTTGCAGAATTCCACTTATATTCCGAAGTCCCAAATGAAGTGAGTTAACTACTTCGAACTAGGTAATAATCACCCGTTGAACCAGCTGTTGGAACATTCTGACGAGTTTTCAACAAGCCTCTTGACAGTTTGTTGCGCCTAATCTCAGTGTGGGAAAATGTAAGAAATATATTTAGAGGAGTGTATAGAGAATATAAATACCTCATTCTCTTCGTTTTTCTTGATCAATTCGATGATGAACTGGTAGAAGAAGATTATGGACTCCTTGTTGAAGATTGTAACGTGAAAAATCTTGGCAAGCCAGGGAAACATAACTGAGCACAACCAAAGGTGATCATGGCGGACGTTATAAGCATTTATAGCGCAGTTATCTAACAACTATAAACAGAGATCAGTCATAAGCCCGGGGTTGGGGATGCCGTTATTCCAGTTAGAGCACTACGAAAGACCTTTATATTTATTGGAGCTGAAAAGACCAAATATTTTGTCAAACCTAAGAAAATTTATCTGATAAATTCACTTGTCTCGATAATTTGGTTTATTGTACAGCTCTGTTAGCTTTTATTTTTCTAAAATATTGCAAACTTTGAAAAATCTGCAATAATGAATTCACATAATCATTACGTTGCTTTTAGATAGAGAATTATTGGGAGACTTGAATAGGTCAAACCGAATCGAAAGGTGCCAAATGGCTCGATGTTAGCAGAAATTCCGTTTTCATGGTCTGGAAACAACTCAGTGAAACCATCACCAGAAGACCAGGGCAGGGTCGAAAAATGTTTTCCAGCTTTCTTTTGGCATCTCATGTGCCTCTGGAAGGGTAGTTTGACGGCAACTTGTTTATCGAAGGCTTCAGGACAGTGGTCTTTATGCAAGACGATCAATGGCATTTATATTTCTCATCCCTTCTCAGACGAGAGCCCAATGGTTTTTCTGGGCTCCCGATAGACCAAGCTGGGCGACTTACTTCCAATTTTGGCCCGCAGGGGGATGCCGCTGGACAGGAAGTTCTTGGCGTAGAAGACAAACTGGTTGGAAGGGTCTTTGAGGGAGTTGATTTTGGTGCCCAGGATGCACCTCGCGATGAAGTCGATGACGAACCCTCCAAACATTCTGAATAACAACAAACCGTAGAAAATATTCTCTTATTGCAACTCTCTCTATATATAGTAGGATAAATAACTACGGGGTCTGGGGGTGAGAACAAGTACCGGATATTATTTATTGTTATTTAGGTATACGACTTCATTCATACTCCTCCAAGATGATCAATCATAGCCATAGTTTGGTGACGAGTCTTGGTTTCCTTCTTCACTTGGTCCACAACGGGTACAATTTGTCGGTATAACTACTAAAATTGGAACAATACAGAGAAGATTAGCCTGGCCCCTGCGCAAGGATGACACGCAAAATCGTGAATGGTTCAGATGGTCCACAAACGGGGCATCCTCTGATGCCTTCAAGGCATTCTTCAATCAACCTTTCAATAGGCTATCATGTCTTGGCCCACTCAGCCTATCCAGTTCAATTGCCATATTCTCCAAGTGAGACATCTCTCTCATTCCGCTTATTGAGGATGATGGGAATAAACGAAAGGTATCCACAACAAGCCCGAACCTATTAGACGCTATTTCAGCTGGAAACACAGAGCTAACATGATTCAAATATATAAGCGTCTAGCCTCGATTAAATCGCCTTTCAGAGATAAATTCTTTTTTTTTTAATAAACGTAAAAACTCAAAAAGAACAACTTGCATTGTCTGATTACTGCACCTTTCTCTATCAAAAGAAACTAAATGGGAAATATCCTCTTCAATAAATGTTTCATAAAGTGAATGGTATCTACAACTGAGCTCTTCATGACTAACAATTCTCGAAACGATAAAATCTCGGTCTTTCAGGTCTAGGTGTAAAACCTTTCGTATTATCATAAAGCCTGTATAAGTTCAGTAAACTCCAAAATATTTGTCACAAGTTGAGTGTGAAGATAAAAATTATAATTAAAACCCATTTATTATAAAGGGCATGCCACACTGGATTTCTACCGAGAATTTCCGATGTTAAAATATGTATATATTATACCACACTGTAGCGCACCTCATTGTGTGAGCTTGTTATGTTACTCTTTTTTTTTTTTTCAAAATTCTAATTCTTTGGTTATATATTAGTGCTTTTTAGTTTTGAAATGTTTTAGCTGATATTCTGGCACAAGCTGTGAGCATTGAACAAAAATGTTATTTTTCCCTAGTTTCCAATCTGCTTACAAGGCGTCAAAGCAAGACCCGATAAACTAGCCCGGGAACATGGAGCAGAGATTCCTACCTGAATCGATAGAAAAGTTCCATAGGAGAGAGTACAGTTGCGACAAGATGGAGCTATAGCGATTGGAAACCAAACCATATAAGACTCTAATTACACTTTAAAGAAGATGAATTAGTAAAGATGATAGAGTGTGGAATTGGTATCAGTTGGAAAAGTCTGATAAATTGAAGTACGTTACAAACCGGCATCAAAACTATCCGATGTAACCTATAAATCAGTGGTTCATTAGACCACTGGATCGGGACATATAGAAAAAAGTCCTATAATAATGCATTCAATAAAACCTCGGTTCTGACTTTGTTTATATCATATTTTAAAATATATATTTTGCTTTAAGGAAAGGATCGCTTGGAAAGAAAGAAAACAATTAAATGTGGTATGTGCAGCTGCAAAGAATTTTCTTCGATGATCCAGGGTGGTCGAATCACTCACTTGTTGAACTCCACTTCCCCGTCGTCAGAGGCCGCGAGCTCGGTCTGGACGTTCTCCCTGAGGTCGTCGCAGCACATCCTGATCAACGGGATCATCTGGAAGAAACCAGACGACTGCCTTTTAAAAAGTAGCCTTTACAGGAGAGCTATTCCACCTAGAGTTTCAAATAAACAACCACAGCGTTGTATTTGTAACAATAAAGATATAAGTGGCCCGGACATCGAACATGGACAGAGAGATTGATGCTGACCGCCCGTGTAGTGTCCGTTAGGGCTGTACCACGGAACTGACAACGTGATGGTGAGTTCAATACCGACTCCCGGACAAGAAATGAACCCTCATTACAAACCACATTAAGCCATTCATCTACTGTCATACATAAAGTCAATCTCCGCCTCCTTTATAAAGAGTAAAGCTACTTTCCCCTTTATAACAGAAATGAAAACATTAGTGCAAATGTTTCTTTTTCACACAAACAAAGTCTTACTCTCCCTATTGCGAAGAAATAATATTGGGAGGGCTTGGCTCATTAGTGGTGAACCCTCCCAACAGTTTCGCCAATTTAATCTACCAGACCGCTTCTTTAGAGCTCTAATACTGTATCGGATCATTTTGCTTATATATGCTTCACTGAAGGGTGAAATATTAGAAATGGTATTCAAGCAAACTATGAACATAATCTCTAAGGACAGAAGAATACAATATGTTGAATACACCTGATATATGGCGTGAGAAATAATGCAGCCCATTGACACGAGCCCCGTGCTACCTGCTTGATCTTGCCCGTGCTGAAGGCCGGGGTGATCTGGGAGCGGATGCGACGCCAGTCCGCGCCGGTGGCCACCCCCACGGAGTTGTCCAGCACCGACTTGCCGAACCTGATATCCTGCACCACAACGTTTATAGGAACTGCCGAGCCACGAACAAGTCGTTTTTGTCATTAACATACCATATTCCAAATTGACTTATCCTTTCAAATATATAGCGAGAGATTGATGGCAATCTATATTCTTTTGGTAAAAATATAGTTTTTGAAGCCATATATAAGAGAGAACCTTATTCCTATAGAGTGGTTACTTTTCTTGTTCCAAAAAATCGCGATAAGATTTGAATATTTTTGATCATATAGATCTTATACTTACCTGCTCTAACCTGATATCTCTCTTTACTTGTGTGAGCTGTTCTGTGGATTATTTTGTAGTTTCCTAAACACATCCTATTCTTACAAAACTTTTATAATAAATAAATATCGAAAAAATAAATGAAGGATAATATTCGCTGACACGAAAAACAATGATTTCTCATATGGTCTCTCGGCATTTTTAGTTGTAAAAGTTAATAGCCACACATAATATATAACACAGATTACCATACAGCAAACATCAAATTAATTACGTTAGTTTTATATGGTTAAAGTAACTTGTTAAAAGAACCAATTCTTTTAGACTTATTCGATGTGGATATAAAAGTCCTATGAGGCAGGCAGGTTTCCGATAAGACGACATTTTGCCTCGAGTTTCAACTTTGAAATACTTTGGAGTTGATATTTATTATGTCGGCAATGTTACCCTGCGGTCGGGGAAGACGTGGAAGTCCTTGATGAGCACCAACTTGAGCAGGTCGGGGTCCCCCACAGTGAGGATGGGAATCTTGTTGTCGTACCGCCTGCACCACAATAGATTCTACCTTGGTCCGTGCCATGGTTCTAGGAGTGCGAGAAGTTATAGATTATATAGGTTACACATTTCTCAGAAGGAAATTTTATATTATTGTTGGGAGAGAACTACGCTTCGCTGGAGCTTTTATTTCATCTTTTAACTTAATTGTATGTTTTGTTGACACCCGTTATCATAAGTTAAATTGTTAACTTTTAAAAATCTTTTATTTGTTTTTATTAATCTTTTATTCATAATTATTTTTGCATATTTAGTTATGGTGGTGTTGTCCACTATTAAAAAGACAATAGTCGTTAGTTGTTTAGTTCTTTAAAGCAATCTGTTTGAACAAACAAACGTAGGTCAGAATGTTTCTCGGAGGTTTCCTCCATGGCCCTCAGGTCACCAGCACAACTATATATATGAAAAAAAAAAAAATAGAAAAAAAAAATAAAAGATTAGTGGGTCAGGTGTTGATATTAAAAATAAAGAAGGCATGTCCTGACCACGAGCACATGTGCTTTTTAGATGACAGAGCGCCATCTAGTGGAGCAAAAATAAACTAAACGTTTATTAAACTTGCTCCGTGATATTTGGCCAACCCAATTTCTTGATAAATCAATAAACGCCATCCACGAACGCGTTTCGCGCTGTTGGCGCTCGTCAGCGTGGAGTAGGCTGTACCACTGCGACCAAAAATATTTTTGGTCCCAGAGGCTTCTTGAGAAACCAAGAAATGGGTATTTAAGGCCAAATTTGCGTAAATACGCTTAACACAGAAAAAAAAAAACAATAGAAAAAAATAATCAACACCTGACCCACTTCTCTTTTTTTTTCTATTGTTTTTTCATGTGTTAAGCGTATTGACGCAAATTTGGCCTTAAATACCCATTTCTTGGTTTCTCAAGAAGCCTCTGGGACCAAAAATATTTTTGGTCGCAGTGGTACAGCCTGCTCCACGCTGACGAGCGCCAACAGCGCGAAAGGCGTTCATGGATGGCGTTTCTTGATTTATCAAGAAATTGGGTTGGCCAAATATCACGGAGCAAGTTAAATAAACGTTTAGTTTATTTTTGCTCCACTAGATGGCGCTCTGCCATCTAAAAAGCACATGTGCTCGTGGTCAGGAAATGCCTTCTTCATTTTTAACTATATACAGTAAAATCCCTCTATAGTGAACCCCAATGGGACAGAGCTTTTGGTTCACTATAGCCACGGTTTGGCCATTTTTTTAACTTTTCCAAATTTTTTGACTGTATAATTAAAAAACAGCCATACAAACAGGAAAAGGCAGCCACTTAATAATGGTCACTTTGTTTTAATTCCCTAAATTGACCTATCTCTTTACAGTAATGCTGAATATCAAAAGAAGTCATTTGATAATAGGTTCTTCTTATCATTAGCATACGTGCTTATATATAAACCTATGTATTATTTAAAAATTAAGCCAAATCCCCCAGGGCAAAAAAATATTAATTATATATTTGAAAGGTATAAGAGTATTTTAGAATATCTTTTTCAAATAATATAATACTAAATATTGATTTGAAAAAATTCCTCTAATACCTTGTTGTTTGAAAGTGAAAAGTGAAATTTGAAAATAAGAATTGTCTTAAATATCGTTATTTCTATCAAAGGAATAAAGCTCCGTGTATTCTGTTTTAATTGAGGATGAATCAAAAGTATCCAATTCAGAAAAATCTGTCTCGAAACATGTTGATACGATAGCGCGATCGGTAAAATTGCGAATAAAAAACGCCAATTTGCAAACAAAATCGGCGGTAAAACGGCCGGCCAGGGGGAATATCCGCGAACCCTGAATGAGTCCTATACCTAAAAAGAATTCCATTCTAAAAATAGAACTGTAGTGGTAGTTTTTGAGAATTTATAAGTTGATTTGTTTGTGGCCCATGAGACACGGGGGAACTTGGGGGAACTATTTTTTTTTTTCCTCTTCTTCTTCCAATTTCAGTTTCCACATATTCTTCTGAAGTGTATATTAAATTTTGTTTTTAACCTGTTATTCAAACCATTTCTGGCTTTAAAATTATTTATAATTATTTTTTAGCCTAGGTTAAACTTGATATAGAATGCTTCTAAAAGGGCATGCTGCCACTGTTTTTTTTTTTTTTAGAACGCCACTCTTTGTTTCTTTTCTTTATTTTGGAAGCCATTTGTATTTTTCTTCTATTTCAAAATTGTCGAATGCAAAGATATTCTATTAAATAAAAGTATAATGTGTAAAAATTTATACAACATACAGCAAAAAGAGAATGGAAATGAAAACAAACAATGCCGCTAATTTTTTGTTTTGAAATCGCGATCCGCGAGCTGAAACATGCTCAAAATTTTGTTGTTTTGAAAATTTTTTAAATCACAATTTTAAGTTCGTTATAAGAATAGTATTTTTAATAGATTTTATCATTTTGGGACCGAAAATAGGTTCGTTATAGGGGTAGTTCGTTATTTTAAAAATCGCAAAGTTCGTTATAACGATGGTAATTTCAATGGAATGGAATTGGGAATCGCCGTGGGTTCGTTATAAGGGAAGGTTCGCTATATCCAGGGTTCGTATTAGCGGGGTTTTACTGTATATATGTGGAAAAATAGAAAATTTTTGTTATTTTAAATTTTTTTTAATTAAAAATTATTATATAATAATATTTAGTATAAAAATTCATAGATAGACGTGTGTATATATGCAACTTTTCTGTTACACCTTTGGTGGAATGTAACTCGCTGAATCCATATATATTTATCTCGAAGATATCAAAATCAAGGCCGAATATTTATATCGTCTGTATTTACGCATTTATATATAGAGTTATTTCAGTATTTCTGTGCAATATTGTAACGTAGAAATCAAGCCTTGAAATATCCTAAGATGTAAAAGTATTTATTGATGACGTCACAGCGACGAGTCGACAATTATTAACAGGTCAGCCCAAACTATTTACAGCTAGAGAATCTTAAGCAAGCAAGCAAAGAAATATTTTAAAGATGATTTCACAAATACAGTTTAATATATATATTTTTAATCTGTTGAATATATTTTCATTGAATAATATTAAATTAAATAATAAAATATTTCTTCGTCACATAGCCTCCTCCTATAGAGAGCATCGACCCGATGCTCAGCAGGAAACTTACGTCGTCAGTCTTAAGAACTAGTACTATGGCCAGGGATATTTTCAGGTGACTGCGGTGGGTGTCTTCTTTCAGTTGAGATATCTTCTTCATGAGGACTTGGTAGGTCTTGTTTACGTCAAGGTAGCTTTTTCTCATTTCTACTGTGGTCGGTAAGGGGGGATTTTATAACTTTGCGGCCTCACCTCCAATGTGGTCTATCATCTAGTTTTAATGGCGGGGCGTCCAGCTAGATCTTCTAGCAGGTGAGAAATGTTGTCTGTTTCGACCGCGATATGAAGTAGGGCTTCGGTAGCGAGTGAAAGTTTTCCTCGATGATTCGTCATTGGGGTCCTTAGATTCAGCTCGAGAGTTGTAGGATACCATTGCGTCTTGCATTCTTTGGAAATAAATATTTCTCCTTTCCTCATTGTGTCTCTTCCTGTCACGGCAATAGCGGACGACGTGACCTGGGCGTCCGCAGTAGAAACAGATTGGCCTTCCCTCAGTTGTACGCCAATCATTGGTGTCGCGTCTTCCTCCTTGTTTTGGGTATCTAGGTTCAGGGTGCGGTCTTATCGTTTCGGCCTCATATCTAGTATTTAAAAACTGTCGGGGTCTTTCCTCTCGAGTAGAGCCTAATGCCCGCTGTACCTCCTCACGAACAATTTGCCTGATCATAGATGACAGATCTGCCCTGTCATCATGATCACTGAGAGACGCCACATTTGGTAGTCGCTCGTATTTGGTTGGGGTCACTCGCTTACAGTGTAGGCTTTCAATGCGGCGACATTCGGTGACGAATTGCTCAGTGTTATGCACATCCCTTGGGAGAAGTGCCTGGTAGAGCTCCTCAGCTATCCCTTTCATCAGATGAGATATTTTATCTTCCTCATTCATTTGTGGATCTACCTCTTTGCAAAGGCGCAGGACGTCTTGGATGTAATATTCGGTGCTTTCTCCTTTTAATTGTGCGCGAGTTTTGAGTATTTTCTCAGGTTGCAGTCTTGAGCTTTCATTTTTTCCAAATACATTTTATAATTGTGACATGAACTCCGTCCATGTCTGGATGCTTTCCTCGTTGTTTTCATACCATTTGAGAGCAGTTCCAGATAGATAAAAATAAACTTTAGTAAGACAAAGGGTTTCGTCCCAATGGTTGTACCTTGCCACACGTGCATACCCTTTTAACCATTTTTGGAGATCTTCACCATCCTCCCCGGAGAAAATGGAAGGGTTCCTTGGCAGATGTTGAACAACGTGGTTGCTTACCTGAGTACCTTCCTTCTTTACATTCATAGAAGTTTCTTCTGGTTCAACAGAATCAATTTTTCTTTTATTTCTTAATGGGTATCGGTCCAGTCTCTCCACCAGTTGTAACGTAGAAATCAAGCCTTGAAATATCCTAAGATGTAAAAGTATTTATTGATGACGTCACAGCGACGAGTCGACAATTATTAACAGGTCAGCCCAAACTATTTACAGCTAGAGAATCTTAAGCAAGCAAGCAAAGAAATATTTTAAAGATGATTTCACAAATACAGATTAATATATATATTTTTAATCTGTTGAATATATTTTCATTGAATAATATTAAATTAAATAATAAAATATTTCTTCGTCACAATATTAATTGCACTAAGTATTTCTCCGAAGGGAAATTTTGTCGGGAGGATTTATAAAACCGTCAAAATTACTCGGCACTAAATGACAGCGCCAATCAAAGCAGACACAAACGGGGATTCTTTGGTGGCCTAAGGCGGGCCTGAGATCGATTAACAATCCAGAAGTAACCATCAACATTGTCGCAAATTGTAGAAATACCCCGGAAACATCAATGCCTCGATTTTTTCTTTTATTTACTAATCAATTAGACGCGATATTGAAATATTTCCGCCTATTACAGATAAAACAAATAAAACACCAAACAAATTAGAACTCAGAATTGAATACTTACAATACAGCTTGCACCACGCTGATGAGGGCCAACAGCCCGAAACGCGTCCGTGGTTAGCTTTTCTTGATTAATCAAGAATGAGTATTTGGCCAATTCTGGAATAATTAAAAATCAACGAGAATAGTTGATATTTATTCCGATAGATGGCGCAAGCCATCAGCAACTTTCAGTTTCTCGATAAGAAGAAGCCTTTTTCTTAATTTATGCACCTTATCCCAGTACAATATTACATTTGTACTATTTTTTACAAATTTACCTGTATTTATCGACAGAGTTCATAAAATTTATATAGACAAAGTGGCTGATGTAAGAGAGTTAAATCATTTAGATCAGGGAACAATCGATGTCTCACTTCTGTAAAGTTCGGACAGTCGTAGATAAGGTGAAGAGCAGTTTGTTCAGTTTCTCCGCAGGAACAATTTGGTGTTTCTGATAGACCTCTTTTATGTAAGTACTAGACGAATGGCCCGGGCAACGCCCGGGTTTTACCCGAGTGCGAATATATTTTAAAAACGTTGTCTTGGGTGGTCGCTATAGACAGGGTGGTCTGTATAGACAGGTGTATGTATCACACAGCTGATAACAGGGTTGTCTAGAGTGGCCGCTATAGACAGGGTGGTCTGTATAGACAGGTGTATGTATCACACTGCTGATAACAGGGTTGCCTAAAGTGACCGCTATAGACAGGGTGGTCTGTATAGACAGGTGAATGTAACACACTGATGATAACAGGGTTGCCTAAAGTGTCCGCTATAGACAGGGTGGACTGTATAGACAGGTGGATGTATCACACAGCCGATAACAGGGTTGTCTAGAGTGGCCGCTATAGACAGGGTGGTCTGTATAGACAGGTGTATGTATCACACTGCTGATAACAGGGTTGCCTAAAGTGACCGCTATAGACAGGGTGGTCTGTATAGACAGGTGAATGTAACACACTGATGATAACAGGGTTGCCTAAAGTGTCCGCTATAGACAGGGTGGTCTGTATAGACAGGTGGATGTATCACACAGCTGATAACAGGGTTGTCTAGAGTGGCCGCTATAGACAGGTGTATGTATCACACAGCTGATAACAGGGTTATCTAGAATGGCCGCTATAAACAGGGTGGTCTGTATAGACAGGTGGATGTATCACAGCTGATAACAGGGTTGTCTAGAGTGGTCGCTATAGACAGGGTGGTCTGTATAGACAGGTGGATGTAACACACTGCTGATTACAGGGTTGCCTAAAGTGACCGCTATAGGCAGGGTGGTCTGTGTAGACAGGTGGTTGTAACACACTGCTGATAACAGGGTTGTCTAGAGGGGGGAAGGGAGGACACGTGTTCGCCGGCAGCCAATGGGCGCGCATTCTATCCGTGAGCTTCAGACAGAATAAGGCAATTATATATATAGATTGCTGGCCGTGTGATGTGACAGACTGGGTGACTATACAATTTGGATGGAACTGTGAGAACGATCCGTGAAACTCGCCACTCCAGCAACTGCGAGAAATGATTTCAACTCCAAAGTAAACGTCCTTGAATTAGTTTGTCGCCCTTAGAAACTGGTTTCTTATTTGAAACTGTGATTTTTATTTCCATTAAACATTTTTAAATGTTTGCTACAAAATTCATTTAAAAAGCGGTTGGAAATTTGCCAACATCGACGTTGTGGCAGCGTAATTTGTTTATCCAAACCATCTCAGAAGGCTCGTATAAATATTGTAGCTCTACTGTTTCTGGTGTCTCTTTGGAATTTTATAATTATATTTTAAATTTTAATTCAGCTTAAATGCTTCAAATTGATCTATTGTAATTAAATTGTTGGGTAGTGTTCTGTAATTTTGAGATAAATATCCTTTACCCCCAAAAACTTCAGTTAAATCGATCCATGAAATATCGTAAAATCCTCTGGGCCTGATAGTCTGGGAGTCCATCTTCCTATGATATCCTTCCAGTGCTTACCTACACACAGAAGTCTATATATACTGTACTCTTTGAAGAAAGTAGAAGATGGACTACTTACTTGGGCGGCCAGGTCATCAAAATATTGTTTTCAAAAACTCCCATTTAAAACTCCAAGACACGCCTCGAAGGTAATTCTCTAAGTAGCGCCAATTTTAGGACCGTTTAGTAATTTTGTGTTGCTTCAATTGTGCCGTCTAAAATCTGAATAATAGAAATATCGAATAAATATATAGGAATAATATCGGAAATATCGAACAAATATTCTATGAAGGAAATAGATGGACGTAAAGACATACATGTAGGTTTATAAAATAGAACAAGCCATAAATAAATCCTAAAAGAATAAAAGGAATTTATAGGATAAAAAATGATTTATGTTTCTCGACATTGGACACACAGCAACGAATTTCTGATGAAGAAACTTGTGTGAGGGTGAAAGCTTTCGTTGATGTGAAGCCAGGTAATAAAATAATTTTGTTTTTGGATTGGAGGGGGGGGGGGGGGGGGTATTTGTGAAATTCCGATATTGTAAGAATAATTGTGTGAACAACTCACCCATAGATCCGGCCCAGCTTGCTATAATTCTCCCTCTCGATGGCGTGGAGCGGCTACAAACACACCAGTCTTCATTATTCCACAGTTTTGATGCGTTTTATGTTTGCTGAGTCAATTTCATCAATAAACGTTGTTATAAATATTGTTTTTTTTTCTTGAGAAAGATCATTCTCCATATACCTTATTATTTGGTTTAATGAATCACAATTCCAAAATGTTTTTGTTTTCATGTTGTTTAGCAGATTGGCATATATTAGAAAATACACACGTTTGGCCGCTTGGATATTTCACACATTCCAACTCAGAACGCCTAAGAGAACCAAGATCGGTAGTTTTTACAACCGTGAATTATTAATCTTTCAGTAAGCACATAAAGAAAATTCAACAACACATAGGCAGAAAGCTGATTCCTCTGATGCATCTACAGCATTCCATCAGCCGAGCAAACCAAGATTCAATGAAGACGTGCAGAAGTACCAACATTGGTTACCAAACGGCACAATAAAAAAGATGTGTTGCAACCCCAGAAGTGGAAAGTTTCAACATTGGCAAACAAATTTCCTTACTGCAGGCTGATGTCAATGGAATGATTCACATGGTGTGACCACCTTTGTGCCTTCAGCTACTTTGACCGAATTTTACCAAACAAGCCAACTTCACGTCTTAAAATACATGTCATCTAAATGGCGCCAGAAAAACGGCCATCTTTCATAAAACAAAAGGCTCTCAGGTCTAATTATTTTTTAAATAACGCTTTCTCTTTAATCTTCATAAAAGGAAGTTTTTGAATAAAAAAAAAGTTGAGAGTAAGTGACCATTGACGGTTCTGTATTTGGGAAAAAATAGGTTACCTTTGGGTTGAGGAGGTAGGACAGTAGGGACTGGTCCAGGTAGGGAACATTCTGTTGGGTCCAGACGTTGTGCTTCTTTGTTGTCAGCCATCTGAAACACGTCGCTTAATGAAACAACGTTGTGTGGAAATGTATCTCAACACACACACTACCTCTAGATTGTTATATCGGCAAGGCCGTGATAATTTCAATATCAGGACATGGTGTGGCGGTGTTCTTGTCATCGGGAAATGATTAGCAAACATCTCGATGAATGCCACCTGAATCAATGTTGATCTATCCTGCGAATATATATTTGAATGTACTCGGAGTTTTAAGAGAAATTATAGCTTTCCACTAGATGTAACACTTTAAAAGTAAAACTGTGTTAATAATTGTAAACTTTCAATGAAAAAAAAAAGCTGTATAAAATTATCGATCTATGGGATGTATCAAATCGACAAATTAAATGAAAAGCTTAGCTTTACCTCGCAAAGGTTTCTGGACCAAGCCATATTAATTAATAAGTTGAACCATTTACCTGTTTTGAGAGTATTATAAGCAATAAGGCAGCATCCTTGGTGTGAACAGGGCTTCAGTCAAAGACTGACTTATATATTGACTCGTTGAAAGGTAAACAAAGGTACCTACGGAACAGCTGCTAAATTAGTCTTCAAACGATGTCAATCAGACTCGGGTAATACCTTTTCCATACTGTACTGTCAATGAGTCACTTCGAGCCTTTCCATCCTCGGAGACCCGCGGCAAGGGTGGGTGGTCGTAACGTCTAAACAGAATTTAGGAAAGTTTTTTTTAATATGTGACTCGTTAACTGCATGCTACTACATTGTACTGGTTATTTGGAAAACGATGTCGGTGAAAAGAAGTGACGAACCTCGCTAAGCGGCTATAGCTCGTACGGCCACTATGGAAGTTTAAAGATTTTTATTTTAAATAAGAGGTTGTAACATAGAGATTTTAATACTCAAATTAAAAAGAAAGAGAAATATTAATATAACTATCGAACAACGGACACACGCCAGCTATAGGGGAAGGACAGCTGCTTTAAAAGGTAGTTGTGCTGGAGACGAAAGAACAGTCTATTTTTACCACACTGGTTTGCTTCATCATCACAGGATACAATGGAAGATGACAATGATAACAATCCTGCGTGATGTGGCGCATTGTTATATTTTCTCACTTTGAAAGTGAGAAAAGTTTCATAGGAGTATTTTATAATAGAACGCAGAGTCACAATACCTGAAGTTCGAACGGTTGTACAGCTAGGTTATATCTGAAGAAATGTTTCGTCTTGAAGTAACATTGCTCGGTCTCAATCAAGATATTTACAAATCTAGAGCGATAGATGGCGAACATATGTAGAGAACAAATGCAAATTTCTATAATGTAACTTCTTATAACTTGATCTAATGACATTGTATGAAATTTAATCGATTACCTTTTCACAGGATCTTGAAGAAATCCATCACAAAGTGTCAAGATAAAACAGTATTAGTGTTGGATCTTGGTGAATGTTACATTTCCTAATTTGTCGTTTGTTTATATCGTCACACATTGAATTCGAGTCTGAAGAGACACCCGGTCACCACCTCGCTACGGGACCATTTGTTTATGACAAAGTGCGACATCCTCGCAACTGATGAAACAACCTCCAGTTTGTTTGTTCAAGTGACTCACCTCGGCTCGCAGTCAACATCCTGGTTGCTGGGCGTTCATAGGGCGAATTGATACAAGAAAGGAGTACATTAAAGAAACATATAAATACATATGAATCGCTACAAAAAAGGAGTTTTTTTAGATAACATTTTCGTTCATTTTAACTGCCTGACATTTCATCCTATTTTTAATTTATATATATATTTTATATTACTTACAAATTACATATTCCTTTACTTTTCACACATTTCCGAGTACTCACGCAAATTCGGTATAAAATACCAATTTCTTGTTTTTCAGCAAGTCTCCTTGACCAACTTAGTGGGGCGTTGAGTCTGCACCACGCTGAAGAGGGCCAACAGCCCGAAAAACATACTTTATTGACCTTTCTTGATAAACTCTATCTCACAATAATAACAGTAAAATTTCTACAAATTTACTGTTGTGATGGTTTATTTCTTAATAAGTCAAGAAAGGCCAATAAAGTGTGGGTTTGAGAAACTCCAGAAAAATATCTTCAACTGCTACGACGGCTAAATATTGGCTCCCAGTATTTCAGAGTGGTGTCTTATATTGTACTAGGCTGGAGAAAACATTTCCCTATGACTCCACTGGGGGCTGTGCTAATTACAACGTGTAGAAGGCGTCCACTGTAAATGCTCCACAAAGCAGTTCGACTTTGCACTACAAGGTGCCAGGACCCCGTTTGGCTACCTGAACTTAGAAATGGAGTTGGGCGGATTAATTTTAAAAAGTGATTTATTATTAAAAAAATACAAATATTTCTAATATTGAAGGTTCGGTTCTCCTAGTGCACCCATACAATGGATGCCTATAAGATTGATCAATTTACACTGAATACTCAGTGTCTCAATTTTAAAAACCTTTTTATCTTAAGGGTTTTTTTCCAATATTTATAAATATTTATGTTCGTTGATATTATATATATAACGTCATCAGCTGAAACCTTTTATTTCAATTCAGCCGCTTTCTAGGTCTCCTCCGTATAGAATAGCTACTGTGTGGGAGGTTCAGTCCGAAGCAAAGGTATAAAGGGCGGCTTTTATTCGAATTGACGAAAGGCAGTGAATGTTACGTTGATTTATGAAGCATTTATTGGAAGAAACGAGTACGTTTGAACATAAAGTATATGAGACATTTGGAGATATTTAGGACAAAACAAACAATCAGTGGCCACTATAGGCACTTGGTTGCCAGTATCTGCGAAATCTATGGCGAGTAAAATATTTAAACACATATCTTTGAAACTCCAAAATCTTTAGCTACAAAACTATTTTACGTTCTTCGAATGTGCATATACACCCTTAGGGAAATACCATTCCGGAGAAAGTGATAAATTCTAACACAATCTCCCAGGATGTGGACCAATAGATGCCATGGTAGACAAAGGAACAAGGAGGATGTCGAACACAAGCCACTCCCGACTTCCGCCTTCTTGAGCAATCCTGACAGCTGGTCCGACGCCATGTTTGTCAGGAAAGCAGCAGCTTTGCAAGTATCTGGTTTCTAACGGTAACACATTGATTCATTACATTCGATACAGTCGGGCCACTGGCTTTCAAGCCAACAGCTGAAGAACTTACGTGCGATAAAAACAGTTGATAAGACTCTTATGTCATGATAATCTTATGAGTTGTTTTTACCACATCTTAATGAAGAACTGTTGGCCCAATATTTTCGTAATAAAGAACCGCTTTAGATATAGTTGTGTTCGGATGTCGTTGGTTAAAATAGAACTAGCCATTTATTTAGGCGAAATAATGTCTTTTGTTTAAAAAAGTATAACAATATATAAATAAATCTTTATATAATAATTAATAAATATATGATGAAATTTTAATGAAAGTTTATATCAAAATGCACTATAAAGTAAATATTAGCTCCTGCCATTGAACAATTGGATTTATATGAGTGTAGAAATAAAATTGGCGGGGAACGATCTTCGTGAATTTCAACTGAAAGTGATTAAATATGAAGCAGCCGATTAGCGAGTTTTTATGTTTGCTAAATATTTTACCTCTTCACTCAATATATGATTGTCCCCCGCCGCTTCTATTTTTACTCATATAAATATAATAATTTATTGCATCGATGTTAAGGTGAAAACATCTTTAAAAAGAAACTTATCCCTGGGGAATCTTGATGTTTCCACCTTCTTTAATTGTTCAATGGCAGGAGCCAAAATATGTTTATTGCATTTTAATAATAGCTTTCTTCAAACGGGTATTTTTGATTTATTTAATTTTTGTCATGCATTTTCTCTAAATTTAGAAAAACACCATTATCAAAATTTACAATATACAGTTATACGAAATATAAGCAAAATATTTGACTATGCACATCAATAATAAATCCAATATTATTGGGTATATATATGTAAACATTCGCACACTATGCTATTAGAATACATAATTATAATGAACGCAGGTTTCTGAAGGTCTCTAACTTTATTTTTGTTTTGTATTTATAATGGTCGACAAAGTCCAAGATATTAAATAGCCTTAAATATATTTAATTATAGGAGAATATTCAGCGATACACCCCAGGTTGAGATTGTAAATTCCTATGATAGTAACCATATAAATGGTATTTGGTAATGGAAGGCTGAGCAGATGAAGAGATGATCCACTGTTGGTGTTTATTCCAGCACTGGGGGAAATTGGGTCCTCTTTCATAATTTCCCCGTAGAATGCTTGAACGTAGCCATGGCCATTTAAGATAGGGTTTGAAGTGCATTCATGTTAGATTCTTGGTAGCATAGATATAACATATTTTGGCGTGGCTATTCATCTTCTTAGTTTGCTGGTTGAGTTGTCTATAATATATAAGTCTGTTCCTAGATTCTCTTTGGGCTTGTTCTTTTATTGCGGGCAACGTTTTATATAGAAGGATTATGAGAGACATGGGTAAGTTAGAATGAGATTTAGTTACTTGATCTGATATTTGATTTCCCAGAATGTAATCTTTGACACAGAGGAGTTGTACATTGGGTTTACAATGTAGGCTGCAGCTGATCTGCCTAGAGGTGGGTTTGGGGGGGGGGGGCGAGTAGTGCAAACGACAGAAAGACCCAATTGGTAATCTGAGACAATTCGGAAGTTTTCATGCGGGAAAATCTGGATAGATTTAATGGCGTAAAGAACGACCATCAGTTTTCTGTTTGGAAGGTTGAACATTCGTAAGATCATAGTATGCACTCCGCCCATTATGCCACAGAAACGGCATGCACCTATTTTCTTAGTTTGAAAGGAAATATGCAAATTTTCTATTCTATATTATATACCTGACTTCTCTCCACGGCAACCTAGAAATATGATATTTAGCACTTTTGCATTGTTCGTTTTATTAAGCGAGTGTACAAAATTTAAAACTTTTATTTGGTCTGGAAGTATATTAAAAATTAGCACAAAATTTGTAAAAGTAAAAATAAAAACTAGGTCCATTCTCGACCTCCGAAGAATCTAAAGTTTTGTAAACTGCATCGTTAGTTGGATTGAGAGAGAGAGAGCGAGGGTACAAAACATCAGACTTTTCTATGTGGTCTGACATTTAAAATGACTAAAAAATGAAAGGAAATATGGAAATTGTCCATTTTGACCACATTTTACGGAATGATAGTCGCTCCTAACGCCACAGAAATAGCTTCGCCTATTTTCGCCGTTTGAAAGGAAATAAACAAAATATATTCTCTCTTATTAACTCCCTACCACCAAGGCTACCTAGACACCTTTTCTGACAATTTAAACAATTTATTTGACTGGGCTACCTAGACACCTTTTCTGACAATTTAAACAATTTATTTGACTGGGCTACCTAGAAGTAAAAAAAAATGTTCACTTGATTTGTTAGCAGGATTAAGAATTTCTATAAAATACCGGACCCCAGAAAATATAGAAAGAATGTAAACATTATCCCGTTACAATAGTACGAGGTGTGTTTAAAGAGTATCGCGAATTTTGAATTTTCGCGGGTTACGTATATTCGAATTTCAATCTTTTTGTGGCTTTATGTTGATACTCATGTCTCTCACTTATGCCGACAAGCTCGGCCATTTTGAATGTTCAAATTGCGCAAATTGCGAAGCAATCCGCCAGAAACGCCAGGATTTGTGGAAGAACAAAAATTGGCTTTTGCACCACGATAACGCCCCTGCTCACACATCGTTGCTTGTGCGCGACTTTTTGGCCAAAAACAACACACTAATGATGCCGCAGCCACCGTATTCCCCAGATCTGGCCCCCTGTGACTTTTTCTTGTTCCCTAAACTGAAGAGGCCCATGAAAGGACGACGTTACGCTACGCTTGACGAGATAAAGACGGCATCGAAGGAGGAGCTGAAAAAGATTTTAAAAAACGATTTTTTGAAGTGCTTCGAAGATTGGAAAAACCATTGGTACAAGTGTATAATATCTCATGGGGATTACTTTGAAGGGGACAAAATAGGTATTCATGAATAAATAAATAATTTTTGAAAAACACAAAGGTCGCGATACTTTTTGAACACACCTCGTATATTACTATTGGCTAATTATACTCAGCAAATTTTTTCATAATATTTTACTTTTGGTTTCGGTTACCATTTGAGTGAATACATAACCTTTTAATACAAAACAATAACGCGCCATCTATATGCAACGAATGAAGACATTAAGACGCGAATGCTTTCAATCGTTGTACATAACCTTTTAAATTGAATACTTATATTTTATTTTATGATTCACTGGGAGTAAACCGTGCAAGCAGCGTTGTATACAGGCGCTCTCACTGAATGGTTCAACAATGGGAACCATTCTAATACAGAGGCTGTTTGGTAAATAAATGAAGTAATTAGAGAAGTAGCCAAGTCTTAAAGCCTCACTGAGTTTTCTAAAAGCAGAGTTCGAGATATTTGTTAGTAGAGGTAGGTCGGTACGTAGTCCAAGATGGTTTCACAACGGAATTCATTTAGGTGAGGGCTGGCCCACCTACCTGTAGATCAGAAGGCTGGCAGCCACCGCTACGAGCGCCAAGACGACCGCGAACATCTTCACTCCGCTGCGCTTCCGCCTCCGAGCCTTTAGTACAGCTAGAGGTAAGTGGGCCGACGCATGCGCCCGCACCGCCAACCTTGGAGTACGTCATAGCTAGCTCAGCGAGGGCGTTGACCCCTTCTTGACACAGATGCTGCAACTCGGCCGTTGACTTAACTATTCCTGTAATAACCCCGGGGATTTTTACCAGCTCGGGCACCTCTTCCTTCGTTAACACAATGCATTTTGTTTTCATCACTTTGCAGAACGCACTGTGCTTTCAACACGATTTGAAATTAACACCAAAGCCAAGCTATATATCCGGGTTTCGGGCTATAGTCTTCCTCAGTACGAGGGCGTCTATAACCCGCAGCCATAAATATCCAGGTTGCTTTTAGTCTGAATTGGCCAAAGTCGGTGTTGCGGCTCATCACTTCATCAACAACTGCGCGTTCTGCACAGGGGGGGGGGGGATAAATTAAATATATTGTTTGAATGGATTTTTAAAGGGAAAGGGGATGCCACAAATGGCACAGAATATCACCTTCCTACCGCAACTTTGTATTCTGTAATTGTTTCATAATAATGGAATGATAATAAATGATTACTTGAGACGATGCGCTTCTTTAACCACTACGCCAAAGTAGCGACCACTTTTTCAAAGCTCCGAATTAAAGGTCCTCAACCCGAGGAGGTCCTTACACAATAACCGAGGTGGGTTTTGAATGAAAAGGCATACCCCGAGCAGTTCAAATGAGCTTTTTAGATTTAAATTTGCCATATATCGGAAAAAATATCAAATAAGCGTTGATTTTAAGTATCACTATATTGTGGCGAGCTTTTTTAAGAAATAAAGCTAACCCCCATTAAGCGTTTCCGACTGTTGGTCCCCTTAGCGTGGTGCAGGCTGTACTTCAACTACTACTAAATGATGGAATAATGGGACAAGGTTGGATTCTGGCTTTGAGAGGGAATATCAATTCTCTCAGAGTTATTTCTCCAGGAAGTTGGCTGCTCGCCACGAGGGTGTTTTTTCTTCTGTAAACTTCTGTGACGGATTATTGCAGGGTCAAGTTGGTGAAAACGCTCGGCACTGCGAAGTAATATCGAAGTTGTGGATAAAAGGAAGGCGAGGTAGGATGTTGCCCGGATTGAATGAAAAAGACGAGTAAGGAAAAAAGTATGTGGTGGTTAATAACAAACCACATAAATAATTTCTTAAAATTATATTTGATAGCGATTTTGTTTTAAGTTGAAAATTTGCCTTGAATTAAATACCAAACGATGTACGTTTTCGTTGTTTTTAAATATTGCGAAATATGTTATATTTTTTGTTTTAAATATAATTATTTAATATGTATTTCTTAGATATTTATAATTTGATATTATGAGTAATTTTATTTTTCACTTTTGATCAAATTGAAATTCTTGTTTGATTGAGTGCAAATGTTCGTTAACGTTTATATTTTAAATACCGCGTATTTAAATTTATGTGGGCGGCATAGATTTATAAGCGGAGTCATTAACAAATTATTTATTGTAAAATCAACTTTTAATTACATTTTATATATACAAATTATCAGAAGGGTTAAATTGTTGTATATTACATGTTGAAGTTATTTTTTGTATCTGTGTGTGTGGTCAAAAATCATTTCTAGACTATATAATGTTAGATATATGTGTTTGATATATCATAGATAAATATTTACATAAAATAGAAATACAAAACAATAATTTTTACATGTCCCCTACATCACTCCCCTTCCAGTGACGGAAGTCACGTCCAATAGACTCATTGTACCTGGAAGGAGATTTTATCCGTCTTCCGCTGCGGGTCTCCTTTGGCAATTCGAACCGCACCCCTGGCTTAGATGGTTGCGGTTTACTGGAAGTTCCGATGGGATCTTCTCTCCTGGCAGGTATGATGGGATTTTCTCTGCTGGCAGGTATGATGGGATCTCCACTGCTGGTATAACATACTTGGTACTCCTGGTATAGCATACTTGGCACTCCTTGTATAGCATACTTGGTACTCCTTTCCTTCATATAATCTTTATCTCTATATTCTTCTCTTTAAAATCTTTATTTGCTTTCTTCTTTAGAACTTTTATATTCTTCTTTATATTTATATATACATATTTTTTATTCTATAGAATCTTTATTTGCTTTCTTATTTAGAACTTTTATATTCTTATTTATATTTATATATACATATTTTTTATTCTATAGAATCTTTATTTGCTTTCTTATTTAGAACTTTTATATTCTTCTTTATATTTATATATACATATTTTTTATTCTATAGAATCTTTATTTGCTTTCTTATTTAGAACTTTTATATTCTTCTTTATATTTATATATACATGTTTTTTATTCTATAATATTTATCTATATTCTTATTCTATTTTACTCATTTTTAAATTAAAAAAAAATAATAAATATATTGAAATATACATCATCTTATATGATATACATATATTAATTTTTCTTTCTTTCTTTCTTTCAAATGTTATTTATTTAAAAAAAGAACTTCTTCTTCTTCTTATTTTTTTTTTAATCTAATATAAATGAAATTTTTGAAATATATCAATTCGTTGTGCTGGTTCTTTTGTTCGGCTCACCAATTTATGTGGTGGTTCTTTTTGTCCGGCTCACCAATTTATGTGGTGGTTAATAACAAACCACATAAATAATTTCTTAAAATTATATTTGATAGCGATTTTGTTTTAAGTTGAAAATTTGCCTTGAATTAAATACCAAACGATGTACGTTTTCGTTGTTTTTAAATATTGCGAAATATGTTATATTTTTTGTTTTAAATATAATTATTTAATATGTATTTCTTAGATATTTATAATTTGATATTATGAGTAATTTTATTTTTCACTTTTGATCAAATTGAAATTCTTGTTTGATTGAGTGCAAATGTTCGTTAACGTTTATATTTTAAATACCGCGTATTTAAATTTATGTGGGCGGTGTTAATTAATAACAAAACTAAATAGAATTTACTAAAAAGCCTTTATTTATTGCTTTTAATTATAATTAAATTTTAAACATATTAAAGATAATATTATTTATTTACACATATAACTATATGTAAATTAAAGAACAAAAGGAAAAGAAACCAAAAAAACGTAAACATTGGCGACCGCCATTTTTCTTTGTCTGCCAGCAACAGTTGTATAGTCGATCCTGCGCAGGCGCACACCACGCCCGCCGCCACCGCGTGCTGCTCGATGGGGCCGTGTTTTCGAGCCGCTTGCCCACTAAAATGGATATTTAACATACTCCCACCTATGATTTGGGGAAGAAAATCATACAATTAAGATAAGTGATATATATGTGGTACATAAAAGGAGTTAAGCATTATAAATTGAGTCTCTGTGGTGGCTTGACCACGCGTCCACATCGAGTTCGCTTAGCCTCACTATGCGCTTCTTCAATTGTAGTATCTCCTTTGGATCGAAGAATTGGATCCCCACTTGAAACTTCCAGGGGATAGAGCTTCTGCACAGGGCGTATAGGGTTCCCAGTTTTGTGCGAACTTTAGCAACCCGAGAATGTCCATCTCTTCCTGGAAACAGTTCCACTATTCTTGCCATAGGCCAGTGGAGTCTCCTCTTGTCTTCCACCTTCACTATAACCACATCACCCACACTCAGTTTCGGAGTCCTCTCATTAGCCTTCTGGACAAGCTGGCCCAGATATTCACTCCGAAAGCGACTTCTGAGAGCTTCTCGCAGCCTTTGACAATGCCGATATCTATCTTGAAATTTCTTTGAATCCAACTTATCAAGATCTGGAACTCCCACGTATTTTGAATCATGTAGAAACATGGAGGGTGATAAAGGAATCAAACTGTCAAAGTCCTCATGAATGTATGTCAGCGGACGACTGTTGATTGTAGCTTCTGCATCACATAGGATAGTAGACATCTCTTCATAGTACACTGAAGAATCGCCCAAAATTCGAACAAGAAGATCCTTGATGGAACGAATAAGACGCTCCCACCAACCTCCCCACCATGCAGCAGTAGGAGGTATGAACTTCCAACTTATCTTGTGAAGATTTTGGTCTAACACTATCTTATTCCAGTTTAAAGCCTTGAGAGCATTGTTAGTGCCCACAAAATTAGTACCATTATCAGAATAAATGACTGTTGGTCGCCCTCTCCGGGCTATAAATCTTCTCAGAGCTTGTATGAAAGCTTCAGTACTTAATGAGGTTACAAGTTCCAGGTGTATAGCTCTGAAGACGGCACAGGTAAATAGAACAATCCATGCCTTGGTCTTGTTCTTGAGGTAAAGTGGACCAGCAAGGTCTACTCCCAGAATTTCAAAGGCTGTGGCATCTCTCACTCTATCAAGGGGTAAGTGTATCGGAGTAGTTTTCACAGGTTTTGATGAAAATCTTCTACACTTGGCACACTGAGAGACGACACTTCGTATGCTGCGCCGGGAATTTAAGATCCAATAATTTTCTCTGAGTTTGGCAGAAAGGATCTGAACTCCTGCATGACAATGTCTCAGATGGAATTCTCTTATCAGGCATGTGACAACATGATGTTTTGTTGGAAGCAAAATTGCGTAACGAAATGAATATTCGTCATCCCTTTCAATAAGCTTGGATTTTATACGGATCAATCCAAAATCATCTCTGATTATCATCAACCCGTTGATCGAATCTCCTCGGCTAGAAAAAACTTGCTGTTGCACAGTTTTCCAAATTCCCTTTTCAGAATCTTCTAATTCTGAAAGCTGTAGACTATGCATACCTGATGGGGACAATTTTTGTGTATTTCGTATGAACCTCCGGATCCACGCATTTATTCTGACAATCTTTGTAAAATTTGAAAATCTTTCAAATCATGGCATTACTTCAGTGCTGACATGTGTAGTCACCAATACTTGTCTATCTATTTCTAAATTGATCAAAGTTCTGTCTGAGTGGAATAATTGCTTTGGCCAGTGATCTTGAGGCTGCTTGAGCCATTCAGGTCCCTCCCACCATCTGGTGCGTTTAAGCTGTAGTACACTACAACCTCTTGAAGGAAGGTCTGCAGGGTTGAGGCTCCCTGGTACATAAAACCATTTGTTCGGACCTGAAGTGTTGCATATCTCTTTGACTCTGTTGTTTACAAAGGTGCCCCACTGCCTGTTCGTCTTGATCCATGAAAGTGCTGTAGTAGAGTCTGTCCAGTAATACACCGGTTCCGCAGCCAAATTCAAAGACTCAGTTATGTACCTGCTGAGTCTAACTCCCAACATACAAGCAAGAAGTTCCATCCTAGGGATAGTAGTTTTCTTAAGTGGGCCTAGCCGGGATTTGGCCATCAAAAGTTGTACTGACACTCCTTTGTTCTCAGGACAACGTAGAAAAGCTGCTGCTGCATATGCACTTTGGCTGGCATCACAAAATATGTGAATGGACCAATGGGCTCTAATCCCATGGCCCACTCTACGTGGAATTTTTATGTCGGCAAGAGTGTCCAACTCACTGTACCACTTCATAAATTTTCTTGAATGGTTGATGGTAAAGGTTCATCCCAATCAGTTTTGACTGTCCAGGCTTGTTGAATAAGTAGTTTAGCAGGTAATAAGACAGGAGCTAAGAATCCAATTGGGTCAAAGATCTGTTGGGTATGAGACAAGAGGTCTCTCTTGGAAAGTGAGTTTATTATAACTCCGAACTTGGGGGTCACATTAAGGGTATCTTCTAAAAGATCCCATTTCATGCTCAGA
Source organism: Cordylochernes scorpioides (assembly GCA_030710605.1). NCBI lineage: Eukaryota > Metazoa > Arthropoda > Arachnida > Pseudoscorpiones > Chernetidae > Cordylochernes > Cordylochernes scorpioides. The sequence continues at coordinate 181,132,214 of CP092863.1, read as the reverse complement.
ACTGAAGCCTCTTCACTCCTTTCTATATCAACACTAGGAGGTAATCTAGAATAGACTTCCTTGACTCGGTGTATAGGTCCGAATTGCCACATTCTGAGATCCATCTTGGCTTTTGCAAATATCTCAGTAGATTTCTCCACCAGATCAACTAATTCTGCCTCGGTATCCACTGAAGTGACACAATTATCAATATACAAACATTCCATCAACTTCTGAGGAAGAGCTCCAAATTCAGATGAGACTCCCTTAAGATGATGCAGAATGACTGCTCCAAGCAAATAGGGGCTACAGGTCACACCAAAGACAACTCGCTTGTGACGGAAAACCTGAATCTGATGATTACTTTTCCACCATAAGAATCTAAGATAGTCTCTATCTTCTTCTTTCACTTCAATTTGCAAAAAAGCTTTCCTAATGTCAGCAATAACTCCAATAGCCTTTTCTCTAAACTTCAGTAGGATAGCTGGGATCTGTTCAATAACATTTGGGCCACTTGCCAAGCAATCGTTCAATGAAAGATTCCCCTTGTCCTTACATGATGCGTCAAACACAGGTCTTATCTTGGTGGTGTTGCTATTGGCTTTAACCACTGGGTGATGAGGGAGATAATGACAATTCCTGTTCAAATCTTCTAGAGACACCTTTTCAATAACACCTTCAGCTAGCCATTCTTGGAACACCCTATCATATTCGCTGAAGATACCTTTAGCTCTCAATTTACGGGTTGTGTTGAAAAGTCTTCTCTCTGCAATATGACGATTGGATGGAATTCCTTCTTGGTTCCCCAGCCAAGGTAATCCTACACAAAAGCGTCCATTTTTCAGCTGATGAACAGTATTTAAGAAGTGCTGGTGTACTATTTTATCTTCTTCTAGCTTGGTAAGATTTTCCCTGGGATCTTTTATGCCAATCGTTTCTAAATCCCACAAATAATCAACTGACATATTTCTACTGTGCATGCTGATGACCACCAGTGATGAGTAATCAGTCTGCTCATCTTTCTTCGGTGAAGGGCCACAAATTGTCCATCCAAGATGTGTTTCTATAGCTGTTAGTCCATTTTCCAGCTGCTTTACACATCCCGACAAAAGGCTTCCATAAATATCACTGCCGATCAAAAGTTCTATCTTGGGGCTATCTCTCCCAAGATCAGACAGCCAAATTCTAGATCCTTTTAGTTCATTCAACCATGCTCCTTTAGGCATCCTTGGAATCTCTCCACAAATAATGTCTTGACCCAAGAAATCAAATTCTCTCTCAGTGTCCAATTCAGATAGGTTGCTCCATACTGCGACCTTATATACCTTATGGCATTTTGTTTCTGTTTGTGTACCACCAAACAATGAATGAGCAATATTTACATTGCCGATGGGCTTCAATTTTACTTCTAGTGCAGTGGATTCCAAAATATAGGACTTCTGAGAACCAGGGTCCAAGAGTGCTCGCACTCTTCTATAGCCATTATTTCCCATAATATTGACCATCAAGGTCATTAATGTTATATCTCTTGTACACTGCTGATTGGCTAAAGCACTCTGCACTACTTCAGAGACATGCGTCTTTTCCTTTCGGTTGCAGGGCAAGTCAGAACAAAGAAGAACGTAGTGTCCTTTGGCACAAATATTACATTGAACTGTCCTCTTTCAAGCCTTTGCAAGATGTCCAGGTTTAAGGCATTTCAGACAACACCTCTTTTCATTGATCTTTGCTCTTTTATCCTTGAATGGCATAGATTGAGCAGTGATGCAGTCTTTACTTTGGTGATTATTTTCACAGAACAAACATCCCATCTCCTTGGCAGAAAATAAACCTGCAGTGGTAGGTATATTTGAATTCTGTTTAAACTTATTTCTAAGTTTCTCTTTTGGGGAAGACCCTTCAAATCCTCTCCTGGCTAGAAGTCCTCTTTCTTCCCCTTCCACTTCTCTTCTAAGAAAGTCCAAAAGATTGTTAAGGCGAGAGCTGGAGTTAGAATTAGAGTTTTTTGATGCATCACAATTATTCAGCGGTGATCTCTGCCAAGCAACCAGCACATCTTCTGGCAAACAAGACTCTATCATAGGGAAAAGCCATGCTGTGTTTTCCTTGGTGTCAACACCCAAAGATTCCAGAGATCTTAGTTGTGTTTCAAGTTTGTCGTATAGTTTAGCCACTGACCGCCTTTCATCTGGTGGAGTCTTGACATTTGCCATCATTAATTTAAGCAGTTCCCTTACATATATTTCCACAAGCAAATCTTTCTGTCCATACCTTTGTTTCAAGGCTTGGACCGCTTTGGCATAGTTGTCTGCTGTTTGGGGATAGCTTTCTATGAGCTCTCTGGCTCTAGTGTTTGATTGCATAGACTGCACCAGATAATGAAACTTGTCTGCATCAAGCAGCTCAGTATCCTCATGAATCTTTTCAAAATGTGCCCAAAATGGAAGCCAATTAATTAGTTCTCCATCAAATTTTCTTATTTCGATCTTAGGAAGTTTATAACTTTTGGCCATTAATGACCCATTTGAGCTTCCCAGGGATTTAACATCACTTTTGTTATCAGAATCAATTAATTCTCTTACCTTTCTTTCCAGGGCGATGAAGGTATCCGAATAATGTTCTGCTTCCTCAATTTCACAATTTAAAGTGTCTTCTTCTGCATCAGCCACCATCATATGATCCAACATCTTCTGGTCAAGATCCTTTGATTTGAAATCGATGTCTTTTAATTTGCTAAATTTGTCCCTGATCACACCTAGATCAGCATTAGTTTTACTTATTTCGGAATCCAAAACATTTACTACCTTAGTAAATCGCGTTCTGGTTACTGAGCGCAACTTCTTGTCACGTTCCATCCTGGCAGGCTCGCCACTTTTGTTAATTAATAACAAAACTAAATAGAATTTACTAAAAAGCCTTTATTTATTGCTTTTAATTATAATTAAATTTTAAACATATTAAAGATAATATTATTTATTTACACATATAACTATATGTAAATTAAAGAACAAAAGGAAAAGAAACCAAAAAAACGTAAACATTGGCGACCGCCATTTTTCTTTGTCTGCCAGCAACAGTTGTATAGTCGATCCTGCGCAGGCGCACACCACGCCCGCCGCCACCGCGTGCTGCTCGATGGGGCCGTGTTTTCGAGCCGCTTGCCCACTAAAATGGATATTTAACAGGCGGCATAGATTTATAAGCGGAGTCATTAACAAATTATTTATTGTAAAATCAACTTTTAATTACATTTTATATATACAAATTATCAGAAGGGTTAAATTGTTGTATATTACATGTTGAAGTTATTTTTTGTATCTGTGTGTGTGGTCAAAAATCATAGATAAATATTTACATAAAATAGAAATACAAAACAATAATTTTTACATGTCCCCTACAAGTGGATGTTTTAATATTTTAAAAGAGATAAACAGGAATGCAAACGGAAAATAAATGACTATTATACACATCTTTAGATAGGAAAAGAAGAAAGAACAAAATCGGTAGGTATTTGTTAGGGTGAGAAGGGTAAAGCTGAGCACATACAGAAGTTAGTGACAAAGCGATTGCTATTGCTTAGCGCAAGAGTGAACTGTTTTGTTTATGGCAGCTTTCCAGGTTCCTGAACATGATACATGACATATTTCCCTAACACTGGTTATCATTGGTATGTCTAGTTGAGAGGCGCCACCGCTCCCAAGCAACACTTACTTCTACAATGTGTTCCCAACTCCGTCTTTGCTGGTCCCAAGCCCGGATGAAAAAGGAGGGGGAGCAGTAACAAGCCCAGTAAAAAACCTGGGCTCAGCTGGCCCGGCTGATAGTACCCTGTAAGGGCTCCAGAGATACAGGATGAGCAGTGTTTGTACTCCATGTTAGGAGCGGCTGCACATGGCGTCTGTTCCTCATGTCAGAGGCGGCCATTTCTTTTGGAGCTAAGTCGGCCTGCCACTGAGTAGTGCTCCCAGTCTTAATGACAAAGGAAGACGCATTCTACTTCACCCAGTCATGATGGTTGTTAAGCAAACACCATCAAGGGTCACAACTTGATACCCTATTATGTTTAGTGGAGATAAGGAAGAAGAAGATGTGTTCCCTTTAAGATATCCGCCACCGGTGGAGTGGGAGAGGTTTTATATAGTGGCTGGCTGTGAGGTACAAACTTCTTCTTGTTGCAATCCTCCGGATGGAGGCTTCAGGTCTGCTGATTTTGAGATCTCGCAGGAGGCGAAAACTTACAATTTCAAAAACTCGGAGTCTGCGAGTTGAGATCCGTCGCTGGAGCCACTTTAAGCACAGTCTGGAAAGTCCAGATGGGTTAGGACATGAAGGAACAGCCGACGTCTGACAAACAATTCGCAGATCGGCTCACATCCACTGCCCAGCCAGCTCAGGAGTCGCACTCTGTGGCTACTAGCACAGTGCGAGGAAAGGTCGATGGTGCTGGAAGCGCCATTTGCCTGGGCAGCGCCAGGGCAGAGCATTCAGAGCTGACAGTCGAACCGAGGCCGGAACGGCACGTCTAGTAGATTTGTTCTACCCTGGGTCTCTCCCACTGGGCCGGTAGTGAATTTCAAGAACAGAGACCTCCCAGAGTCAGATATTTGAAATTGCCATTCACGACCCGTTGCTCAACAGCGACAAATATGAACCACGCCAGGCCCTCGCTTAAATTGACAACACCATGATGAATCTATGAGGGAATATTCGAAAATCAGGGTTGTGATCAAATAAATCGCTGTTTTTTATATAGAGAAAATATTTCATCTGCATTTAGCAATCACGCTTCTGTCGCCGAAGACCCTGTTGTTGAGGTAGAGGACAATTTGGATGCTCCCAATAAGACCCTAATTTGAGCCTCTCGACCCGGATGGCCGCTCCATAGAGGCCCGTCCGAAGATAACGGTTAGCTAGCCGACTATTTATAAAAACCTATTTTGTTTGTGTCTGAACAATAAACACTAAGATTATAAATTAAGGTGGGCAGAGAGGCAGAAGAAGCTATATAAACTCTTGTTTGAGCTTTTCGTAATTCTAATTTTAATATTGATCTTATATATAAAGTCTGAATAGCTTTTTTATTCTGATGGTTGTAGATGATGAAGTTCTAAGAGTTTTATAATAGAAATAAACGAAGTTTTTCTATTTTATCTATAAAAATTTGAACACGTATGTAACATTTCATGTGATTTTTGTGCCCGGACTTCATCCGTGATGTTTTATGAAGTCAAATGAAGGACAAGACGTCTTTTGGACGCAAGAACCATAAGCATACAAATTGATTTTACATCTTGTCTACACTAGTTTAAAGAGAAAAACAAATGTCCAATTAACTGTGGGACATATGCTCCCTATTTACAAATATTGCGGGTTCGTAACTCTATCTGACCAAGTAATGGCTGTGTCTACAATTACTTGTAGCAGAACCTCATTGGTGAATTTTTAAATATGGATTCTCAAATAATACACGAAATACTAGCCAATAATATGAGCGCCACAACGATAATTTCAAATGCAGACCATGCACAATTTATGTAATATTTCACCTCCTCGAATATAAAATTACATTTGACGAAATCTGCTTTAATTTGAATAGCTGATATATTTCGATAATAGAGAAAATATCGAATACTTCATCGTTATATAGAGAGATGGCGTTTAGTATATTTCTTCTATATAAAAAGTCTGACAGCATACACAGGCATGTTTCCCCACTTCCAACTTAAACATCTTACAATTAGCTCTCGCACATTTGTAGATTTCCCAACAAATCTATTCAACTCTGCCTGAGTTCCTGCTGAGGGAATGTCTGAATAAACATTTTTCTTCTGATACATTTTTAATAATATTATTAATAGAGAGCTCTCTCTCCCTCTCTCTGATGAAAGCTTAAAAAAACTAATTCTGAATTGCACATTCTAGAGTATTCGTAACTATTTCAGTAGATCTTTCCAGATATACGCTGTCCGAACCGTTATGTATATTTCAGCCATATAATTATTTCTCTCTCTTGTATTAGCAATATGATGGATATATCAATACATAATTTAGGAATATTTATATTTATGAACTATTTCATCGTGAAAGTTCCACAAACAAACAAACTTTCTACTGCCCCTACTGCGATTATAAAATATTGAGAACGCCATTACAACCTCCCAGCCCTTTCACCATGTCAATCCACCTGACTGCTCTAATAGTGTTCTGGACGGCTTTATTTAGAGCGCTATGGTGAATTAAACTGGCAAAACCGCTGGGAGGGTTCACCACCGATGAGCCAGGCCCTCCCAATAGTTTACCATCGTATAAAATCCATTAGTCAACAAAGGTTTGGTTTTAAAAAGAAAGAAAATAGTTCACATTTCTCACTACAGATGGCGCACTGACACGTCATATTTTAATGGAGTATTTTTTGGCAGCCGTGGTGGACCCTCCACACAACGCCCAATGAGTAAACTTTATGTTTAGTGAGAGTGTAAATAGAATAAATAAATTTTAAGAAACTTTGAATTTTTTTTATTTTTGATTTTGTTTCAACTTTATTTGGAAATTTAATTACTGTGTCCAAATAAGAGCCTCAGATGTATCACGGCAATGTCCTCTAGCTTGGGTGATTAAAGCTGCTGTTCTGGGTCCATTTCTACCAGGGTTCGGACATTGCTGGACATGAGAATATGTGGGTAGATGTTTGTTTCACACTCTTTTTAGCTTCGACATCTAGTTTGAACTCTATATAAACTTTACATGGGATATACTGTGCAGATATTGTCGATGGCATTATGGCTTCGAAAATGCGACTACTTTATACGTCTGGCGCAGCGTGAGACGAAAAATTTGGATTATACAACGTACAAAGATGAGAATCCAAATCCAAACAAAAAATATTTGTGACGTTTTGGTAACAACGCTTTTGCTGAAACATCACGTGAAATGTATTTATTTGGATTTGGTCTTTTCACACCTTGTAACTATAAATACAACATATTTTACATTAGAGAAGAATCGTGTGTAAAAGCTATTTATTTTTTGGGCAAAAGTCATTAAGATTGAGATATTTTATATAAACAATAGTTTGTCCAATAAAATAATCCCTTGTATTAAGGTGAAAACATCGAGCCTCCAGGGATAGGTTTCTTTTTCTTTTCTTTTTTTAAATATGTAATTCAGACTTTCTCTTCTACAGCAGTAACTCGATACAATAGATCTCCAATAGGACACGTGTTATAATATAATCAGATGGTTTTTCACAAAATTTAATATAAATATAAAATTATAAAAATATTTCTTTTTATATATGTATATTAAAAATAAAAAGGCATCTCCTGACCACGAGCACATGTGCTTTTTTGATGGCAGAGCGCCATCTAGTGGAGCAAAAATAAACTAAACGTTTATTTAGCTTGCTCATTGATATTTGGCCAACCCAATTTCTTGATAAATCAAGAAAAGCCATCCACGAACGCGTTTCGCGCTGTTGGCGCTCGTCAGCGTGGAGTAAGCTGTAACCACTGCGACCAAAAAAATATATATATATTTTTGGTCCCAATGGCTTCCCGAGAAATCAAGAAATGGGTATTTACGGCCAAATTTGCGTAAAGACGCTTAACACATGAAAAAACAACAGAAAAATTAAAAGATAAGTGGGTCAGGTGTTGATATTAAAAATAAAGAAGGCATCTCCTGACCACGAGCACATGTGCTTTTTTGATGGGAGAGCGCCATCTATTTTTTTTCTGTTGTTTTTTCACGTGTTAAGCGTCTTTACGCAAATTTGGCCTTAAATACCCATTTCTTGATTTCTCAAGAAGCCATTGGGACCAAAAAATATTTTTGGTCGCAGTGGTTACAGCCTACTCCACGCTGACGAGCGCCAACAGCGCGAAACGCGTTCGTGGATGGCTTTTCTTGATTTATCAAGAAATTGGGTTGGCCAAATATCACGGAGCAAGCTAAATAAACGTTTAGTTTATTTTTGCTCCACTAGATGGCGCTCTGCCATCAAAAAAGCACATGTGCTCTTGGTCAGGAGATGCCTTCTTTATTTTTAATATCAACACCTGACCCACTTATCTTTTAATTTTTTTCTGTTGTTTTTTCATATATATATATATTGTTTTGAAAATAGAGCAATCCATAATTATATCTTTAATTAAAAAGGCATAATATCGGATCAAAATATCATTTATTTTACCAATATTTCAGTTGGCTGAACGCCAACCTTTTTTCTATTATTCTTTTGTTGTAATAACTTGATAAAGGTTGGCGTTCAGCCAACTGAAATATTGGTAAAATAAATGACATTTTGATCCAATATATGCCTTTTAAATTAAATATATATTTATAAATGGCGGCAAAATAAAAACATGTCGAATAATGCATAAAATATCGACAACTAGGATATGGAAGGAAGGTTTCCTGAATAAGCTGTAGTTATTGTCGTGAATATTCTTTTTGGTTTTTACTGTAGATCTTCTGAAGGGATTTTTTCTCTATTTGGAGGCTTTGGTATAGGTTCAGGGAATAGTATATTGAAAATATCCGGAAGTCTTCTATTGATACATTTGTATTTTCTTGATGTAATTGATTATATTATAAGCCTCTGTGTTTATTTTCGATGTTACAGTAATGGGTTTTAGGTTCTGATAAGGTGAACGAATGGTCCTTTGTATGCTGGAACACTAATGATTTGTTGTTGCCTTGGCTGTCTATATTTATTCTATATGTTCCGATATTTTATCTCAATTTTTATCCATTTAAAAAAAATGCTAAGCTATAATTTTATAGTCTTTTATTGAACGAGAACGCCGACAGAATCTCTGACGTCACCGTCAGCTGGGGTGTTTCCGAGCCCAAAGAGTCAGATATAGGTCGCCATGCTGCCAGATTCAACAACGACCTCTGGGACCTTCCTTTTATCCGTCTCACCTTCCCGGGTGTCGCCCTAAACCGAGGTAGCCATGCTCCTATGCGCGTGGCTTTCTTTTGCAATCAGGCTGTTTGCTCCCACTCTGGGCCGTGACTGCAAGTTGGACGAGGAGCTACGCGATCGCAACAACTCAATACTTCTTTCTCATTTCTGAATGCATCTGCAAAGATCTCCATTTCAAATATATATCTTGTTTGAAAAATATATGGCAATATATATCTAAGGCAAATATTCACATTTTATACCAATACATATTATTCCTCCAGTCAAGCAAACGTAGTTAGGTGATGGAAGGGTGTCTGTGAGTGCTGATTGCAGCCTGACGTGGAACAGATAACTCCGAGTCAATGACTCCAATCAAGGGAGACCAGATAACACAAGTGAAGGTTATTTTCTCTAGTCAGAGATATCTAAAACTTTTTTATGCAAATATTCAATGAAAATTACATATATATGTATATGGTAATTTAAACCAACAACCTTATATTGTATAATACTTATAACAAGATTGTCATGTTGTATATAGAAACACATCTATAAATAATTATACGCATGATTGACATGTTTCATTGCATCACCATATGTAATGTACTTTGTACAAACTGAGGATGAATAAATAAAACCATGTAATAGATTAAGAGCTGAGCTAAGCAAGAGATCGAGATAGAAATACAACAACCCTAAAAAGGAATTTGGCAAGTCGTTGCCATCAAGGTCAAAGGGTGCAGAATAGCGCAGACGCCCCCACGCCCTTTGGACCTGTTCAAAGTCCAAATTCTCGCATGTCTCCCTTCTCGGCAAAGGTATATAAAACCTCGGTTTTAGCCGAACTTATAGTCACTTCACCATCGGCGTGAGACCTTGTCGGTTGTAGCCAGGTCCACCTCATCGACCATGTAAAACAGTAAGAACTCTTATCTCCATCTTGCTCTTAGCTCGTCTTTTATCTGTTCATGGAACTTTCCTACTACAACTGTGTCTCTTCGTTTTTTTTTTTTGCGTGTGGATATTCCCAAGCTTTCCACTCTGCCTCGACCACGACTGCCTGTACTCTGTGAAAACTGTTAAAGGTCTTCCAAAATGCAGAGAGGTACTGGAAAACTCTCCACGCCCTGACTGTCCCTCTGGGTTACTACAGGTTTGACCCTCGGTTACCACATGTACATAAATATTTTCATTTTATAAGTGTAATTGTAGAAAAGACTTTATAAAAAAGCTAAAACAAAATGCAAAGCGTTTCTTTTTTAAGAAAATTAGTTTAATAGATCACGTCGTTCTTCCTCCGAAACGTTGAGGACAGATTATAGTTTCCCATATACATGTGAAAAATAATAATATTTAGATATATATACCCACTGGTGTCCAAAATTAAGGTAACAAACAATTTTAGTTTCCTAATAAAATATAGAATTGCTTTGAGCGAAAATGTGTAGGTGGATAGACAAAACTATACCAAATAAAGATGACGAAATAAATTTATTGTAGAAATATTTTTTAGGGTTATGCAAATTTATGTTGATTAGTCCAAAAGTCAAGTAGGTGTTGACCAATATTTGATGACTTAATAGGGTGTGTTGGCGCCTCTAACAGCTAAACAGCTGTCACAACGATATTTCACACACATGCAGTTTATTAGGAAATTAAAGAGCTCTCGAAGCAACAAATCCCACTCTTCAACCAAAGCAGTCTTTAGTTCTTGGGTTGTCCTGGATGGGGATAAACGAGATCCGTCTCCCCAAGACATCGCAAACATGTTCTCTAGGATTGAAGTCTGGTATCTGGTAGACCATTCCATTTTTTGAATACCCTCACTTGCAAGATATTCGTCTACCATCAGGTCTCTACGAGGACGAGAGTTATCATCCATAAAGATGAACGAGGGTACGACCCCACCCCTAAAACACTTTACATAGGGCTCCGGTATCTCGTATTTGTACCGCTGAGAAGTCAGGGTGCCGCCATCAAACACATGTAGTGGATTGCGTGCGTCTAAC
>CP092863.1:181091316-181121215 GCA_030710605.1 Cordylochernes scorpioides | reverse complement strand
TTTATCAGAAAAAAGAAAAAGAATGTACATCAAATTCTGTGCTAAATTTGAAAAAAACCTCAGAAACATTTTAATGCTTGAATAACGCTTTGGTAATGATACGTTATCAGAGGCGCCTTTTGTTTAGAATGGCATAAATGGATTGAGAGGCCGAAATATTGAATGACACAAAAATCCAAGAAAAAGAACTTGTTAGTGACATTTTTCACGGTTGAAACATTGTTCACTCTGTTAATTCTAACCTTAAAATTGTTATTCAAGGGCTTTATGAAAATTTCTTACGTTATTTTTTATTAATCTCAAGTACACGTTGTTATAATCCATGATATAATCATGCTGATAAATTATTGACTGTTTTTAGTGTTCTACATATGAAGAACCGAAAAGGTTTGATTCTGCCCCATTACAATGCCGTCTGCACACACAGAATTTCTGACAAAGCATGGAACACCCGTTCTTCTACGACACATCCTCAATTCTTATAATTAAATTATAAACGACCTTTTCTCACATTTATTATAAGTTTCAAAATATTTAAAAGGATATTTATAAGAAGATAGAATAAATAAAATAAAAAAGAAAAGGATTTTGAGATGCCAGAAGTCGGACGATTCCAAGGTATTTTGTCCAATGTAGAAAACATTGTAAATGTGAATAGACCCGTAAGGTGATTTTTTAAAAGTTCTAGTTTCTAAATATCTTTCATACACCTATATATAACAGTTTGAATACACGTAGTACTTTCTCTCTTTCATGCATATTGCTTGTCTCCAACAACAAAATTCCCAATATAAAGATAACATCAGCTCTCTCTAAATAGTCAAACATTTTTTTACTGGAGGGCGTTGTAAGCCAATAGTCATCGAACTTGAATTACTAGATAACTTCTAGATACTAGATAGCTTCTGGAGACATTATTTGCTATGAGCATCGACTGTATTTTAAAGTCAATACAAATTTATATCCTATAAAACATTTTTAAAAATATAACGAATCTAAAGTTTTGCGGAGGAGCCTCTTTTATTATAGATTTGCAAGCTTTCGAACCTTTCGGTTCTTCCACAGGCGTGGCTAGTATGACTACACTAACAGGGTATAAGCGCGCTTGAGCCATTATATACAACATATAAATTTACATGCGGAGTGATATTTCAAACGTAATAAAATAGAAATAGGAACTATGACTATAAAAATAAAACTATGTAAATGAACTTATAGATTTTTAAAATTTAGATGAAATTATGGCAAAAACTTTTAAATGCGATAAAAGTTAAGTAAAATAATGATATTCACTGTATGTAAGCCGTGTGACACTTTAAAATTTCGTAACATTTAAAACCAGTAAAATTTTTTTAAAAACATCTCAACACAGAAAAACCAAGCTGGGGTCCACTCCTCCCGACCACACACCCGAGTGTATCACGGTGTAACTATTGAGATATTATATGATATATTTCCGGTAGATCTATTTTCCTATTTATGCTGTTTGTTTGTGTTGATATGATGGATTCCAGTACCAATCTGTGCTGCTTATTGTTTATGTGCTGATATAGGATTTTAGGATGATCTAAGTTGAAGTTATGGCCTGTGTTTGAAATATGTTGGTATATAAGTGATTTCGGGTCTCTATTGTTTATGTTTCGTTTGTGTTCGGTGATTCTGATATACGCGGTTCTGCCAGTCTCCCCCACATAGGAGGCTGGGCAATCCTGGCAAGAAACCGCGTATACTGCTCCGGTGGAGTGGATGGGATTGTTGGGTGCGTCTGCTTTGGTGATAGGATTCCTGAGGAGGGCAGCAAGATTGGGAGGGCTGTTAAAATAAACCTGAATACCATATGGGCGAAGGATTCTGGAAATGGCAACAGAGAACGAGGAATATGGAAGATAGCAGACTGCTCTATAAGTCGTGGAGGTCCTCGGAGCAGTGGGATCAAACGTGTGTCTATCTATGAATTTTCTTGGGTATCCTGCAGTGGTTAGAAGGGTGGTAATTCTGTTTTTTTCTATGGCTTTGAATATAGGCAATGAGCAATGCGTATGTATTCTTTTGGTTAAAGTCCTGACTGTATTTACTTTATAGGCTACCGGGCTATTGGAGGAGAAATGGGTGTATAGGGGTGGGTTATTCTTTTTGTAATAAACTGCTGTGTGCAATCTGTGTGGAGTGCGGATAATAAGGATGTCCAGAAATGGCAATACTAGGTTTGTTTCTGTTTCGTATGTGAATTTGATGTCTGCGTGAAAGGAATGTAGAGTGTTAAGAATAGGTTGGAGCTCATTCGGTTTGATTACACAGAAGATGTCGTCCACATACCTCCTCCAATAATGGATGTCGGAAGAATGCATCTGATTGATCCACTGGTCCAAGGACCCCATCACGACCTTCGGCAACTATGGATGAAAGAGGACTGCCCATTGGGGTGCCTCTGATCTGCTTATAATGCTGGTGGTTAAACGTGAAGGTGCTAATGGAAAGACATAAGGACGTTAGCTGGGTTATCAGGGTTATGGTTTGATCTTGAATACCTGCTGACTTGAGAAATGACTGTAATTTGTTTAAAATGAGGGCGTGTGGAAGGGAGAGGTATAGCGCTGTAACATCAAATGACACCATAGTGTGATGTGCGGGTAGCTGCATTTGCGTAATCTCCTGAACGAAACTGGGTGGGTGTGTGATGTTGTACTGGTTAGGATTGTTCTTCATGATAGGGGATAATAGTTGGGCCAGATATTTGGCTAAGGTGTGAGCCGGGGAGAGGTGGTATGCGATGATGGGTCGGAGTGGTACCCCAGGCTTGTGTATTTTAGGAGCACCATATATGTACGCATCTCGTGTGAGGGAACCGGTGAACTGAGTTAATTGTGCCTTGGTGATCTGCTTCGCCTTCATCAAGTTCCTAAGTGATGACTTGTAGCCCTTGACCAAGGCGTCTTTCGCAGATGTTGAGATGATCGTAAATGTGGATGTGTCAGCGAGTATGTTCATCATTTTTCCTTCGTAATCAGCTCTATCCATCAACACCGTCTGGTTTCCCTTGTCTGCTTTGGTGATTACCAGCGAACTAGTCTTTCTTAGCTTCTGGATGAGGGAGCGATGATCCCGGGCATATGATACTGGGTGATAGGGCCTGCGCAAGACCTGGGTAACTGCGTGTCTAATCCTGAGGGTTTCCATATGGTTGAGGTTTTTGAGTGCACCTTCCACTCCTGCTATTAACCTGGGTATGTCGGGCTTGTCGGGAGGAACGTAATGTAACCCCAATGCTAACACTCTTTCCTCCTTTTCCGATAAGGGAATCGAGGACAAGTTAACTATTCCATTAGATGAATTGTTTGGAAAGGCTGCGGACTGCGGGAACTGGTATTTCTTTACCCAATATGACAACTTTGTTTGTTGCCTGCCTGTAAGGATCTTTTCTTTGTGTTGGATGTCTCTAGTGATGGACATGATGACTTCGGTGAATTCTGCCATGGGAAGGAGTTGGCCAATGTGAAATATAAGGCCCTTCACTGTTTTAGAAATGATCCTGATGTTGGAATGACATCCCTGGATTCTGGACTCTAGCAGGTCCCACTGGTACTTTCTTTGTTATCTTTTCTGAGAAAGGGGTTCCTAACCGGGTCTTTGATTCTGAGGGACGGCGGGATGAACTGGTGTCCTTGCATATACGGTTGAAGCGCAGGTGACACCTCCATCTTGACACTTGTGCCGATTTTCTTTCTGAGCTGGCGTAGGTAGAAGGAACAATCGGAATTTGGGTGGCCCATGACCGTAAAGAAGTACCAGTGGACTGCTAGAGTCCAGAATCCAGGGATGTCATTCCAACTTCATGGATCATTTCTAAAACAGTGAAGGGCCTTATATTTCTCATTGGCCAACTCCTTCCCATGGCATGAATTCACCGAAGTCATCATGTCCATCACTAGAGACATCCAACACAAGGGAAAAATCCTTACAGGCAGGCAACAAACAAAGTTGTCATATTGGGTAAAGAAATACCAGTTCCCGCAGTCCGCAGCCTTTCCAAACAATTCATCTAATGGAATAGTTAACTTGTCCTCGATTCCCTTATCGGAAAAGGAGGAAAGAGTGTTAGCATTGGGGTTACATTACGTTCCTCCCGACAAGCCCGACATACCCAGGTTAATAGCAGGAGTGGAAGGTGCACTCAAAAACCTCAACCATATGGAAACCCTCAGGATTAGACACGCAGTTACCCAGGTCTTGCGCAGGCCCTATCACCCAGTATCATATGCCCGGGATCATCGCTCCCTCATCCAGAAGCTAAGAAAGACTAGTTCGCTGGTAATCACCAAAGCAGACAAGGGAAACCAGACGGTGTTGATGGATAGAGCTGATTACGAAGGAAAAATGATGAACATACTCGCTGACACATCCACATTTACGATCATCTCAACATCTGCGAAAGACGCCTTGGTCAAGGGCTACAAGTCATCACTTAGGAACTTGATGAAGGCGAAGCAGATCACCAAGGCACAATTAACTCAGTTCACCGGTTCCCTCACACGAGATGCGTACATATATGGTGCTCCTAAAATACACAAGCCTGGGGTACCACTCCGACCCATCATCGCATACCACCTCTCCCCGGCTCACACCTTAGCCAAATATCTGGCCCAACTATTATCCCCTATCATGAAGAACAATCCTAACCAGTACAACATCACACACCCACCCAGTTTCGTTCAGGAGATTACGCAAATGCAGCTACCCGCACATCACACTATGGTGTCATTTGATGTTACAGCGCTATACCTCTCCCTTCCACACGCCCTCATTTTAAACAAATTACAGTCATTTCTCAAGTCAGCAGGTATTCAAGATCAAACCATAACCCTGATAACCCAGCTAACGTCCTTATGTCTTTCCATTAGCACCTTCACGTTTAACCACCAGCATTATAAGCAGATCAGAGGCACCCCAATGGGCAGTCCTCTTTCATCCATAGTTGCCGAAGTCGTGATGGGGTCCTTGGACCAGTGGATCAATCAGATGCATTCTTCCGACATCCATTATTGGAGGAGGTATGTGGACGACATCTTCTGTGTAATCAAACCGAATGAGCTCCAACCTATTCTTAACACTCTACATTCCTTTCACGCAGACATCAAATTCACATACGAAACAGAAACAAACCTAGTATTGCCATTTCTGGACATCCTTATTATCCGCACTCCACACAGATTGCACACAGCAGTTTATTACAAAAAGAATATCCCACCCCTATACACCCATTTCTCCTCCAATAGCCCGGTAGCCTATAAAGTAAATACAGTCAGGACTTTAACCAAAAGAATACATACGCATTGCTCATTGCCTATATTCAAAGCCATAGAAAAAAAAACAGAATTACCACCCTTCTAACCACTGCAGGATACCCAAGAAAATTCATAGATAGACACACGTTTGATCCCACTGCTCCGAGGACCTCCACGACTTATAGAGCAGTCTGCTATCTTCCATATTCCTCGTTCTCTGTTGCCATTTCCAGAATCCTTCGCCCATATGGTATTCAGGTTTATTTTAACAGCCCTCCCAATCTTGCTGCCCTCCTCAGGAATCCTATCACCAAAGCAGACGCACCCAACAATCCCATCCACTCCACCGGAGCAGTATACGCGGTTTCTTGCCAGGATTGCCCAGCCTCCTATGTGGGGGAGACTGGCAGAACCGCGTATATCAGAATCACCGAACACAAACGAAACATAAACAATAGAGACCCGAAATCACTTATATACCAACATATTTCAAACACAGGCCATAACTTCAACTTAGATCATCCTAAAATCCTATATCAGCACATAAACAATAAGCAGCACAGATTGGTACTGGAATCCATCATATCAACACAAACAAACAGCATAAATAGGAAAATAGATCTACCGGAAATATATCATATAATATCTCAATAGTTACACCGTGATACACTCGGGTGTGTGGTCGGGAGGAGTGGACCCCAGCTTGGTTTTTCTGTGTTGAGATGTTTTTAAAAAATTTTACTGGTTTTAAATGTTACGAAATTTTAAAGTGTCACACGGCTTACATACAGTGAATATCATTATTTTACTTAACTTTTATCGCATTTAAAAGTTTTTGCCATAATTTCATCTAAATTTTAAAAATCTATAAGTTCATTTACATAGTTTTATTTTTATAGTCATAGTTCCTATTTCTATTTTATTACGTTTGAAATATCACTCCGCATGTAAATTTATATGTTGTATATAATGGCTCAAGCGCGCTTATACCCTGTTAGTGTAGTCATACTAGCCACGCCTGTGGAAGAACCGAAAGGTTCGAAAGCTTGCAAATCTATAATAAAAGAGGCTCCTCCGCAAAACTTTAGATTCGTTATACTTTTATACTAATTATACGGAGTTTACCTGTAGAAAACATTTTTACTTTAGAGGTCAAGAGAGATTTGAAAAATATATTTTAGGTTAATTGTGCGTAAAATAAATATGAAATTATAGAATTCTCTTAAAACAAGACTTCACAACATCTATAAAAGGTAATAATACTCTATATTTAATTTTGTGGCTTTATAACCCTATCTGTATTGATGCATAGCTATGTAGTTACTTGTTGTGAGCTACCGGATGTATTATAAATATAGTAAAGATTTAAAACTAATTGGCCGTGATGTAATTCGAGGTATTCCTCGGGTAAATCTCCTTTTTCTACTGAGCGTGTTTTACAAGTCCTTGCGTGAGTGAGACAACACAGCCTTGCCCTGACGCTGGATTGCTCCTGACTCCCGCCGAGCGCAGTGCTGCCGATGGACCAGGATCTCCCCAACCAGCGCCAGGACCCCGGCGGCCATGCCCAGCGCCCACACCACGAAGCAGCCCAGAACGTCCTCCACGGAGAACGGCACGACGTCTGGGAGAACGGTGGTGACCTTCATGCAGCGGGTGTTGTCGAAGTGGAACCGGCGGAGCCAGCGGGTCCACAGTCCGCAGCGGCTATCCGACCTTGCCTGCGAACACCACATATATATATTAAAATAAAAGGCATATCCTGACTCTCTCACATGTACGTATTCAATATTTTGTAATATCAGAACCTGTCCGTTTTATAGTTTTAAAACATTTTTCACACACACACAGTAATACAAAATATATTGAGAAGGTCAGGTGTTGATATTAAAAATAAAAAAGACATATCCGCTCACATGAGCATTTCAGATGGCAGAGCGCCATCTGGTGGAATAAAAATAAAATGAACGTTGATTTAGGTTGTTCCATAATATCTGGCCAAACCATCTTCTCTATAAATCAAGGAAAGTCAACCACGTTCTTGTTCGGGCTGTTGGCCCTCGTTAGCGTGGTGCAGACTGTACCTCTACGACCAAAAATGTGGTGCTTATGTAAGCGGTCAGGATATGCCATTTTTATTTTTGATATATTATATGAGAATATATATTTACTTTTGAATTGTAGCATCTCAATGATTTTGTAGATCTTGAACTGCCTTGTAACTGTATTGTGATCTGCACAGAGTTAGATCCAGATCTTTAGACGCTGAGTGATGTCAACAATGAAAATGTTGAAGATACATGTCTGGGACGATAGAGTATTGAAACCTGTGGGATTCCTGTTTATATTTGGAAGTTAAAAAGGAAGTTTTATATATGACTTTGAATTTTCTATCTTTACGATAGTTCATCAACAGATTTACCAGGTCTTTAGCGAGTCCATAATTGACCATTTGCGTACTATTAGGCTTACTATGGCCTTGTGCCAGACCATGTCAAAGCCTTAGATAATCTCAAAAATAGTGCTCCTGTGGGTCATTTGGTATTAAACCCTTGCAATACTTTCTCCACTAGGACTGTGATCAGACGGATTGTACAAAGTCCTGGTCTGACACCAAACTGTTTCATTTGAATTGGTTTTGTTTTTACAAACGCTTCTCGAAGCTATTCCTTGTGATGGAAGAAATGCGATTGGTCGATAATCATCAACCTATTTTGATGAACTGATCTGGGATAAATATTTCAGCTTTACAGAAGCTGGAAACATACCTTTTAGTTATACATAGAATGAAAATTTATAAGTTAAATAAGTTCTGAACTTGTAAGAAAGATGTTTCAATGATGTTATTCGAATAACTTCGTGTCTGCTGCTTTCCGGGAAAGAAAGTTCACAAATATTGTCTTGATATTTGGGGTGTTGTGTGGTGAGAAGGGCTTCAAGAGACCATTCGTAGAATCAATTGATTGCAGGAGTTCTTAATCTGTAGATGAAATACTGGTTGCTGGGTTACGGGAGCTGCCTGTAAAAGTGAGCTGCAGACGATGAAACAAACTCTGGAGGTGACGATAGATCTGGAAGATCATATATATCATTCTAAGGAGCAACTTCTTTGATGGCTGCCCGAATATATTTGTGGTGTTTCTAGACTAGTCTATAGTATTGATGACAAGTCTTTGTTGTGTGTGAGATCTTTCGCTTGAAGGCTGGTAGATGATGCCTTGTTGTCACAAGACTTGTCAAGGGAACTTTTGTCTCAATAACGAGTTTGTAAAGATAGATTATTTTATCTTCTTCTGAGAAATAATTCTTCTGGCGGAGGTTTGGGCCAGTTTTGTGCTTATTGCGATTTTGATATTCTTCTGGATGGTAATTACTGAAAATTCGTTTTTCTCATTGGTTCAAAGCTATCGTCTGGCAACTGTTTGGAATTCATTCTGAAAGTTGATTCATCCCAGTTGGTTATTTCACTCCTGGGATCCATTGCTGAAATATGGGAATCCAAAGTTATCAACAATGGTTGTGATCTCAACTAAGTTGGTGGATAACAAAAGAGTCCAAGTATCCTAGAATCCGAATGTATTCCAGTCTTTCTTGTTGGGCCTTAAGTGACAAGACCACCTCATAACTTCTTTGCGAAACTTTCTAAATATACAACCACGACTGTAACTCACCTAATCAAACGGTTTGAAGATTATTTATCATCACAATATATTTTAACAAAAATAAAATGAATTTTGGGAAGAAAATCTATTAAATAAATTAACTTTGTAGAGATAATTTAGAAATATTTGTCACTGCTTGAGCTATGCCTGCTGTTAGTAATCTTCTGTGAAACTAACTCCCAACCTATAAGGTTTACCCAGTCATATAAGGCATTCATTTCCGGCGCGGCGTTCTGTCTTAAATTGCTGCTTTATATGCGTGTGCGTATTGGCAAGAATTATTCAAATTATATTTATTGAATCCAAGATGTGCCCTTTATAAACAATTATATATATGTAATATTGTTGCAAATGTCGACGTATGGATAAGCTGGCAGTCGTGTACGTGAGGCGAGTGTTGATGATCTTCCCACACGCGGACAACAAGAAGCAGAGGCAGCCCACGGGACAGAGGTAGAGGCCATGACACAAACTTGGATGCTTATCACCGAGACATGGAGAGAGACCGACTGTCTGAAGTGAACTCCCGAGAAACACACCCTAGAACCATCTGCTGACCCCCTGCCAAAACTTGTCCTGTTTACCGGGGCCGTCTATAAAAATGTCCCTCGGGACCCCACATGGGCTGGGCGTTGCCTCTTTCCTCCCCTCTGTCCCTGCCACCAGCTGACCGACTCTTTGGATCTTTATTTTGACGTCAACATTTTTAGTTTTACATACAAATAGGGGGTTTACAGGTATTATTAATAAAGATATAGCATATATACAAAATATGGGGTTGGTAGCAAATAGAAACGGTGTACATTTTAAAAGAAGGGTAGAATCTTTTAAGGATTCGGCTATAACACACACACTAATTAGAAGATATGTGACATATACTAAAAGTGTCATTTTTATACAGTTTAAAATATACTATATATACGTATTAAGTATTCATATATCCAATTTTAACATCAATATTTTAAATGTGATAGTTGTATTGCATACAGAAAAGTTTGAATATGTTTGCAATTGTAGACGTCTCATAACTCACACTCAGTCTTGCACATATATACATGAGAGGATCGGGGGCCATTCTTAAAAAGATAAAAGAGAAGGTATAAATGACCATAGCAACTCACAGGCGGGCTAGAGGCTTGCTGAGAGGAGTGGATTTGCCCAGGAGAAGACCAAACAAGGTGTAGAGGTAGGGCGTTGTGGAGAGGTGCAGCACCCTGGTGATCGGCTTCATGTCGCACTTGCTGTTGATGAGCGACGGCAGGTAGAGCATGCTCCCGAACATCACCGCCTCGCCTCGCAGCACCTTCAGGTATGTCGAGTCCTTCAGGATTTCTTCGAAGGTTAGGATGCCGTCATCCTTCTGGATCTTCTTCCAGACAGCCCTGCCCTCCTCTGATGGGTTCTCCTGCAATATATCTCAGAAAACATCTTCTAACTCTTTGTCCTCTTGACATAAATTTATATTTTAACACACTACACTATATATAAAGGATGATAGGAAAGTTTTTCAATGTACACATGTTCCGAAAATACAAATGCTAGATGTTAGTTTTATTTATATCGTGACTTGTGAAGTATTATAATTGTCTCTCCCCGCCCTGGACCAGAATGAATACCGGGCAATGAGGCAATATAACAGTGCATGTGGTTTGAACAGTGAAGGCCCCTTGACGAAAATGACTTCTGCACTTGAGATTGTAGGTGCTTAGCCATATTCATGTGGCATCTGGTGTCTCAGAGATTTCATTTCGTAAACAAAAATAGATCAAAGTCAAGACATTCTGCCTTATCGGTTGATTCAGAAAAAATCGCTGCGGTCAGGTGAATGTTGGAAACCCATAAGCATATAACTTCTCGTCGGATATAAAATATTTTGGACATTCCTGCTCCAGTTGAAGAAAGGACAAGTGACTCTTCTACCCTGGCGATGCTAACGCAATTTATTTTCCAAGAGCTGCACCGTACTGCGCTAAATGTTGCAGGGGATCTTCCCTACATATTTGGAACCTCGCACCGCGACATTTTTAACTATTTTCTCATGTCAAAAATGGCTAAAATATAGACTTATTTTGCGATGAAGACCTTTTATGAGCGTGGAAAGATGCCCTGCTCTCTGAAGAAACCTAAAAGAGTTGGTTGTTGACTAGTGTCTAAGGATAAAGAAGTATTTCGACTGTGTTGGGAGGTATTTTGAAAGAATATTAACAATAAATTCACATTGCGAAACCTTTCTAACGCTCTTTGTATGAGCGTTGGTTACAAATAACTGCCCCGATAGAATGAATCAATTTTAACCAAATCAAAAATATTTATATAAAACTAGCGGATGTACCCGGCTTCGCCCGGGTTTTACCCGAGTAAAGGTTTGTCTAACGAACATTTGTTAAAACAATTCTCTATAAACTTATATAAAAAAAATATATATTTTGATAATTTGAAACTCGTAAATTTGAATCTCTCGATAAAGTGAACATTTTTTCCCGGTCCCTTGAAAAATACTCGAAAAGTTGAATAAAATCAATATTAATTGGTTCCCTCGGTAATTGGAAGTTAAAGGAATAGTATCTTTGCCTTGGAATTGTATCATTATTCTTGTCTCAAATAAATTGCCGTGTCATCCTGAATTTTGTCTTTCCTAATTTTCTACATTACAAAATCATTGTTTTATCTAGTGAACATTTTTTCTCGGTCCCTTGAAAAATACTCGATAAGTTGAATAAAATCAATATTAATTGGTTCCTTCGGTAATTGGAAGTTAAAGGAATAGTATCTTTGCCTTGGAATTGTATCATTATTCTTGTCTCAAATAAATTGCCGTGTCATCCTGAATTTTGTCTTTCCTAATTTTCTACATTACAAAATCATCATTTTATCTATTCTCCCAATATATATGTTGTAGATAAATGATAAAACTAACTTTGACTTGTGCGCAATTAATAGGTAGAAAATCTTACTTTTGATAAATAATCTTTAAGATAATAAACTTAGTGATAATAAAACTTATAGATAAAAAAACTTGTTACCATCGTCGCAATGGGGGCGCTGCTTTCGAGTTAAATCTACAAATCTGCAAATAACTCTAAGGACATTCAAGATATTCAAGAAATTATTTTCAAAAACCTTCCCAGTACTATACTAAATAACTTCCCAAAGTTTCATGGCGTTCTAATGAGTGGTTTGGTCAGGCATAAAGGACAGACACACACACACATAAATTCATTTATATATATATAAACTAGATAGAAAAGGTCGCAACAATTAAATTGTACAAGAATAAGGTTGACAAATTAAGAAAAGGCATCTCCTAATATTTATTTCGAGAGATGGCGAAAGCAATCATCAACCTTCAGTCGCATGGTCCAGAGATGCCTTTTTATTAAGATTTTGCGTAACATAAAAAATGAATTTACGATTTTAATTCAATAATTATTGTTAGAATAAAATTACGAAAATTCACCAAGAGATTACGTTCTATTCATTAAGTTAGGTATAGCTCTCACTCCTAAACATCCAAAACAATTGCCATATTTTCAAGGCAACCCTTTTTGATACTAGGAAGGATTATAGACTAAATTTTAGAAATAATTTCTGGATGGAGGTCTTCTTGGGGCGATTGGTGAGTGTGAGAGAGGCTAATTTTATGTTCAAATAAATATATTTGGAATCAAATGAAACTATTCTTGAAAGTTTCCCAGTATATTTGTGTGGCCAATTGCTTACTGCGACATTTATTAACATACTTATTTTCTTATCACAGGATTCAGTTGATTTCTACGCGATAATATCAATTCACATACATACGGAACATCAAGGATATGCTTACGGCAAAAAAGAGCTTCACTCCCTGGATGTCGTAGATGAGGATGCGCATGTTGCGGCCGTGGGAGAGAAGATCGGAGAAAGAGTCGATGCGCAGTGGCGGGTTGCGCACCATGAAGAGAGCTTTCAGCTGTCCGCTGATGGCCACTGCCAGGATGAGGCAGACCACCGCCCACGCCGCCGTCAGACAGCGCCACGGGTCTCCGCCGTGGATCCTCAGCGAGCTCCCTGCCGCACCATCACGTGAGGCCTACACAGATATTTGAAAGATGCTTTGTAGCATCAAATTAAAATTTACCAAGAAGATGAGAATATAATGCGAATATAAAAACCCATACCTTAAATCTAAAATAGTCTACTATATTTTGGTAGCGTATCTAACTGGCACACACATATTTAACAAGTATATATTTCTGTAGTTCTAGATATGTTCATCATTTTCTAAGTACGAGAATTTGTTAATATTATAGTCCCTCAGTTGTTGAAAGTCTTTCATGTCGCCGGTTAGACAGTCTCGCCACACACTGTCTCGCCGGAGACAGAGTCAATTTTGTTCACACTTGGTTTTTCGTGTGCCTTCACTAAAAATCTCTGTGAATCAAATATCTTTCAGAGTTATTGTCTGAATCCCGATATACATGCTAAAAGATACAACTTCCTTAAGTTTTGTCCATGAGTGTACATTGTGCCTTACTAAAATATATTTCACCTGCCAGATTTCCTAATCGTATTCAAGTTACCTCGAATAATTTATTCAATTTCAGTGGCCTGCTGTCTCAGGGGAATGATGGAGAATGAAAAACGAGTCACTGAAACGTCGGGAGTTAAATCATTGGTTGTTATAGCTGTATGATTTTATATGATCTTCAGAATTCAATTTTCACCTTTATAAAGGAATATCTCCAGGCAATAGAAGACGATGTCGGCGAAGGAATATCTGCCCCGGGAGGAAGATGGCGCCAGGCGCTGGATCAGCAGCAGGAACAGGGCCACGGCCAGGAAGGACAGCATTATCCCCACCCACACCTGGCCACAGGGTGATGATAAGTAAATATGTAAATAATAATTTGTATAAAAATGTTATTTATTATTAATTTTTCAATGTAATAGTCCTGTTGAGAGACTGACAAGTCCGAAAATTTGAAAATAAAAGGTTTGCACAAGAAACTTAGCCTGGAAACTTTATTTTATTACAATAAGTAAACGAGGCTGTAAGTCCAAGCTGTGGTTTGTTCACCTTGATGTCGAACGCCCAGAAGATGCTGAAGACGCTCACTAGAGCCACAGGTTCGTACGTGGAGATGAAGCGGAACGGCAGCGGCTCCGACACCGGGTAGCTGTACTGTATTCTTTCGTACAGCTCGGGGCGGAAGTAGAAGAGAACGGGAGAAAGGTCAGCCTCCTGGACATAACATTAGAGATTCCGATTTATTCTCAACTTAGAAAACTATTCTTCGCGTATTTTGTAATTTTTAAATTATTATATATTATCTATATTAATAAAATGGAAATTTCATAAGGGGACATCACTAAAAACTTTCGTTACAATGCATCAATTTCAACCAAATTTTTAACATTTATGTAAAACGAGATGGAGCAGGTTTTGCTTAACATCAAAATATATTTCCTAACATTAACACGCGTAACTTCGCTGTTATCGATTAAATACAAAAAAATCAACAGAGTTAATTTTATTTATATATAAATACAAAATTAAATTTCAACAGAGATAATTTTTTTACATACTAGCTAATAATCTCAATCTAAAAAATATTCAAAACAAGCAATTTTAAGATAACACCATATGTAAAACAGTCGGCCAAGAAAACAACAACGATATTACATCTTTCTCACATATTCACACACAATCTTGATTAATAATTACAACTAATCTTTAACATTGTTTATTATACTTCAACTTTCATTTCTACATTTGTTTTTAAATACCCAATTGTTTTATCATGTTTCTAATTTCGCCTAACAAATATACAAATTTATAGTGACCAACATATGCAAATTTTATCTTTGTTTTTATTTAACTTGATATCGTAAACATAACATCCATTGTAAGCATTTTTCTGTTCACCTTCCGTGGTTTCTCTTTTCTCTGATAGTTTTTAGGTGTAGTATATTTTCTTATTACTAGACTACAAACATTCCCTCGAGAAAAACCTGGGCGAAGCCGGGTACATCCGCTAGTCTATATATATATAAAAATGAATGTCTGTGTGTGTGTGTGTCCTCTATGGATTCAAAAACCATACATCCAATCGCCGTGAAAATTTGGGATATTATTAGGTGTATCCCCGGAAAGGTTTACGAAAAATAATTTCTTGAATATCTTGAATATCCTTAGAGTTATTTGCAGATTTGTATATTTAACTCGCAAGCAGCGCCGCCATTGAGACGGAGATAGGCTTAGTTTGCTGCTTCTGATGACCTTGGGTCATCGTGTGAGTCACAGCATGATGCTACAAAAACACTCTCTCTGGGGATTTTACAGCGTCGACAACCTGTAAGATTGCCTCTCTCATATATTATACTTTAAACATCTGCTTAATTAAAGCATTTTTCATTTGAAAGAGACTGCTCTCTTAACCCCCTTTAGACAACATTAAATGATATCCCGTGTCGATGATTTTGTAATGTATAGAATTAGGAAAGACAAAATTCACGATGACACGGCTCACAGGGAACGGTAAAAAATGTTCACTTTATCGAGGAAATACAAAATTCGGGATGACACGGCACACAGGGACCGGGAAAAAATGATCACTTTATCGAGAGATTCATGACCATGAATTTATTCAACTTATCGAGTATTTATCAAGGGACCGGGAAAATATGTTCACCAGATAAAACGATGATTTTGTAATGTAGAAAATTATGAAAGACAAAATTCAGGATGACACGGCACACAGGGACCGGGAAAAATGTTCACTTTATCGAGAGATTCACATTTACGAGTTTCGAATTATCAAAATATATATCTTTTTTTAAATAAGTTTATAGAGAATTGTTTTAACAAATGTTCGTTAGACAAACCTTTACTCGGGTAAAACCTCGGGCGAAGCCGGGTACGTCCGCTAGTAGTATATAAAAAGACATATCCTGACTACGCTCATAGAGTATTTTAGATTACAGAGCGCCATCTAGTGGAACAGAAATCAACTAAACGTTGATTTAACCTGTTCCCTGGTATTTGGCCAACCCATTTTCTTGATGTATATTATTATTATTTTATATTTTTATAGCTTTTCACATATTATATAGCATAGTTGTTGTAAAATATTCAAATAAAAATGAAGATAGACTACACAAATTTTAGTTCAATTTCGTTTAGAATACTAAATGCCCCTCATTTGCAAACGAATCTAAAAATAAAATTGACGATTGAGGTAAAGGGATTTTAGTTTTGCTCAATATAAAGAAATTAATGGGCAAGTTGTATTTGATATGTTTATTAACCACTATGCAGAGGCTGAAAAATTCAATTTCTGGTTCTGCATATATATAAATACAATATAGTAAAAATTAATTAGAATATACGAATATAGAATATTTAAAGATAAATTCAGTTGATGTTGTAAAATGACTTACGTCTCTCTCCAGTCTGCCCAGTGTGTCGCTGAGGGAGCCGTTGGGCAGCAGCTGTCCCAGCACCTCGCCCGGATAGTACAGGATCTCGTACCTACGCAGTAGCTGGGCTGGAGTTGATGTGTTCGTACAACATGGAGGGAATTGATAGGAAGCAATATCGCGCCATCTATATATGGAAGATGAAAACACTAAGAAGCGAGAGGATTTTTCTTTCACACATAATTCAAACTTCTACTGTCCCTTACTGCGATGAAAAAATACTCCTGTTCTAAAAGCTTATGGCCATAGTTTTTGCTTAAATACCATTTCTGAGATTCCACCCTTCAGTGAAGCATATAAAAGCAGAATGATCCAATACAGTATTGGAGCTCTAAAGAAGTGGTCTGGTAGAATAATTGGCGAAACCTCTGGGAGGGTTCACCACTGATGAGCCAAGCATCCCAATATTTTTTCATCGCAGTAAGGACAGTAGAAGTTGGATTTATGTGTGAAAGAAATTTTCGCGTCTGAGTGTTTTCATTTTCTACAGAGGAAAATGTATTTCAATACTAAAAGAAGTACCCCTCGATAAAAAGTTATTAAATAATGCATTTTGGTTCATCACAGTGCAGAGTGTTAGATATGCCTTTTTCAATAAATACTTGAAAACCGGCCCTACTATTTCACCAGCTCAAACGCCTTTGTAACTAATTTGATCAATTTCACCACTCCTTTCACACGAGTCTCGTAGGATGGTATGAAACCGCACCCGTCCCTGTACTGGTGAGAGCCATAGCCATGGCATACAGGTTGTTGGATTTTGTCTGAAATTCTCTAAAACTGGTGTTGTGGCTAATTCTACCTTACCACTTGCACGTTCTGGGGTGATGGGCCGAACTGTATTGTTTTAACACATCTTTAATGGAGGACATTTTCCTTTTGGAAGAGATATATACTTATTGTTTTGAAAATAGAGCAATACATCAATAAATCTTTAATTAAAAAGCATATATTGGATCAAAATATTCTTTATTTTACCAATATTTCAGTTGGCTGAACGCCAACCTTTATCAAGGTATTGTGACACAATATGTTTTAATACCTTGATAAAGGTTGGTGTTCAGCCACTGAAATATTGGTAAAATAAATGGTATTTTGATCCAATATACGCTTTTTAATTAATTACTTATTGTGTTAAAAATAAAGATAGTGGAAAGTCTTTTATGTTGCTGGTCGACTGTTTTTTGAAGGCGACAGAGGCAATTTTGTTCACGCTTGGTTATCTCGTGTGTCTTCAGTAAAGATCACTGTAATATCTTTCAGAGGTATTGTCGGAATCCCTATATACATACTAAAAAGGTACAACTTCCTTAAGTTTTGTCCTTGAGTGTATATTTATGTATTCAAATTGCCATTGATCGATAAAATTGGAAACAATCAAATTGACTAGAAATGTGTTTATTTTTTATTCTTTTTCCTTATATCTCTCTCTATATTATAATCATTGATTAATTATGTATTTCAAGCATGACTTTTGATTTAGAATTATGTTTTATCGCATAAATATTATTTTAAAAATTGTTTGAATTATTTTAGCCAAAAATCCCATATTTAAATCAATGTCAACTTTTATTATTATAAAATATTTAAACAGTTCAAAGAATCAAACAGAGATGGCGTTACCTTCCCATGTCGGCACCTATCTACAAGTTTGTTACTCTTCCCACACATTTTACATAAATAGCGAAAAAAAATAAAAAATTGAATCAATTAAAACATTTACATACACATGTATAATAAAGTTACATACTGTAAATATTTAAAATATATTATTTAAACACGTGAGAGTTTCCTTTGTTAAAGATTAAGTAGAAATATCAACAACACATTATGCTACTCTCTCTGTTGTATATATTTTTAAAGTTTAATTCGTTAATTGTCCCACAGAGTAGTGTGTAAGATCACAGGAAAATAGCCGCTAACTAGAAGAAGAAAAGTGTGGAATGTTTTTTTGAAGAAACAAATGCGAAGAAAGTCTGGGACTCGCTGAGAGAAACATACACAGGCAATTTGGAAGAAAACTCATTGTTATAGGCTTAGAATTAAAGAACATCAGAATGAATGTTAATGAAACATTAGCGAATATATAACGAGGGCAAGAATATTGCTGCGAGATGTTTCCCTGAAAAGAACTTTCGTTTCATATTGTCAGATGAAGTTATTGCCATTGTCTTATGATCTTAATACGCGTATATACATGTATTTCTATGTTCAAAATTGTGTATTTGTGTATAAATATTCATTTTTAGGAATTTTTCATTGTGTGGATTAGGTTTTTGAATCGTGTGTATAAAGTCTGATTGTTCTATGAAAAGAAATATTATTTAATAAGAATATATTTAATTGATTCGAATCAATTTTAATCATTTTATAAGGTTTAATTGAATACTGAGACATTTTGCGATATAACTTTGACCGCGGTCTGGGCATTGAAGAATGCTTGCAAGAAAAGACTCCTGTTTTAGTGAATTATTCTAACATCGTACAACTATATCCAGATGGTATCGTGTGTTTCAGCGAGGAATATGGCAAAAGAGCCGCGTCAAGGTCAGGGACGTCTATAGCTTCATCAGTTAATGAGGAAAACATCGCTGCTGTCAAGACATTATTGGAGACTGATTGACATATAACTTGTCGCCAGATAGAGGAGAGTTTATACATTCCTGCAGCAGCAATTTATCCCATTCTGAACGAACGACCATCTAAAAGTGAGTGAAGTTTGTTCCCTGTAGAATACCCATTTCTTAATTGTAAGCAGATGACTCGACGTGTTTCATGGTGACGAGAGATGCTAAAAAGTTTTATAATGGATCATAACAGGTGATGAAACCTAGTTTTATTTTATTTTTACCCAATAAAGCTCAGAGAAAAAAGTATGGGCATTTGAAGGTGAAAGCACGCCTGTGTCTGTACGAAAATCCAGATCCTCATAAATGTTACCCCAGATTGCAATTTGGCAGGTTCACCGGTCTTAATTTTCTCTTCGCACATGACCTGCATCTTTCCAGAGAGCGTGTTTCAACCGTAATGAAACATAAATGAGGGAATGACAAAGAAACCTCCTATAAATCTATTCAAGGTTTATTCATTATCCTCAAAAAATAATTAAGATATAAGCAATAACAATGTTACAAAAGAAATTATAATATACAAGGAATGATACTATATAGAACACATACTTTTGTATTATTAAATTAAAATATAGCGATTGTTTTGAATAAATGGAGGGACCGTCAAACATAGTAAATAAATATAATCGACTCTCCACCCACAGGTACAAGTGAAGCCAACCTGGGTGACTTACGTGACATTGAGGCGGTACAGGATCTCCTGGAAGAAGTGATAGACGTAGCCGCCCACCAACCTGGCCGAGCCGTCGGGCAGCTCCTCCCAGCGGTTCATGAACCCCGGGCTGCAAGTATCCACATGTTGAACACAGCATAGGGTCAATCACATGTGTTTTCGTCTACTCGCAGATATTTATCCCTATGATAGGACCGATTGTCGCAGGAGGACTTGTGGCCCATAGCCGTAAATTTGAAGATTCGTTTGGACCTGTGTATCGCCACCAAGAGAGGCCACTTTGAAACCAGCTGAATAAATAGGTCGTAAGTATCCATATTATATTGTTATGTGTTGTTCATTTGTTCAATTTTGTTCAATAAAATTTAACAAAAAATTTTAACGCCTTGATTTTGGGACACCCTGTATTTGCTGTCGCGGCCGTTGGACAGCCTCCCGCGTAGATACAAGTTCTCCTTACCGACATGTATTGTTACAACGCCGAAGAATTTTCTCACAACAGGCGTTTATAAAGGCATGAGCAAAAAAAAAAAAAAAAACACGAAATTCTAATTTCAAAGCGGGATAAAACTGCGCGCTTGCCATATCTCTTCTGTATTTATAATCACATATCGGGACTGGGGATGAGTCAAGGTCCAGGCGCTCAAAAATCTCCGTTACCTGTTTTGTGGTCTGAGAAGGAGAATCTTGAGGTATGGGGTTTGACGACTGGAATGTGTGTGCAGCCCTGGCCTGGTCTTTGGCGGGGCCACTGTTGGCGCAGTAATGGTCGAGGAGGGCGCTGGCAGGGAAGGCTATGGGCTTGACGCCGGAGCAAAAGGCTCGGTGGCAGGAGTACCCTGGGGAGGGACGGAACAGTGCCCGCAGCACAGCAACTACATCTTTGTCCTTGATAGAAAGTGGGAGATTCCCCGCTTTTATCTTTTATTTTCTCCGCCTTTATGGGAAAGTTGTCAGGAGGGTGGTTCCGATGGTGAGGCCCTCCTCACCCAGGCACTCCGCCAAGTCGACGCTGGCCAGCCCGACCAGTACCTTGGCCGGACATCTCCATCCTCTGGTGTATTGGTGTGTTGCCCAGCATTTGTGAAACAGCGCATCATGTATAGGACTGGATGGAAGTCCGCGCTCCACTTGACGAAGCAACATTGGTCGAATGTCGCAGCTGCCGAACTAGCCATGACGAGGTCTTGCTGCTGTCTGCTGATTTTAATCACTGCTACAGTTGCTTTGTTCAGTTTCAGCCTGGCTGTGATGGATTCCACCTACGCGAGTTACCTTGCCTCGGTTGCCTCTCGCTACTCCACCTCAACTGCACTTCAGCCAAGTCAGCCGCCAGACCTTTTCGGTGTTTAAATAAATTGTCCGGGTTTAAATAGAAACCAATGAGGTGTAGAATAAAAGCAACGCCAACTCGTGTTTAACTCAATTTATAAAGTGCTCGAAACTGTTCTTTTATACTTTAACTCAATACACATTAGTTGGAAGTTTGAAGAAAAATGATGGCGTCTTGTTTTGACGTTTGTTTCGACGGGAGAGGTGACCTTAATATTTATAGATAAGTACACATTGTACCAGACATTAACAAAGGTTCGCGCTTGGCCATATGAAACAGTGTTAACTACAAAATTAGTGATCCAATAAAAGCCTGATTTATGTGAAGTTTTCATTTGTATATAACATATATATTCAATTAAATTGTATCCAAAAATAGGCTTAAATAGAGAAAAACTATTTGAAATATACTTACTCGTAAGCAAGAATCTTTAGATGCATTGACATGGGTTGTTAGATTATTTCCTGCACAAATATAAATCTTTCAACAGTTTTATGACATGGTATTTCGAATGATATAAATTACCTCAATAAATAAATAAAGGATAATGAATGTCCTAAAAACCTATAAACATCTAGAAAATAAAGTTAACGAAAAATTGCGCTAAAAATATTAAAAGAATGAAAGTGAAACCTTTCGCAAAGAGTTTCTTTTTTTATTATCTTAAGAATTAAGATAAATTAATTAAGAATATTATTTAAAGAAACTCTTTGCGAAATGTTTTATTTTCATTCTTTTAATATCTAGAAATTAGCAAAGATCGCCTAAATATAATAAATAAATATATATTTGAATTATAAAATAAATATAAAACATTTTGCATAGATACGTTTTATAGTAAATATCACCACGGGCCGTTTCAACAAATTGTATATACAAACAAGAGTTCACGGTTTGTAATAATATTTTGATAAATATTCCAACAGAGCGAAGGAGATAGTGGAATATCGTACACGGATCTATATGAAAAAGGGACAAAAATTAAAATATATTTTGAAGAATTCTCCCCAATTTACATAATCCTTTCAACCAATAAATGGAGAAAAAGGAACAATCTCCTCCTCGGTAAAAATTTTAAGTTTTTTAATATAGATCCAAGTAGGCTTTCTTAACTCTTCCACGGATCGCCAAACAATTCAAGTTACTACGGTAGGTTTATTTCCTTTCTCAAGATTCAATTTGTATTAATGTATAAACAAGATCATTTATGTTATAGAGAATACTTCAATATGAATCCACACCTGTGTATAATAATTCAAAAACTTAAACATATAACGATGAAATTATTTGGCGAGCTTCAAGCTAAAATCCGTTTCCTCACGACCATCAATATGGTGAAGCAGCTTCTTAAAGAAACCCATATTATTTAAATTTTCCTGAATGTGCATAAACATATATTATAAATTTATTTCAAAACATAAAATGATACATAATTATAGGGATGTATTTAAAAAGATAAATATTTTATAATTTCTATTTACATATTCCCCTCAGCGATAAACCCTATCTGCTATCCCTAGTATTCTCATAAGACAAGCTATTTATTATAACTCCCCCTCATTATCCTCTAATATTTGTTGGTAATTCTGATTTTCTTATGTTTCTGGCCATGGCTCTAGAACTTCCAAAACCAATCTTTGAAATTCTCCTCGATATGTTCTTGCGGTGACAGCGTTCCTCAGATTTAAAAAGCCCAGATTTCAAGGATATCTCTTGTGTGCGTGTGGATTTATAGATGAGGATATTTATCCCCTTAATATAAAATACTTTTTTAAAAAATTCATCATATTTCAGTTTTAAAAATAATTTATAATAAACTAATTATTATTTTTGTTATGCGAACATTAGGTTGATTTTACCGTAGTTAGTTCAGTGAGGAAGAGGTTTCAAAGATCGACAAGTTCATCGAAATAAAGCACGCCATCAAGTTCTCGTGCTTTCAAATAGTTACTCACCTTACACACCTATATAATAGTATGCAAATATATTAAAAATGATAGCGCTACGTATATAAATTAGTTGTAGTTTGGAAAGGGGGAACTTACAGTCTATTTGGCTGCTGATTCCTGGTTCAGGAGAGCCTCAAACTAGTTCAATATCAGAAAACGCGCCAAAATATAAAAAAAGCAGAATAATAAATCAATATAGAGCGGCACAAACAACGCGTTTTTAGCTTGAATGTCGATTGTGGTCTGTGAATGCAGGAAACATGCTCTGGCAGATAACAGGAATTGTTATTTAGCAATATTGACGTCACAACTTCCTATCTCCATGCTAAAAATTAAGATAAACATTTACATCACATAACTCGTGAATAAAATATAACTTGAGATGTTCATTAAATATTCTTACCATCAGCACACGAAGGTGTTATCTGATGTTTTCCTTGTTGGGAATATGTAAAAAAACAACCCAATATATATAATTACAACTGAATAGTATTGGAGACCTCGAATATTCAGAATGTATATTAAAAAATGATATTTTAATGATATAGATTGTTTATATTACTTGCGTGTTTTCAAGGGATGCGCCGCAAAACCTTCAAATAAAAAGTGAACAAAACTTTAATTTTCTCTACCTTCAATTTGAAACTTGTACTAGTAATTTGATCCTAAGTAAGGAAACCTAGCTCCAGATTGAATGAAGAATTTGTTCAAACTGAACTTTGAAAAAGTTTTACCATTTTCTGTCTGAAATACTAAACGATTTGTTTAGAAATTGGTATTTTAAACTAAATTCTTACTTTAAGACACGTAGAGAAATCACCAATGTGAAAGCGACCCTCAGTATGAATACATTAGAGGAATCTGAGGGACAACAACCAGGGCTGGACTTCTCCAGTTTGGATACTGAAGCTATTAGACGCAGATATTAAACACCTGCTACCTAGCGAACACTTAACGATGCTAATGTGTATCAAAGTATTATTGAAATGTTCAGAGTTATTTTCCACGATTTAGCTGCTGGTATCTTTAGGCAATCGCATTCGGCAGGGACAATTAATTCATAGATATTAAAGAGAGATAAAAATATAAAAATATATAGAAAAATATATTGAAACTAGAGAAAAAAAAATATTTTTTTTATCCCGAAATATCTTAAATTGCATTAAAATTCATTTTATCATATCCAGATTATATATTCCGATATAATTTTGAACGAATGAGCGAAATATCACTAGTTGGATTGTTATATTTGGTCTCATTTTTGAGAATAAATTTTCCATATTCAGAAATGGATCAAATTTAACAGGCATAGAATATAGATACTAAAAAATAGAGCGCTGTATAAGAGAAATTGAAACAGAAACTTCAAATAAGAATTTCTCAGATTAGTTTCAGTTTCTATGAAGAGTTCATGAGCTTACTGATCCTTATGACCAAAATAGAAGGTAATTCCAAAAAGAGATAACAGAATATTTCAGTTAAGAATAGAAACATATTACTTGACGTAAAAATGACGTTGACTTGTAGACTAAAGGTATACATTGCTGAAGTAGCTTGTGCATTTATCTAAATAAATTGTTGATGAAGAACCCGAAATTCTCTTCCTATTTAATTAGTCACTGAACAAATCCTTATAGTTGAATTCAAACACCATTGATGGTATGCCTATCTCCATATGTCCAAGGTTAACAGAAGGAAATTAGACAAAGAAAAAGAGGATTAATACATTTTATTGTGTATATACTGAATCTGACAAAATTTAAAAAAATTAGGGATCTTGATATAAAGCAATAACGCGCCATCTATATATAGCAAATGAAAACATTAAGACGCGAATGTTTCTTTCAGACATTAATTAAATGTCTACTTTCCTTACTGAGATTGAAAAATATTGGGAGGGCTTGGCTCATCAGTGGTGAACTCAGTGGTTTCGCTAATTTAATCCACCAGACCGCTTCTTAGAGCTCTAATACTATATTGGATCATTCTGCTTATATATACAGCACTGAAGGGTGGAATCTTAGAATGGTGATTAAGAAATCTAGGGACATAAGCTTTTAAGGCAGTACAATTACATTTAAATACTTGTATCAAGCAATGCGAACAATATGGAATTTTATTGCTAGAAAAATTCTAAAAGTAGAGATTTTTAATAAAGCCGAAACACCAGAAAATATTCATGATAAAAAACAAGAGCTGTTATCCATATATAGTGGAGAATGCTTTAATTACAAATATATTAGTTATGAATAAATATGGAAGCATCATAGATATACTATCAGATAAAAATCAGAGAATTAAAACAACCATTAAAACTATGCAAGGCTATTTTATATACCGCTGGGAAGGTTCACCACTGATGAGCCAGGCCCTTCAATTATTTTATCATTGCAGTAAGGGCAGTAGAAAATTGATTTATTTCTAAAAGAATCATGCATGTCGAAAATAGTTAAAATTTCCTATAACAGATGGCGCGCTATTACATCGTATAAATGTTATGTAAATAACCAAGAACCGAAGATATATATGAGATACAATTGTGGAAAAAAGCCAAAAATAGAGAAAATAACGATAGACGATAAATACAATTTATTTCAAACTCCAAACACGAGTTTATGCGACGCCACCTATATTATTATGCCGGCGGCTCCGGTCTTACGTCCTGGATGCAGATTGGCCGCATAAACGGGGAGGCACGCGGGATCGCTAAGGATCTCTGTTCGATTCACCGTAGCTCATTATAAACAAACAAACAAATGTAAACAGCCAACAAAAACCATTGAACCAGATGGGGGAAAAAAGCAGACCGACGTCAATCTCACGCGTGTGATACCTTAATTCCGGATATTGTTCATGCCTGGATTTGTTAGCTTGTCATCATTTTTCTTTCGGACAACGTCGTAACGTTGCCCTCTTCTTGAGCCAGTTTTTCACAAACAGGTCAAGTCTCTCTTCAAGACATGTGGAGGCCTTTTAATCTTCTTGAAGACTCGGACAACATTGACATTCCTCCTAAAGCGTAACGCCAGGATCAGCGCCATACCTTGTTTGTGGAACCACGTTCCGAATTTCTGCCTACCCTCAATCAATTCCAACGCCTTGCTTTAGTGCTTATGCCGAGCGACCGGACTAACATAGGGCGGTGGTTCTCCATATATAGCAACCATAGTTCATTATTTCGATGATTTCGTCTTGGTATCTCCCTTGGGAACAAACAGTGCACTCTAGTCGCCTCTTATCGAGGCAGCACTGTAGACCATCTATATTTGTTGGGAAGTGACTCACGCTTTCCATATCGTTCCTGTCCATCGTCTCCATCAGTCTCCCAAAGGCTCTCCTTTTTACAGGGGAAGTTTTAATTTACTAGATCATTCAAAATTATGTATCTTTGTGCCGAACTTTCACTGGATCATAGACTCTGCAAAGGTGATGAAAGCGTCAGACTGAGTGGTAATCTCAATTACAGTAAAATATTTCCAGTTGATATCTGTTTAGATTTCATATCAACTTCATCATGCTATCATAACACCTCATTATGAAAGACGTGTTATTCGATTTAGTATTGACTACACCACTCCTGTGGAACAAATATCATGAATAACGTCAAAACAGAGATGCGCTGGACAAGGAATGGAAAAATATTGTTTCCCAGCTTGATGTGGAAGTTATCTTCTATTTAAATTGTTAACATATAGGCGTTTGTTGTTACCTACACTCTTCTAAAATAATATTATCTCTTGATAAAAAAAAAGAGATTTTTCATGATTGACCCCATCAAATAGATTGGTTCATTACCAATATAGAGAAGCAACCTCAGCAACATTTTGAGCAAAGTATTGCAACATTCTCTGAGCACCGTGTTGAAGGATTGTGTAACTATTTCGTTGCAAATAACACGTGGATGGTGGAAGGTCCATAGAAATGATAAACCGTCTTTATAAACTATAATTACTTAATAGAACGTTTAATTAGCGTCTGGTATCGGGATGAGAGCTATTGGCCCTTATGTCAAGTCATTCTGTAATGTCTTGTTCATTTCTATTGACGATTAATAATGTCAGGCCACACAGGGAAAATCATGTTAACGATTCTTTTTGACGGTGAAAATATTACTCTGATATGAGATACCAAAAAATTATTAACATCTCTGGATCCCATTGATATTGCGAGACACATCCTATATAGAGCTCTCCAAAAATCAAAAACTGTCTTTTTTGAAGAGCGGAATTTTTACCTTCACTCTTTCTCAAGATCCTTATTATCCACATTAAAACAATATGTAAATATTATATTTCTATGTATCTTTGTTTTTTTTTACTTCAATTCTTCAATTTACTGTACTTTTACTGTACACGCTTGTTGGCGGTACATATACTAAAACTAGCCGAATGACCCGGGCAACGCCCGTGTTTTACCCGATTGAATGTTTTTATTCAAATACTATTTGTTACAATTATAAATTGGCGCCTTAAATAAATGCATATATTAGTTAATAACTATAGCCTATGTGCTTTATCTGTCTATGTACTGTTGGCTTCCGTAGGCGTCTCATACTGGGAAAAAAGAAAGAGAGGATTCCATTTAGTTATCAACTAATATATGCATTTATTTAAGGAGCGAACCGCTCCAACACAATAGTTACAAAAACGAAAAAGCGAGTGGGGGAGGCATGATGGGGGGGGGGGGGGGGAGGGGCAAAGGTGGCGTGATCGTAACCAACCAATAGGAGGGCGCCATTCCAAAAAAAAAAAGCAAACGGTGACAGAGTTGCTTGATTAGGAGATGAGGAATAACGCTCGTAACTGTATATAGAATTGGAGCGATACAGAGAAGATTAGCGTGGCCCCTGCGCAAGGATGACACGCAAAATCGCGAAGCGTTCCATTCTTCAATTTACTTCAATTATTGTACAAAAAATATGAATAATAGGTTTTAATCATTTACGGAGATGTCTGTTTAAAGAAATGCGTTTGACATTACAATTATATTAAATAGTAGTGGCGTGGTGCATCGGTCGACAGGTCTGATGATAATGACGGTTATAAACAATCCAGGTTAAAATACTGGAAGTTTTAAACGTGACTGAAGGCAACTATCTCTCGCATTGCTAAACATGAAGCAATTACGAGGTTGACCTATTTTTTACAAGTTTTCTGATAAAATGGCAGAGATCGTTTATTATCATTCAGCAAAAAAACATGAAATGTGCAAAAAATATTTACAATTAAACAAAATAAGAGTGAAATCGGCTTAGTTGTATTATATAATCTTGATATATGAGTTCCATTAAATACACAATAAAGCTGTGAGAGAGAGTCCCACATCTCTCTATATATATATACTAGTATATCTATATCCTAGTTATAATATCTTCTACGTTTAATTCCTAGTGATTTATACCAAATGATTGATATGAAGTTCTCGATCGAGTTTTCTTATTATTGAGACAGCTCTTCATTTTATTCAGCGATAAAAAATTTTGGTTCGTCTGCACAGATGTCCTTTCTCCAATATTCGATAAAATATTGTCCTATTTATTTGCAAGTAAAATATTTCATATTTTCTTCCAAACACAGCACAATCATCATATATAGATAGATATAATGGTGATGTTTTCCTTAAATATTTGATGGGATATATAAGCGTTAGAGTCGGATGGTCATTATTTATCGTAGAAAATTTATTTTACATAATTTTATTGTGAATTGAAACAAAGAATTTATTTTAAATTTTATCCTTCACACAATCCTATATAATAATCCTATTGCAAAAGAGAGAGAGGTAAGGATATTCATTTGAGATAAAAACACCCTTCCTTATCTTAAGTCATAAATTCTAATTTTGTTGATATTTTGCCTTTTTTACCATTCTTTATATTTTCAGCATACGTAATCTAATTAGCAAATGTTTATAGCATTGCATCCCTCGGCACAGCTGACTGCTACAGGGCGCGTCATCAGGATAGGGGAACAACCTTCAGATATAAAGACCAGCTGCAAAACAAACAGAATAACTCTGACGAATAAGCAGTCGCGGACCAACAGCAGCATTGTCAGATGAAGAGAACGAACTCTTTTAAAAATCCTGAGTTCAGCTGATCTGGTTGATAGACCTCAGAAAGGGTTCCTCTCCAGGATACAGAGGACTGCACTCATGTTAGAGCCGGAAGCAAAGGCTTCCACGTTAGGAAAAGCCTCAAATTACAGACAAAGTCAGACTTTCACCAAGTGTGCCATGGTACCATACGTCGGAATATTCCGATGGAACCTCTGCCTGCCTCTCTAGGAACGATCCTGCTCTCACCAAACAGTGATGCCTCCACACACCTGGAGCGACCTGTAAGCTATCGCCTGCATTTTACGAGTACCGAAATAGATGGGCGATGCAAATAGCAGAAAATAGTATTCCACAGCGATCATCCCCCAAGACATCAAATATTTCATTCCTTCTTTCTGTTGAAGTCCTCGCTGCCACCTGTTGATGGGAACCTCTGCCCTTACACGACGACGCCTTCACCAAGGTTCCTGAACAACGCCGCATCAAATAGTGGGACTATGAAAGAATTTCACAAATTTCTCTTTTTTCCATCGATGAGATTGTGTGAAATGAAAGAGTTGAAACCGACGGCAGTTTTATTTTTGATAAGACCTGAACTGTTAGCAAACTCTTTCCACCACGGTTGAACTCCATCATATAAAATACACTGAAAATAGATTATCTACAATTTGAATTAAGAACTTTAAAATAATAAAAATACTTATTTGAAAAATCAATAGAACATTTTTGAAACTCCCATATCCGTTTATTTCTTCATTTGTTCGATTAAACATTATCATGGTTTTTCTTTTCTCCCTAATGTTCCGCATATACAACTGTATATACCTTTGCTTGAACCTTGTTATTCACCTCAGT
>CP092863.1:180785352-181091216 GCA_030710605.1 Cordylochernes scorpioides | reverse complement strand
GCGGTGGGTTGAAAGTAAGACCCATGTCTGCGCGAAATGATGACGGACCGGACAGAATCAGCGACGATGTTTAACGTACCTCCGTGGGAAATATCGAAGGTAGGCTATATCGTGCTGGTTTGGACAATGGACAAACATAGATTTGAAGACAGGGTCCGTGTGGCGAACGTGTGGCGCGAGAAGAAGAGGCGAACTGTGTCGCTCGATGCAGATTGTTCAAGTGCGAACAAAAAGGAGTTGATAAATATCTA
Organism: Cordylochernes scorpioides; assembly: GCA_030710605.1. Taxonomy (NCBI): domain Eukaryota; kingdom Metazoa; phylum Arthropoda; class Arachnida; order Pseudoscorpiones; family Chernetidae; genus Cordylochernes; species Cordylochernes scorpioides. Next base: position 181,090,965 of record CP092863.1, on the reverse strand, counting down.
GCAGTTAGTCAATCTGCATCCTGTGACGAACACACCATTGGCTAGATGGTGTGGGTCGGTGGATATGCTAGAGATGAACTACGAAATATATTATCATAAATGAAGGGCGAAGATTAGAATTTTGAAATGACAATATTGCTGGCAATAAGTATCGATAATTGATTAATCAATAATTCTATAAAAGGTCCTGAGCTGGTATAAGGTTGACAAAGTTGTAAGAATGAATGGAACATTAAGGGAAAGATAGATAAGAGTCACCAAGGGTTGGTTGTAAGCAAGACTCACGTGGCGGTTGGAATTCTTCGACGCCTGAATTACAGGGTGAATTTTGAGTCGTTTAGGGAAAGGAATTATTTTTCGTGAGCCGTGCTTACAAGTAGGAGAGGTCATATATAAATAGGTATACAAAAGTTTAGGTGCTGGAGGCATATTTTTATAGATAAATTGATTATGAAAAAATATTGTTAATAGTAAAAATCGTAAAGCATTAATAGGTAGAATTACATCTTTTTTTTTTAAGAGTTACGTTAAAATGGAAATTATTTAATTGAAATGACGATTGTTAAATTCTACTGGTAAGGTCTAATTAAATGAGTTATAAATATCTAGATAAGTAGTATGGAGCATAAAATAATTGTTAATAGGCGTGGAGAGAATAAATGAGGCTAATTATGTAAATATTGGGACAATTTACAAGGAATGACTTATTTAAAGAATGAATGGTAGGAGTTAAAACGGTTACACTCACGAGTTATGTTGGTTTAGGGCGCAGGTAAGTTCATTGAGCTTCGGGAGAGTTCTGTCTGTGACACTGTGCGTACCTTTGTTGTACATCACAGTAGCGGCAGGGATATGGCGGAGTCTTGTCCATGATGGTGGAAGGTGTCCTGCCCTGGCACGGCGGTCGTTCTTGGGCAGATCTAGTGCTGGATCTAGTGCTGGAAGAAGTGTGTGGCAGCTCCAACTCCGTCGCAGGTGAATACTTCTTCGGGATCACGGTTCAAAGGTTGGCGAAGAAGGAGTTGAGGGCTCGAAGAGGAGTGGTTACAGTTGAGTTGGGTTTGGCCGATCATCGTGGCTTGGCTTCTTGTTTCTTCATACTCCGGTATATGAGGGATTTGCTTCCCGGCCAGGTCTTATCCTGTCGACTCTTCTGTGATATGATCCTGTCGACTTTCGATGCGACAATATAGTGGTAATAATGTGGTGAGGTGATAAATAATCACACGACGAGTTGTTAGAGCAATAATCCAGGCAGCCAGCCGAGAGAGAGCGAGCGAGAGCTTATCCGCTGAACGACTGTTTTCCTGTGTACACAACCGGGGGGCTAACCAGGATAGTCGCCAGGTGGTGACGGCCCCCCCCCCCTCAGGAATGCGGCCAAAAATGGTCGTAAGTTAGTTGTCTAAAGTGTCTCGCTTTAGCTGCCCAGCTCTCTCTCGTTGGCTGTTGGTTTGTTTTATTAATCCCGGAAGAGCATACATTATGACATGTATATATTAAAAATGGGATATCCTGACCAGGAGCACATGTGCTTTACAGAAAGCAGAGCGCCATCTGGTGGAACAGAAATCAACTAAACATTGATTTAACCTGTTCCCTGATATTTGGCCAACCCAATTTCTTGATAAATAAAGAAAAGCCATCCACATATATACATATATAATATGTATATGTCGTAGCTAAATGAAGAGGCGCAGCCGTTATGCCTAGCGAACAGCGCACCCGCGATGTCTGCCACCTTTAATTTTTGTACCGCTTTTATACATGGATGAATTTACATATTTACATTTTAACACAAGCGTAACATATTTACATACTTAGTTTGACGGAAATAAATTATATCTCTTGGCAATAACTATACAAATTATGACAGATGGAACCTGTGTGGGATAAATAAATTTAAAATGAATTTTAAAATTATTTAGTTGAGATTGGGAGGCAATTTTATAAATTGAATTCTGATACTATGTACAAAATTGGAAATTTGTGTGATATTATACTAAAATATATACAAGTAGGCATTAACACAACATTAAGTCTGATATATAATACAAAGATAATAAAGTTTCAAATGTAGCAGGATACGAACCTGTGTGATGTGGCTACGACTGTGTATCTGTTTGTGGAGTGTTCTGTGTGTGAGAGGATCTCCTGCGCTGGAGTGTTGGTGTATTGATGATGGGCTGAGCATCCTTCTATGTACCGTACTTTCCATAGGGAACGTAAGAAAAGGGGTCTTAAAAAGGTGCTCAGGGATGAAAGGAATGAATGTTTGATATGACAGGGTACGTTTGAGGAATGAAGACTTGGTCGTGGCGAACAATTTGGTAGGATGATCCAATTGGGCCACTGGAGTCCTCGGAAGGTTTCTCGTTTGGGATGGAGAGAAAAGGGAACGGTGGTCATGTAAATGAAATAGCGCAAGGAGAATATCTCTTGATGTTGGTGTGTGAACATAATGTGTGAACACGCCCCTGCTACTTTTGAGAGGAACATGGACAATGTCCTCGGAAATCTGAGATGGCAGATTTGCCTTTGCTACCAGGACGATGTGATTATATACAGCTCGGACTTTCCAACCCACATTAAAAGACTTGAAGCTGTCCTCAGATGCTTCAGCGAATCTAATTTAAAACTGAACGCCAAGAAATGCAGATTTGCTTTCGAGGAACTTGAGATCCTTGGACATATAACCAACCAAGAGGGTATGAAACCTGCCGAATATAATATCAAAGCCGTTAGAGATTTCCCTCAGCCCAAGAAGGCCAAAGAAGTGCAATCATTCCTAGGAATGTGCTCATATTATAAAAAAATTATTAAAGATTTCTCATTAATCGCTGACCCATTGACCAGTCTCATCAGAAAAAAATGTGCAATTTATCTGGACAGGAAAACAGGAAGAAGCGTTCCAAAACCTTAAAAAAGCTCTTATGAATCCGCCAATTTTAGGTCACTTTGATCCAAATGCAGCCACCTGCATTCACACAGATGCCTCTAACATCGGCTTAGGCGCAACACTAATTCAAAATATCGGTGGCGAAGAGAAGGTAATATCATATTTGAGCCAAACCCTAAGTAAACCTGAGCAAAATTATTCAACCACCGAAAAGGAATGTTTGGCTGTAGTGTGGTCGATATCAAAATTACGGCCCTATTTATATGGAAGGCACTTTAAAATCGTCACTGATTATCACGCACTATACTGGCTTAAGAATTTAAAAGATCCGACCGGTCGATTAGCACGATGGGCACTGAAGATTCAGGAATATAATTTCGAAATTATACACAAGTCGGGAAAAAAACATCTGGACGCTGATGGTCTATCTAGAGGACCCTTACCAGAAAACGAATGGGACGAGGATTATGAAAGACTATTTTTGAATCAAATAATAGACGAAAAGGATGATTTTATTGAGAATATTAAGGAGAACCTTAGTGGAAACAAGCGTTCAATTACACAGAACTTTAAAGAAGAAAATGGGTGTCTCTACAGGAAAAATCCAAATCCTGAAGGTAGAGAATGGTTGCTGGTAGTGCCAAAGAAAAGAAGGAAAGAAATCATGAGTGAATACCACAACCATATGCTGAATGGCCATCTGGGCGTCGCCAGAACCACATACCGATTGAAGAATAAATACTTTTGGCCTTCCATGCTGAAAGATGTTTCCGAATTTGTAAAGACGTGCCATCTTTGCCAAAGTCGGAAAGGTTCAAATCAGTTGCCATCTGGACTTCTACAACCTATTCCCCAGCTAACTACCCTTTTGAAAGAATCGGAATTGACTTTGTTGGCCCCTTGCCATCAACGAAAAGAAGAAGGAAATGGATAATTGTGTTGACGGATTATTATACCATGTATGCTGAAACAAAGGCAGTACCAGAAGCGACAGTGAAAGAAGTCTCTACATTTTTAATCGAACATATATTTTTACGTCACGGGGCTCCAAGATTTCTTATCAGCGACAGAGGTTCACAATTCACTAGCAATTTGATGAAGGAGGTTATGAAAATGTGCAAAGTTAAACATTGCTTCACAACGAGCTACCACCCCCAGACTAACGGACTAACGGAACGGCTAAATAGAACTTTAATCAATATGATCAGCATGTATGTGAATACGGATCAGAAGAACTGGGACGAAATCCTTTCTTTTATCACCCACGCGTATAATACCACAATTCAAGAAACCACAGGCTACTCTCCATTTTTCCTGTTGTTTGGGAGGGAACCCATGTCCCTCTTAGACGACGAGAATATCCCAACGGACAGTAACATGGAGGATTACGACGAATATGTAGAAAACTACTTAGATAAAATAGCAGGACGAGACAGGTAGTCATTAACAACACAGAGAAGACTCAGGAAAGAATGAAAAGAAACTATGACAAAAAACACAACGAGAGAATCTATGAACCAGGACATTTAGTGGCAGTTTGGACACCAGTCAGGAAAATCGGAAAATGTGAAAAACTATTGAGAAAATATTTTGGCCCATATCGAATATTAAAGAAGCTGTCCAACGTAAATTACTTAATTGAGCCGAAAGAAAATCCTGGCCAAGACCCATTGATTGTCCATGTCTCAAGACTCAAACCCTATTTTGAAAGAATTGATGAGGTCACTCACGAGGACGTGACGACCTCTGGAGAGGGGGAAGTGTTGCATCATTATTAATGCGCGTATTTTTAAAATTATTTATAATATTATTTTTAATATATTTAAATTTAAATTATACATTTATTTATTTTTATAAAACAGATTATTACTATAAAATATTATGTACTATAAAACATTTGTATTTTGATACACTAAATACCCCACATGCTTTAAACTTCATAATATATAATATTCGTTAGGCAAACTTTCACTCGGATAAAACCCGGGCGAAGCCGGGTACACATCCGCTAGTATTAAATAATAAAAATATAAAAAAGAAATTATACCTTTAAAATCAACATGCATTTTTACCTAACGTATACATTTTCATAAAATAGCAACAACAATGACTCATAGAGGGCGCGACTTTCTTTACAGCGGGAGCGGTAATTTCTAAACTTTGCATCAGACACAATGGAGTTGACTAGAAAAGGTTTGCGCGCCATGATCATTTATGATTATAAAAATTATTTAACTTCTAAAGAATCCCATTAAAGATTGATGAAAGCTTTAGGAGATAAAGCTCCTTCTATTAGAACAAATTTTAATTGGTTTAATGAATTTAAATTTGGAAAAAACAATCTGAAGATGAACCTCGTTCAGGTCGACCACCAACAGCAGTGACCCAAGAAAAAAATTATCTGGTAAGATTTTCACTTAAAGAAGATCGAAGAATAACGTAACAGCAGTTAGAGAAAAGTGTGGGCATTGGATCGACAGCAATTCAACACCATCTTTAAAGACCGCACACCTCAGCCCAAACATTTGACTTTTAGCCAACTCTGGAGTCCAATTAGTCACTCTTCCATCATATTCACCAGGCCTATCACCTTGTGAATTTTTTATTTCCAAAAGTTAATTTATGTTGAAAGTGATAAAATTTAACACTGATGATGAAGCACTGCAAGCCTTTATCAATGCTGTAAATTCCATCCCCGAAGATGACTGGTGTAAGTGCTTCTATAACTGATTTTCACGGATGAAATCTTCCATAGGTACTAAGGGTGAATACTTTGAGAAACTTTGAAAATTTGAAAGTTGCAGCATTAATAAAAATAAGTGATTGCAAAAACCTTTGGAGTAACCCTTTTATCTATTTATGCGCTTTATGAATTTTTTTTATTTTTTTTAAGAAAAACAATATAATTTTCATAATTAATTGATCCATCAAAAAAAGTGCTCCAGTAGCTAAACCACTTTGTACAAGTATGTGTACTTGTATAGTAGTACTTGTATGGGACCTCCCTACTTGTAAGCACGGCTGAGACGAGTAATAATTTCTGACTCTAAACGACTCCTAGTCCACTCGGTTAGCTTAGGCGTCGAAAGTTTTCAACCGCCACGTGAGCCTTGCTAACAAACAACCCTTATTAATCTTCCGCTAAATGACCCTCTCATTCTTACAACTAGTTAACCTTCTACCAGCCCATACCGCTCTAGAAAATTAATGATTATTCATTATATTGACACTTCAAAATTATAATCTCCACCCTTCATTTATGAAAATATATTTTGTAGAGTTGCTCTGTAGCATATCCACCGACCCACACCATCTAGCCACGTTCGTCACAGGAGGCAGCTTGACTAACTGATAGATATTTATCAACTTCTTTTTGTTCCAAGTTTATTTATCTGCATCGAGCGGCACAGGTTCGCTAATCCTCCTTGGCGCCACACTATCACCGAATCTATGTTTGTCCCTTGTCCATACCAGCACGTTTGACCTACGTCCGATATTTCCCACGGAGGTACGCTAAACATCGTCGCTGATTATGTCCGGTCCGTCCTCATTTCTCGCAGACACAGGTTTATTCTAATGTGTTTTATGTTCAACCCGTCGCGAAATCATATCTATGTAGAAAGGCCCAAAGCAAGTTTCCCCTCGCTTTGTGGCCGGCATTCTACCTTTCCATCTCTACATCAATTTTATCTTCTCAAATTAACTATGAATGCGTGTGAAGTCCTCACCTACACACGGGACTTTCTCCCTCGGACTCGCTACACGAGTAACTGCATACATAAGGTAGAATGGCTCAAATCAAGTTTCCCTTTGCTCTGTTCGGAAAAATGTCAACATTGTATGTAGTCCTATGTTTACCTCCATTCTGAGGTTCCACTCTCAACCTCCTATCTTGAACTATACACCTATAGCATAGAATGTCCATGCCAAGTTTCCACTTGCCATGTCCGCCTGAAAAAATATATTTAGGTGTATATTTCCCCCGTCTTAAAGGCCTTAAGATTATCAACGTGAGTATGCGACACCCCTTCTCCTTGTTCACAATAGCATTTCCCTTATAATACACTAGCCAAATGACCCGAGCAAACGCCCGGGTTTTACCCGATTAAATGTTTTATTCAAATACTATTCGTTACAATTATGTACTCTTGTGAAACGTCCCGTTCTAAACTTTGTGTGCCTTTAATATATAAAAATAAAATGTGAATTTTCACAAAGATATTTTAAAATTGTATTATTCTGATTTTTATATGAATATATTTTAAATTTGATATATACATAAAAATAATGATAGCAAGTGATTTGTTGCCCCTACGCCATCATTACGTCTCTCAAGGTCGTCACTCTTGTGAAATGTCCCGCTTCACCAATCCCTGTCACCCCACGTGGTACATCCTTCCTCAACTTTACTTCTCGAAGTTACTGTTATTTTGCTCATTAAATAATTTATTTGAAATAGTATAAACACATTTATATTAAACAAAATAAAAGATATCAGAACTTATAAAATAAAAGAAGTTTATTTATCTTCTTTAAAAATATTTACATAAAAACAATTTAACAAAACAAATTTAATCCAAAAATTAAACAAATCAAAATTTACGTATCTCTCGACAGAAGGCATTTATTTTAACTTCGTCAAAATCCAATAAATAAATAAATTAATTAATATTTAATTATTTAATTATTATTTATATTTATATATTTATATTATATATTTATTTATATATTTTTTATATTTATATAATATTATTTAATATTTAATTATTAATATTTAATTATTTTTATAAGTCCATTTACATCAACTCCCCCTTTTTTAAGAGAGCAACACTTATTAAGGTACATATCTATCCGGTGGTCTCCTCTCTCGTAGTGGATATCTCCGGGAAGGTGTAGATTCAGCCGGTGGTCCAGGTGTAGATTCTGCTACTATTGTAGCAGGAGTCAGGGGACTTGACGTCTGAGGCCTTGGGTAGCTTATTCCTTCTTCTGATGACGAAACATCCTTTCTCTCCATACTTCTCCTCATATAGTTAGTGTGTACTTTCTTTTCAATTCCATCAGTTTCTATCATACAGCTGTTGCGCGCTTCCTACTATTCTCTTTACAATCCCAAACATCCATTTCGGTTTTCCTCTTTCCATACATCTGTATCTTACTCTATCATTTATTTTGAAGCTATTGCTCTGTTTTTTTATTTTTCAATCTCCCTACTCTTACTGATTTCTTGCTCAACATGGAAATCTTCGTTCTAATCTCGCGATTTAAAAATATTCCAGCAGGGGATTTTTCCGTTCTAGTTAAAGGACTCAATCTATATGCATATAATGCCTTTATCAAAGCAAACTCAAGGGGTAATTCTCTTTCCTCCGAAATAATTCTTCTCATAGCTTTTTTTTATCTCTCTTACAGACACTTCCGCTAATCCGTTGCTCTCTGGATGGTAGGCGGGGCTAAATATCGCATGTATGCCGTTTCTTTCGAAAAATGTCTTCATCTCATAACTTCTAAACGGGGGCCCATTATCCATTACCGCCACCTCCGGGATACCATATCTCGCTAAACATTCTCTCAAAAAGTCTATGCAGAATCCCGCCGATGTATTTGGAACCATTTGGCATTCTATCCAATTAGAATGCGCATCCACTAATATCAAAAAGGTTTTTCCCGCAAAATAGAAATAGTCAAGATGAATCCTCTTCCAAACTTTGTTTGGTGGAGTCCATTCCGTAAATTCCTGGTTTGGCAGCTTTGATGTGTTTTCCATACAAATGCTACACCTTTTAGACAATTTTTCAATTTGCTCATCCATTCCTGGCCAATAGACAGAACTTCTGGCCAGAGTCTTCATTTTATTTATTCCAATATGATTTTCATGAATGATATTCAAAACATATTCTCTAAGGAATCGGGGATTATCATTCTATTTCCGAAAAATAGGCAATTTCTTACTATTGTTATCTCGTTTTTAATTCTAATATAAGGTTTTATATTTACATCTGAGACAATATCATACTTATCATACTTGACTAATTTATATAGTTTTCTAAGAGTTGGATCTTCTTGGGTTTTGTCCGATACCAAGACGTAATCTAATATTGAATTTTCTATTAATAATATTTCTCCCATTTCCTCTTCCTTCTCCCCTTTTTCAGGATTTGGAAATCGTGAAAGAAAATCTGAAAGAGGTATTTCAGTTCCCTTAGTATATTTAATTTCAAAATTAAAATTTGATATTGAGAGTGACCATCTATGTAATCTATTTGTCACTAAGGCTGGTAAATTATTTTTATCGCCAAAAATGGCTAGTAATGGTTTGTGATCTGTATTAATAATAAATTTTCTTCCGTAAAGAAATTGTTTTAGCCTGTTTAAGGTAAAGAATATTGATAAACCTTCTTTTTCTATATGGGAATATTTCTTTTCTGTGTCATTTAGTGTTCTCGAAACAAAAGTAATTGGTTTCTCAATGCCGTTTACAATATGGGAAATATATCCTCCTATACCATAGTTTGATGCATCACAAGTAACATAAAGAGGTAAATCTTGCGAATAATGCGTCAAACGAATTTTTGTATTAATCAAATTTTTACATTTTTCGAAAGCCTGATCATGTTCTTTTTTCCAATTCCAATTATAACTTCTTTTCAATAAAGAGAATAAAGGATTTGCATGTATGGATAAATTTTTAACGAATTTACTGTAAAATGACAACATGCCCAAGAAAGATTTCAATTCTGAAATGTTATTCGGTTTAGGACATTTTTTTATACTGTCCAATTTATCCTCAAGGGGATAGATTCCATTTTTATTTATTTTATGTCCCAAATAATTGATTTCATCAACAAAAACAGAGATTTTTCTTTATTAATATAAATTAAAATTAGACAATTTATTCATGACTGTCTCAATATCTGAATTATGCTCATTTACATCAGACGATGCTATAAGAATATCGTCTAAATATATTATTACATTTTTAAGACCGGAAAAAATATTGTCCATAGTTCTTTGGAAAATAGTTCGCTCCGGACTTGATGCCGAAGGGCAGCCTTTTATATTTAAAAAGGCCTTTATGGGTAGAAATAACTGTCAATTTTTGAGATTCATCGTCTAGAAGTATCTGATGATATGCGCTTGAAAGATCAATTTTACTAAATATACTTTTACCAAAAAAAGAATGTAAAACATTATCGATGTTCGGTATCGGATATTTAACATCTTCGATAAATGGATTTAAGGTTCTCTTAAAGTCTGCACAAATTCTAATTTTGCCGTTTTTCTTAGGGACGCATACTATCGGTGAAGCTATTGGGCTATCCACTACATTTTCAATAATATCATTATTCAATAAAAATAAAAGTTCTTCTTCAATTAAATTCCTAATAGCAAAGGGAGCAGGTCTAAATTTATAAAATTTTGGCGCCAAATTATTTTTTTACATTAATGTGTACGGAAATATATTTTATTGGCAAGACTATATCTTCGAAAAGTTTATAATATTTATTAAAAATTAAATTAGTATCAAAATTATTATTTTGTTGGACATTAATTTGTACCATATCAAAAAATACTATCCAGTCTTTTCCTATGAGAAATTTATTATTTTTAATATCTGTTACTATTAAGTTTAAATGGCCTATTTTATTTTTAAATCTTACTTCTACTTTACATTCTTCAATAGAGGAAATGCCCTTTCCTTGATAATCAGTTAAATAACATTTAGACGGAAGCAATTTAATATGTTCAAAATATTTTTAAAATATATCTTTTGACATAGTTGTTAAAGCCGCACCAGTGTCAATTTCTGCTAAGAATTTTATGTCGAAGACATACAAAATACTCTCAAATTTATTAGTCAGATATTCTATATTATTGATGGACTCATCATTCTTTCTTGAAAATGATTCTCCGTGGGCAGACGCTTCACTAGATATTCCTCTCTTTCTTGGTTGAAAATATCCATTCTTAGATTTTGAATGACATACAGTTGATATATGTCCCAATTGTTTACAAGAATAGCAGAAAGAATTTTTTAAAAAACATTTGTCCGAATGATGATTCATCTTTCCAGAATGTTTGCACTTAGAATGTAATTTGTTTATTTCTTTAGTTTCAGCATAAGACTTCATTTTCAGCACATTACAATCTACCGATTCTATTGTGGTAGCCATATTTACTGCCATATTAAAAGTGAGCTCAGGCTCTTGCAGTAATATTTTCAAAATAACTTGACTAGAAACTCCTGAAATGAACTTATCCCTTAGGTGTTCTTCAAAATTTAAGCCAAAGTTACACCTATTAGCCTGTTTTTTTTAATTTAAGGACATAGTCTTCTATTTTTTCGCCATGTTCCTGAACCAATTGGCTAAATTCATATCTTTCAAAAATGATATTTAGCTTCGGTGTAAAATGTGCAATTAAAACACTCACAATTTCTTCGAATTCTAATGCACAAACATCTCTAGGTGCGATCAATTCTTTTAGAATACTATAAGTATTCGCTCAAACAGACATAATAAAAAAGGGAACAATCTTCTTACCTTCGATTTCATTCACAGAGATGTACTGTTTGAATCGTTGAATATAATTTTCAAAAGATTCTTCTTTCATTATATATGGTTCGAACGAAATCCTCGTCGCCATTGTTATTTTGCTCATTAAATAATTTATTTGAAATAGTATAAACACATTTATATTAAACAAAATAAAAGATATCAGAACTTATAAAATAAAATAAAATTTAAGCCAAAGTTACACCTATTAGCCTGTTTTTTTAATTTAAGGACATAGTCTTCTATTTTTTCGCCATGTTCCTGAACCAATTGGCTAAATTCATATCTTTCAAAAATGATATTTAGCTTCGGTGTAAAATGTGCAATTAAAACACTCACAATTTCTTCGAATTCTAATGCACAAACATCTCTAGGTGCGATAAATTCTTTTAGAATACTATAAGTATTCGCTCAAACAGACATAATAAAAAAGGGAACAATCTTCTTACCTTCGATTTCATTCACAGAGATGTACTGTTTGAATCGTTGAATATAATTTTTTTTTGTTTTTTTTTTATTCAATAAAATAAGTTTATTTATCTTCTTTTAAAATATTTACAAAAAACAATTTAACAAAACAATTTTAATCCAAAAATTAAACAAATCAAAATTTACGTATATCTCGACAGAATGTATTTATTTTAACTTCGTCAAAATACAATAAATAAATAAATTAATTAATATTTAATTATTTAATTATTATTTATATTTTATATTTATATATTTATATATATATATATATATATATATATATATAATATTTATATAATATTATTTAATATTTAATTATTAATATTTAATTATTTTTATAAGTCCATTTACATCAGTAACCGCAGTGAGGCGCTGGTTGCGAGTGAAATGGGAAAAATTGTCAATAATTTGTTAATAACTCCAAGGATATTAGAGATAGAAGCCTGAAAATTTGCCTATAGGTTTTTCCAGATTCAATGCTATATACTGTTAAAATTTCAGCCAGATTAGTTACGTATTGCGGACGTGTATAGCCGACAAACATACATATATCTATACATACACTGACTTATATATATATATGAATTATATATCCATATATAGCCTTTTATATCTGATGTTTTCAAAAGATTCCTTAAACTGTAAACTCTTCAGTGTTGTAAAACTGCTTGTAAATAATATTTACTTATGTACTATGATGCACTAGCGCGCCATCTGTTATCAAAATTCAAAACTATTTTAAAGGCGTAAGATTCTTTTTGATAATATCATGAGTTTTGAACTTATGTACTATACCATATTCTATTTACTTAAAACTATGAATCATAACCTTAATTAATTTCCATCATAAAATTATTTTCTCTATTCCTGGCTTCTCCATCTTTAAGTATACTCTAACCATGTTCAGCCTTCTTCAACTGGGGACATATGTCATAATATATTCTTCCAGGAATTAATAAAGCCAACCTACAGGCAACACAGGAGGAGGGTAAAGTCCGACCATTGAATATACCAGCGACATTCCAAGGGGGACCACACGTTAGTTTAAACAGTTGGGGAATTGGGTGCGACACGAGCGACCGCCCCGCTGTGCCAGCCCCGTCTCCCTCTAGTTGCCTGGGTTCCTCTTCCAATTTGTGATGTGTTTATTTCCCCACCTTATATATATATATATATAAGGTGTCCATTATGTTGAAGTAGTATACGTTGATGATATATCGAAAAACCTTCCAGCATTATCACATCTCTAACGAACATAATGTTGATTAAACGCAGTCAGTATATTATCATAAGGCGACCTGGTTATTATTCGCTCCAAATATAGAGTCCCCACCACCAAGTCCAATGTTGCATGTGACTCCCTTAGTGTCGAGGACGATATGGATCGGACTGTAGAACGTGATATCAGCCATTCAGTATCGCGCGACCTTCGCCGGCCGCGGTGGGAGAAAGTGGAGCCACGTGTCATCCACCTTCCAAACATTTCCAATGAACTCTTACTGTGGTCCTTGCATCCCGGTTACCTCCTCCAGTCGCCCAGCCAAAGGAATGAACTCTTATTATGACCCCGTCTCCTGCACAAATTCAATCCCACCAATCAACCAAGCGGGGCTCCTATAATTCCAACCAGGCAAAGAAAATCCACCGCCGTCAACTGAGTCACAAACTTGCCAGTGTTTCTAGGTGAACGACACTGGAGAGGAAAAATGCTTACCTGTGAATGTGTTATGAGATCCCTGTTATTTATTTATTTATTTCCTCTCAAATTTACAGTGTACCATTCGAGCATAAAGCTCACGAGTCGCTTTGTCGTGGATGTTAGGCATCAAGAATTTCTAAAAAATGGCCTTCAGAACTGACTGGAAGGTCACAGTTCAGGTAGAGTGAAGTCCAGGTCTTTTATGTCTTGGATTGAGGTCTCCATCAAATTGGAACAATTCTTGTATAACTGGATTTTGGGAAGTAGAGAGTTTTAGATATAATTTCTGGGTCGAGGATATGAATATATTTCTTCTATATTAGGCTGGTTTAAGTCCTGCTTTAAAATTACATTTGATAGATTAAATGGGGCATTTACAGTACTTCTTAAACAAATTCTCATGAATGCATCTATTCTTTTCCTATCAGTCAAGGTTATGTATTTAAACCATACAGGCAATGCGTATGTTACTATAGGGAGAATACAGCTTCTGTATAAAGTAAATTTTTGGTTAACAGATAAACAACTTTTTGAACTGAATATATTGGATAATGAAGCTTTGGCTATTTTAGATTTTCTTATAATATCCTTCACGTGGCTGGTGAATATCAGTTTAGAATCGAAAGTGACTCCCAAATATTTGACCTGCTGGGTCCAATTTATGGGAGATGAGTAAATTATAAGATTTGTCCTGGGTGTGAACTTGAAGCTATTTCGTGGAGGAAAGATAATTGCTTGAGATTTATTTGGATTCAGATTGAGTTTTCATTTATCACACCAATTGCAAATGATTTCAAGATAGTTTGAAGGCGGGAAATTAAAATATCTGGGGAACGCGAGCTGGATAACAGGGCAGTATCATCAGAGAAAAGAGCTAGTCGGCATTGTGGGATATCTGGAATATCATTGATGTATAAATTGAAAAGTATAGGGCTCAATATTGAGCCTTGAGGAACACCAGATTCTATTTTCCGAGGACTTGATATATATGTTCCAACTTTTACGGAGAACGTTCTATCCTGAAGATAATTCTTCAGGAACCTGATGAATTTCTGAGGAAAATTATAAGAAGTTAATTTAATGATGAGGCCTCTGTGCCAAACCATATCGAAAGCTTTTTTTAAGTCTAAAAGCACTACTCCAACAGCTTCGTTAAGGGATTTGCGAGTTTGTATGAAATCAATAACGGTAATCAATTGGTGAGTTGTTGAATGATTTGCTCTAAACCCAAATTGCTGTGGAATTAAAACATTTCTTGTATCTATATAGGTCTGGAGTATTTTAAGGATGATCGCTCAAATATTTTTCCAAATATCGGCAAGAGAGTAATTGGCCTAAAATCATCCAGGGATTTAGAGAGTTGCTTTTTTTGGTATGGGAATAACTATAGCATGCTTCCATATCTTTGGAAAGTAGCAAAGATTAATAGATGCATTGAAAATGCTAGTTAAAAATACAACCCATTTTATAGGTAGGTTTTTGATTAATTTGGTAGTTATTTCATCGTGACCAGGCACCTTGTTTGCAGAAAGTTTTGTTATTTCTTGTTTTACTTCTTGTGGTGATGTAAGTTTCAAAATATTTTCGTTGTTATCAAGAGTCATTCGAGTTTCATTTAAGGTTGGATGATTTGTTAGGGCTTCTTTTGAAACTATGGAAAAGTGTTTTTGAGAAATTAAATGCCAAAGCCTTGCCAATTTCTTCATCTGAATGTAGAATATCACCATCTACATTAATATTTTTAATTTCCGATTTTTTTCGAGTTGACTTCACTAGTCTCCAGAAGGTGTTTGGAGTATTTAACGCGCTGTTAATAAGGTCATTTTGACTTTGCTGGTTGTACTTTTGTAATATAATATTCACTTTCTTTTGAAAATGTAGATAAATTTCTCTGTGTCTGGGGTCCCATGTAGACTGTCATTTCTTTCTAGCTTTATTCTTTTCTCTGATAATGTTTTTAATAAAAATAGGCACATGCGGTTTAACTATGGGAGAAACTTTTGTATTTTTTGAATAAGTATCAAGAATGGTTTTGTTGAGGGTTCCAATTTCAAGATCAATATTTATAGTAGAATTTAAAGGGATCTGGGAGGTGGAATATTGATTAAATCTTGCTGAAAATATATCCAGTTTGTGTTCTTATTTACTTTCATTGAAAAATCATATTTAGGACATACCAGCCTTAAAACCACAGGTAAGTGATCAGAAGATAATGCATCTACTGTGGTAATTTCAAAATTCCACGGCTCATTTTTGAAAACCGCAAAGTCCAAGAAGTCAGGATGACCAATATGACTGTAGTGAGTCGCCAAGGAAGGAGCTATTATGTCCAACCCTGCAGATTCCGAAAACTCACGAAGAACCATTCCACTCGGATTACTTTTACTAGAGCCCATAATGGATGTTTGGAGTTCCAGTCTCCTGCAGCGATGACAAGATTATTTTGAAATAATTTACTCAAATCCTCACATTTCAATAGTTGATCTGGTTTGCGATAAACAGAAGAAATTTGCAGGCTGGTTTTTCCATCAGGTTTAAATACTATAGTAGTATTTTCCAAATAATCAGTCTAAACAATAATCTTTCTATACTTGAAGAAATTTCTGAGGATAATAGCCGTTCCTCCTCCTCTCCCAATAAGACGGTCCATCCTAATAACGTCGTAATTTCTAAGATTAAGAGTTTTAGAATTTTTCAAATGAGTTTCTGAGATTAGTGCTATATCGATTTCATTATATTCCAAAAAATAGAGTAGTTCATCGTTTTTAGTTAAAATTCCATTGGCATTCCAGATTTACTAATTTTAAAATCATATTTATATTCATTTTAGAACTTCGCCAATAATGCTTAATAGCTTTTCGCAAAGAGTTTTAATATTTTGATTCGCAAAGTTTTGTTTCGATACACTTGCATAACTAGGCTTAAAAGTACTTTCCTGCACTGCGCTGTTGTCTTTGGTAACATTGCTATGAATATATGAAGATACCTTGGGAATTTGTGGTCGTTGGTTAAGAGACTGGTTGGGAATTTTTGGGAACGCAGGGCAGCCACGATAATTGGCCGTGTGAGCCTGCCCGCAGTTTACACACTTGGGTGAATATTGCTTCGATTTTTTCGGGCAATCTTTGGTATGATGAGCTTCGGCGCATTTGACACATTTAGGTTTTAGAAAGCAATTCAATTGCCCATGGCCAAACCCTTGACAATTGAAACATTGGGTGACCTTTTTGGGAGATCTGAAGGATTCAACGACACTTTCTGGTACAGCAGGTCAGTCAGATTATAAATATTCTTGTTGGAATCATATTTTGGAAGTTCAACACACAAGAACTATGTTCATTACCTGCTTTGACGATTGGCGGTGAAGCCTTTTTACCGAGGCCTCTTTAAAGCCTAAGTGGGATAATTCAACTGCAATGTCTTCAATTTTAAAACTGGTTTGAAACGCCTTTTATGACTACCTTTAAAGGTTTTTCTTCTTGTAATTTATAGGAGTAGCCGCCGTTATTTAAACGAAACATATTCACGGATCTTTTTGAAGTCTCCTATATTCTTAGCTTTGATAATATGCTTAGGTCCTGATATGGTGGCTTGGAATGGTTCATCAGCTAAGTTGTTTAGTCCTTTACAAAGCAATTTCCAATCGTTCACATTTTCAACAATAACAGGAGGAATTCTGATTTTTCTACTTTTTGGGACATCACACCAAGGTCCTTCCTCATCGTGACCCTCCTCCACTTCGTCCAAATCATTTTTATTATTACGGCTCTGATTGTCTAATTGAATTCTAGGATTCTTTGGATTTTCTTCATCATCAGAGGATGAAATGCAATGTTCTTTTGATTGTCGTTGTCGTTTTCGTGCAGTAACTGCCTCATCTTCAAAAACATATGGGATTTGACAACGATCTAAAATTTGTTTTAAAAGCGTGGCATCAATTGTGCATAATTTTTCTCCATTCAGGCCTTTTTTAGTTTTTATATAAATTGGAGTCAGGACTTCTGATTGTTCTATTTCTTCCGCCCATAATAATTTCCTGTTATCATCAGACATTTTTTTTATATATTTACTTATTTAAAGAAAAGAAAACAATTTGAATTTAAATTTTGAGATCCCTGTTCCTGTATCCTTATGTATGCAGCATAGAATATACATTTTATTTTAAATTGTATTTATTTTTAATTTGTATATATATTTATATATATTAAAAAAATCGATAAATTTAAAAATATTTATAAATTCAATTGTCATACCTATCTTTAAAATTTGTAACAAATAAATTTACTGGTAATGTGTTCCTTTTCAATAATATAATAAAAAGTATCTCTACAGACCTTACTGCAATGATATAAGTTATTGAATGAGAAGGCTTGGCTCATCAGTAGAGAACGCTCTCAGCGGTTTCGCCAAATTAATCTCTAGACCGTTCTACTATTGTATAGGATTGGTTTGGGATATACCCTGCATTTTCTATGGAAGGCAACTTAGGGGTGTTTAGTTTTATATAATCTGTGTTTTAACGCTCGAGGTTATTGTTTAGGGTAATTTAAAACGTCACAGATTATTTTTCTTGATCGACTTTTGGCGGCGAGATATAATTCCAATTATACCAGTCATTTATTTATTTCAATTCAAAACGCTATGTCCCCCTAGGGACACTTGCGCTAAATGTACATACAAATATAACAAAGAAAATATTCAACATGGAAAGATACACAGAAAGTAACTTAGAAAGATTCATAAATATTATTTACATATAGAGATATTCTTTGAATTTTATTTACAGGTACAACATTAATTTAAATATATACATATATACACGCACACACCTATATATTGTTTACAACCATATAATATGTCCAATATTTCCTTGAGATTGTTACATCAAAGACCATTTTTCTTAATGAAATCCAAAATATATTTATAATGGAAATTAAATTGATTATTAATTATTATCATTACACTATTGATCTATCTTTTCCAAATTAAACTCAATAGACTTTTTTAGATTTGTTAACCCATTATTCCAACATATAATTTTATACCAGTCATATAGCAAATGAAATCATTGAGACGCGAATGTTTATTTCACACATATATCAATTTTTTCTAATGTCCTTACTTCGATGAAAAAATGTTTTCATTTGTTATATATATATGGCGCGTTATTGCTTTATATTAATTTATGCCAAACTGGCCTGGTTTTCATTGTCTTCGGAAGAGCATTGGTCGATGCAAATATTATATAAAATTCTACTTACCTAAAAGCTTATGTCCATAGTTTTCTTAAATACCACTTCTGAGATTCTACTCTTCAGTGTAGCATATATAAGCAGAATGATCGATACAGTATTAGAGCTCTAAACAAGCAGTCGGGCAGATTAATATGGCAAACCGCTGGGAGGGTTCACCACTGATGAGCCAAACCCTCCCAATATTTTTTAATCGCAGTAAGGAATGTATAAATTTGATTTATGTGTGAAATAAGCATTTGCGTCTTTAATGTTTTCATTTGCTATATATAGATGGCGCGTTATTGCTTTATATACAGTTGAATTAATATTCGAAGGTAAATTTCAGACGAGCAATATAAAAGTGTATTATAAGGGAGTGATATATCAAAAATGTAAAAGATATATATTAAGCCAAACTATATTATTTTAATGAAACTTTTATTTTTAAAACAGGCCAAAAATAACTCTTTGTTTATATTTGCGAGTAGTGCGCGACGCTTCAATATGAATTTTAACACTGAGATTTGACAAGAGGCAGTCGCTAACTACCTATCATCAATGTCATAGTATATATAAACTTGGGATAATTAAAAATAATAATCTCCGATATAGGTCATTTTTCATCATCTAAAGCAGAAACACGTGGTTTTTCTTATAGCAAGCTGTGTATTAAAAAAGCTATGAGATGATATTACCAGTGTAGTTTTCTTAACTTATCTATTTTGCAACTTACATCAATGCAATCAAATTATTGCAAGTTGCATATGAGAAATGTTGGTGACTTCAATTAACTTATAAACACATGTATTATATCGTCTACTTCATTTGGGGAGAAAATAATCATAATAAAAAATAAAATTAAAGGTAGTAAAAATCTATCTATAATCTATCTATAAAATATGTTCAATCTAAAATTTACATCACCGTTGGTGTGGACAACGGTGAGTGACCAGGGCGTTGACTTTGCTGGCACGTTCCCAGCAGAGCTGCCAGCGGTCCATGTTGCAGCAGAGAACTCGAGAAAACGCAGATTTCAATATTCTTCGCTATTTGTGGTTCAACGCTGGCTGTGGAACTTGACCTCGCGGCTAGAGTAACGCTTGAAGCAACGCTTAGACTTGCCTATGATAAGTAAATCTCGAAACTATTGCTGGTTTCAATAAAATAATTGAAAACATTTTATCTTGAAACACATCGGAACCTATCTACCATAATAATAAATAGAGATCTCACTTCGATTGTTGCCAGTCTTTATCAACCTGGTCGTTCCAGCAATGAAAGGTGAAGATATTAAGGAAAGACATCTAACCCGCCGATGTCAGTACTTGTGCTACTTGAGCCATGCTTCGTTCGGAGATATGACTCTGATAAAACTTGAATCAATAATTATTTCATCATAGATATTCTTTTGTTCTGTTGTTTATAAAATATATGCCGTTATTACTTGTTTAGAAGGATACCTATGTAAGACATTTTTAAGGTTTGTATTAAATAAATACATTTTAGATATTCTAGGGGAATATTATTACTTTAGGTGCAAGACGCTTCAATGACCTTCTGGAATAAAATATTTTCTGAGAAATCACGCCGATAGCTAATAAATGAACATATCGCTAGTTATAGTTTCAAATTGATTTCGATCCAATATATAAGGTGATACAAGTTTTCCAATAGATGATAATATAAGGGTGAATCAACGTAAAATTTTAATAATTCTTAATCGAGAAAAAATATATTTTTGCGCTTAAGCATTTTTATCTGTAGAAGCTCACCTCCTATGTTTCCAGTTAGATATCTTAGTTCGAGATAGTTGTGTGATATAAAACCGACGTAATCCCCGGTTTCTAGTATAAATTGATCTAAGATTCGAGCGATCAAAACCCATTTCGATTTTTTACTTATGCCAATTTCTCGTTACAGGTTTGATAATTATGTTGATAGGGGTTTGCAACTGCTTTTGAAAATTGTCTAAAAATGTAGAAAGCAATTAGACATTTGCAATTACAATGTGTTGAGACCGTCTACAGGTGAAGTTGTGTGATATCAGATAAGAACAATCGGGGACTATTGAGAAACATAGCTTACTTATAGAAAAATACAGTTTCCTTTTCAAATCTACTCAAAGCATAATTCGATACGCTTAGTGTTTAATCGAAATTTATGATTCAAAACAATAAATATTTCATATTTCACTTTGGTAATACTATCAAATTTATTCTCCATCTGTATATATTTATATGCAGAATTTATATAATTTATGATATATTAAGGTATTAGATAGTAAAGCTAAAACAAACAGCCAATTTTTCTCTTTTTATTCACTTCAGATCATTAGCTTTCCAGTTACTCAACTCGAATGTAACACAGCAACCATATATCGATCAATCAATCATCCATATATCAATCATCCATATATCAATCAATCATCTATATATTAATCAATCAATCATCTTTATATTAATCAATCAATCATCCATATTTCAATCAGACATACACTGCGTGACATTGAAAATGGAACACCAAGAAATAGTGGCCAGAAAGTGATGAAACTCGGCAGACAGAGAGAGACAGGGACGAACAATAAGTGATCTTTATTTCAAAATGATAGTCATAATACAGAGCGAGAACGGCGTCGGCTTAGTAGCAAGTAGGACCACCGCGGACGGCGATGCACGCAGCAACACGTCTAGGTAGAGAGTCAATCAGAGTACGGATGGCGTCCTGAGGGATGGCTCTCCATTCCCTCTCAAACCATTTGCCACAGTTCGTCTTCTGAACGCGGTTGTGGCAAGGCATGCAAACGGCGTCCAATGATGTCCCAGACGTGCTCGATTGGTGAGAGATCAGGAGAGTACGGTGGCCAGGGAAGCATCTGTACATCTTGCAGAGCTTGTTGGCTAATGCGAGCAGTGTGCGGTCGGGCGTTATCCTGCTGATAAAGGGCATTGGGTACCCCCTGAAGGTAGGGGAGTTGTCACCGGTCGCAGCACATCATCAACGTATCGTTGGCCCGTCATAGTGCCCTGAATACGAAGTAAAGGTGACCTGGAATCATACGCGATTGCGCCCCAAACCATGATTCCACGTTGTCGCACGGTGGGGCGTTCCACAATTTCTGCCGGATTGGACCTTTCTCCACGTCGACGCCACACGCGTACACGGCGACTATCACTGGACAAGCAGAAACGCGACTCATCTGAGAACACGACCCTGTGCCATTCCGTCATCCCACGTCGATCTAGCCCGGCACCATTCCAAACGTTGGCGCCTATTCGGTGGGGTCAATGGCAGTCTTCTTAGCGGACGGCATGAGTGCAAGCCATTAGCAACCAATCGACGGGAAATGGTTCTGGTCGAGATGGAATGATCTAGGGTGTCTTGCACATGTTGCAGGATGGCGGTACAAGTGGCTTGTGGGGCCGCCACTGCTTGTCGAAGGATATGCCGATCCACACGTGCTGACGTCACTCTGGTTGCACCGACATTCCTATAAATTGCCACATTCCTTGTTCCAACCATCTTCTCCACAGTCGGTGCACCGTGGACGCACCAAGGTGTGTATCAGCTGCGATTTGACGTATGGACCAACCTGCCCTTCTCAGTCCATCACCATGCCCCTCGTAAAAGCGTCTGTCTGCTTGAACTGCCTCCGTTTACGATGACCTGGCATTCTCTGTTATTACACGTGTCTTTTGACACAAGAACAAAATTTCTACAATGATTTTCCTTGAAGAAATAACGACACGAATACTGTCCTTTCTGCAAGTTCCTTCCCTTATATCTACTCCATGTGCGCACGAGAGCTGCGCATTTTACAACATTTGCATAACTCGGTTAGGCGCGTCTACCCTGAAATTTGCATAATTTTCTGGCCACTATTTCTTGGTGTTCCATTTTCAATGTCACGCAGGGTATATCAATTAATCATCCATATATCAATCATTCATATTTCAATCATACATATACCAATCATCCATATTTCAATCATACATATATCCATCCTCCCATATTTCAATCAGACATATATCAATCAATCATCCATATATCAATCAATCATCCATATATCAATCATTCATATATCAATTAATCATCCATATATCAATCATCCATATTTCAATCATACATATATCAATCATCCATATTTCAATCAGACATATATCAATCAATCATCCATATATCAATCATTCATATATCAATTAATCATACATATATCAATCATTCATATTTCAATCATTCATATTTCAATCATACATATATCAATCATCCATATATCAATCAGACATATATCAATCAATCATCCATATATCAATCAATCATCCATATATCAATCATTCATATATCAATCATTCATATATCAATCATACATATATCAATCATCCATATTTCAATCAGACATATATCAATCATCCATATTTCAATCAGACATATATCAATCATCCATATATCAATCATCCATATTTCAATCATACATATATCAATCATCCATATTTCAATCAGACATATATCAATCAATCATCCATATATCAATCAATCATCCATATATCAATCATTCATATATCAATCAATCATCCATATATCAATCATTCATATATCAATCATCCATATTTCAATCATCCATATTTCAATCATCCATATTTCAATCATCCATATATCAATCATTCATATATCAATCATTCATTGATCAATCATACATATATCAATCATCCATATTTCAATCAGACATATATCAATCAGACATATATCAATCAATCATCCATATATCACTCATCGATATATCAATTAGCCACATATCAATCAATCAGCCATATATCAATCAGCCACATATCAATTAGCAATATATCAATCAATCAGCCAAACAGAAGCAATCAAATATATATATTTTTTTCTATTGTTTTTTCATATATACACTGGTGTCCAAAAAATAGGAAACTTTTGTTTTTTAATGATATGTTTTTAAATATACAACGCTAAAAGCTAAAAAGTAATTTAATTAGGTATTTTAAGTCGTAGAATTTATTTATCGCAACCATTCGATTCGGTAAAATTGAAAATATGCAAATTTTCGCTTGTCTTTATAAGTGTGCTATTTGGCGTGTCGTTTACCTCATCTAAGAATTGTCCAATTATAATTTTATTCAATCCTTAATTAATTATAAGTTAACGAAAAATTTTAGCAGATGATTTAAAATGGAGAGCTGTTGGAAGAATGGAGGCAGGGCAATCACAAGTTGAAGTAGCAAAATGGCTAAATGTGAATAAATCTTTGGTCAGCAAAATATGGAAACAATTCATTGAGACAGGAACCATCAATAGAAAAGAAGGTTCTGGTATAAAAAGAAAAACAGCTACCTCTGGAAGACCGTTATCTGGTCGTAACTGCCAAGCGCCATAGGGAGATGACAGCTATTCAACTCTCTAATGAACTCTCAAGTGCTACTGGAACGAGAATTTCAAGACAAACTGTTTACCGAAGGCTTCACGAAGGTGCTCTTTATGCAAGACGACCAATGGTCTGTATCCCTTTAACCTCTGCTCACAGGAGAGCCCGCTTGAATTGGTGCTTGGAACATCACGCCTGGACTCATGATCAGTGGGCCAATGTTCTCTTCAGTGACGAGTCAAGATTTAGTTTAAACACAGATTCTCGACGAATTTTCATCTGGAGGGAGCCTGGAACCCGCTATCATCCCAGTAACATCAGGGAAATAGACAGTTTTAGAGGGGGGCAGTCTCTTAGTCTGGGCTGGCATCAGTTCTAGCAGACGCACACCCCTCCATATTTTTTCTGGGGGCACTTTAACTGCCCAAAGGTACAGGGACGAGATCCTTGAGCCCTTTCTAAGACCTTATAGGGATCAAATTGGTCACAATTTAATTTTTATGGACGATAATGCTCGTCCGCATAGGGCTAGGCTAGTCAATGAATATCTCCAGAGTGAGAATATTCGAAGGATGGATTGGCCAGCCAGATCTCCGGACCTGAATCCAATAGAGCATGTGTGGGATGCTCTAGGGAGGCGTATTGGAGCTCGTCACCCCTCTCCCAGAACCCTCGTTGAGCTAAGAACTGCTCTATTGGAGGAGTGGGGTTTACTACCCCTGGACCTCCTCCAAAGCCTGGTAAACAGTATGAGGGCTCGCTGTGAGACCTTGATAGCTGTTAGAGGTGATCATACTCCCTATTGATATCTTATTTCTTTAAGATCTGGAACCTTAGCTTTGGGTATGTTGGTAATAATTTGCATATTAATAATTTCAAATCTTTTTTTTTTTATTTTCATATAGCTAGTCAAATTCTCCATAGTTTAAACTATTTGTATACTAAATTTTATATTTGTTAATAAATTAGGTTTTGAGAAATTTCAATATTCGTTAAGTTTCTTATTTTTTGGACACCAGTGTATATGTGATAAAGTGAGGTCTGGTAAGCCTTGTAGAATCCTGTCGACTTAGATGTGATAAAGAGTTGCTGTCGACTTATCTGTGATGAGATCCTGTCGACTTAGATGTGATAAAGAGTTGCTGTCGACTTATCTGTGATGAGATCCTGTCGACTCTCGCTATAAGCTGTGGTAACCGAGGGTCAAACCTGTAGTAACCGAGAGGGACAGTTAGGGCGTGGAGAGTTTTCCAGTACCTCTCTGCACTTTGGAAGACCTTTAACAGTTTTCACAGAGTACAGGCAGTCGTGGTCGAGGCAGAGTGGAAAGCTTGGGAATGTTCACACACACAAAACGAAGAGACACAGCTGTAGTAGGAAAGTTCCATGAACAGATAGGAGTTGAGCTAAGCAAGATGGAGTTAGAAGAGATCTTACTGTTTTACATGGCGATCAGGTGGTCCTGGCTATAAGCGACAAGGGCTCGCGCTGACGGTGAACGAGGTGACTGCTGACTAACTATAGACTAACTGCGCTCGGCTAAAAAGCGAGGTGTTTATATACCATTCCCGAGGAGGGGGGGGGGGGGGGGGAGTTGGACTTTAAACGTCTGCGGCATTCCGCACCCTTTGGACCAGATGGCAACGGGCTGCCGAATTCCTTGTCAGGGTTGTTGGATTGTAGACGTTTTTGAACTTTTCAATCTTGCTTTAACTCAGCTCTTAATCTATTACATAGTTTTATTTATTTGTCTTTAGTTTGTACAAAGTACATTACATATGGCGATGCAATGACACAGATTAATCATGCGCATAATTATTTATAGATGTGTTTCTATATACAACATGACAATCTTGTTATAAGTAATTATACAATATAGGGTTGTTGGTTTAAATTACCATATATACGTATATCAATCACCAATATATATTAATCAGTCATAAATATGTCACAATATAACTGGAGACCCTCCCCCGCTGACGGTTCTCCGCCAAACTCTGAAGTGGTGGGTGAGGCGCCATGTTCATATCCATTGTACATTGTATATATACATTAGTGTCCGATATTATGGTAGCAAACACTGAATCCTCGATAAAAATAATATTAATAACGAAAAATAATAAAATCATTATATGATATGAAAATTATGCCACACGGTTTATAGTCAGCCAATAAAAATAATTTCAAAATAATTTTATTATTGAAATTTTAGTCATTATTTAAAGTGTTCGCTTGCGTGCATTTTTATCCAGCTTTGAAATTTGTTTAAACAACATCTATTCCGTTTTATCTATCCATGGACCGTCATAGACATTTAGAAGACTCGTTGAGGTGGAGGGCCATTGGTTTCAAATCTATGGAAACAATTTCAAGAAACAGGAGACATCTCCAGATGAGAAGGACACTGTCGCCCGAGAATCACAACCTCATCAGAAGAACGTTACCTGAAGTTAACGGCTAAACGTAACAAATTCATGACAGCCAGAAAGCTAACAATTGAGTTCTCTTCGGCCAGAGGAACCATGACAGCAGGGCAAAACAGTTTACAGAAGACTCAATGAGAGAGGGATGTAGGCAAGGTGGCCGAAGGTTTGTATCCCTCTCACTGCCATCCAAAAAAAGGGCTCGTCTAATTGGTGCAGACAGCACCAGTCTTGGACCCAAAATCAGTGGACTCCTTTTCTTTTTAGTGATGAGTCAAGGTTTAGTCTTAACACCTATTCTAGACGTGTACTAATCTGGAGAGAAACCGGGACTCGAAACCATCCTTTAAACATCAGAGAAAGAGACCGTTACGGTGGCCAAGGTGTCATGGTCTGGGGGTGGTATCCTGTTAGACGCACGCAATCCACTACATGTGTTGATGGCGGCACCCTGACTTCTCAGCGGTACAAATACGAGATACCGGAGCCCTATGTAAAGTGTTTTAGGGGTGGGGTCGTACCCTCGTTCATCTTATGGATGATAACTCTCGTCCTCGTAGAGACCTGATGGTAGACGAATATCTTGCAAGTGAGGGTATTCAAAAAATGGAAATGGTCTACCAGATACCAGACTTCAATCCTAGAGAACATGTTTGCGATGTCTTGGGGAGACGGATCTCGTTTATCCCCATCCAGGACAACCCAAGAACTAAAGACTGCTTTGGTTGAAGAGTGGGATTTGTTGCTTCGAGAGCTCTTTAATTTCCTAATAAACTGCATGTGTGTGAAATATCGTTGTGACAGCTGTTTAGCTGTTAGAGGCGCCCACCACACCCTATTAAGTCATCAAATATTGGTCAACACCTACTTGACTTTTGGACTAATCAACATAAATTTGCATAACCCTAAAAAATATTTCTACAATAAATTTATTTCGTCATCTTTATTTGGTATAGTTTTGTCTATCCACCTACACATTTTCGCTCAAAGCAATTCTATATTTTTTTAGGAAACTAAAATTGTTTGTTACCTTAATTTTGGACACCAGTGGGTATATTGTTGAAAAAGGAGGAAGATAGGAGAGGGCACTGAACACCGGAGGATTTTATTGAAACCGATCACGGTAAGATAGCACCACTAACTAACTAAGACATCCATCTATATATACACCGCAACACACCACAGAGTAACCGGTCACTGGTCAAAACAATTATATCATGAAATCCGAGAGAATTGCCATTTTAACACTTCCTCTCAATTCATCAGATTTCTACATTCCAAATCCAGTGACGTGTTTTTCATACAAAAACCTTGGTAGGCCTTTAGTAAGGATGTCGGCAACATTTTCTTGGGTTGGTGTGTGGACGACCTCGACAAGTCCATCGCTGCAAATGCTTCTGATGTAATTGCCATTTGATGTCAATATGCTTAGTTCTGGCATGATAAACCGGATTTCTCGCCAGCTGTTGAGCACCCTGGTTATCCGTCTTCAGAACAGTCGGTCCATTCAGCAATTCACCAAATCCCATCTCGTCCAACAGCGCTCTAAGGTAGACTGCCTCCTTTCCTGCTTCACAAAGTGCGATGTACTCAGATTCTGTGCTCGAAAGAGTGACAGTCTGCTGCTTCTTCGATTCCCAGGCTATTGGACCTCTTGTCCAAAAAGTAAACAATTCCCGTATGAGATTTTCTATCCACGAGGTTTCCACCCCAATCAGCGTCGGCATAACCATGAAGAGCCTCATTTGATTTTCTGTAGTAATCCTCAAACATGAGGTGCCTTTCAAATAGCGGAGGACACGCTTGGCAGCATTCCAGTGCTGTCTCCTAGGATCATTACTGAACTGTCCCAAAGCACTAACTGCATAGGCTATATCGGGCCTTGTCGACACTGAGAGATATATCAATGATCCAATCAGTGATTGGTATTCTACCTTTTTCACTGGCTCATTCTCACCTTCTATAGATGAAATTTTTGTTAACTTGGAGTTCGAGTCCATGGGTGTAGAAATAGGCTTTGCCTCTTTCATTCTATATTTCGCCAGAAGTTCTTCAATATATCTCTCTTGATCTATGGATATTGAACCATCCTCTTTCATTTGTATCCTTATACCCAGGCAACAATTTATCCCTCCAAGATCCTTTATTTTGAATATTCTCTTCATACTTTCTTTAAAGGATTTCAACGTGTCTTCTCTTTCAGCCGCAATTATCAGATCATCAACATAGATTGCCACCAGGAGAATACCTTCATCATGCTTGATATAGACACAATTGTCAGATTGAAGTTGCTTCAGTCCCAAATTCTTTAATTCATTGTCAAGCTTTTCATGCCAAACTATTCCAGCTTGTTTTAACCCATAAATGGCCGTCTTGAGTCGACATACCTTCTCTGGATATTTTCTTGAGACGAAGTTTTCCGGCTGTGTCATATAAATTTCTTCTTTAATTTCTCCATTTAAATAAGCAGATTGAACGTCCATCTGATGGAGTATCAAGTTGTATTCAACAGCCAAGGCTAAAAACATTCTAATAGTACTTTGGCGCACTACTGGGGCAAAAGTTTCCTCGTAGTCTATTCCGTACTGCTGTGAATAGCCTTTTGCTACCAGGCGAGCCTTATGGCGCTCAACAGAACCATCACTATTGCATTTCGTTTTGAATACCCATTTGGTTCCTATGATGTTTCGATTCTTAGGGGGATCAACCAATTCCCAAGTTTTGTTCTCAATCAAGGAATCAAACTCTTCCTCCATTGCTTTCTTCCAAAAATAAGAATCCTTCCTGACAGCGCTTCCTCTGCGTCTTTTGGATCTGGCAAGTATTTCGCCGCTAGAAGTTCTTGCGTTGACAAATTGGCTGTAGGGTACTCCTTTCTTGGTCGGCCAGGTTTTCCCGTTCTAATATACCTTGGTCTTCCTCTTCCTCTTCTAGAAATTATCACTTCACTTTCTGACGGCTCGTTTAACACTTCAGATACTTCTAGATCCGATTGGGCTTTCAATTTCAGCTTTTGGATCAATTTCTGATGTACTTCCTCTTTCTTCTACTAGAGGGATTTCCTTGAAAGAAGCCCTTTCTGAACCAACATCAACTTCAACGACTTCATTCCTAATTTTGGACAATTCTGGTTCAATAAAACGTACATCTCTACTTTTTATAATTGTACGTGTACCAGGCTTCCAAAGTCTGTATGCCTTAGATTCTGTGAAATAGCCTATTAACTTGTATTCCTCACTGCGAGGTGCGAATTTAGATCTATTCGGCCTATTATTCACGGCAAACGATTTACTTCCTATAATTTTTAAATGCGAAACTACAGGTTTTCTTTTGGTAAATAACTCATGTGGAGTTTTACAATCGTTATTTCTCGGGCATCTATTTCTGATAAAAGTTGATGTATGTATCAATTCAGCCCATAAAGTTTCAGGTAAATCACCTTCGATCATGAAGCACCTAGTCATATCCAGTAGAGTTCTATTCGCTCTTTCAGCGACACCGTTCTGTTTGAGGTGTATATTCTACAGAGAGCTGACGTCCTATACCTTCTCCTTCTAGGTAATCTTTGAACTCTTTGCTAAGGTATTCAGGCGCATTATCACTTCTAATACATTTCAACCTTTTTCCGGTTTGCTTCTCAGCATAATTTTTGAATATTCTAAATCCTTTGAATACTTCACTTCTTGATTTCATTATAAATGTGAAGATAAATCCCGAGAAGTCATCAATAAATGTTGAAAAATAAAGGGCGCCACCCAATGATTTTGTTCTCATGGGACCACAAATGTCAGTATGGATCAGCTCCAGTGGTTCCCTTGCTCTCGTAAAAGACTCTTTCTGAAAAGGTAGCCTTGTTTGTTTACCTTTCAAACAAACTTCACAGGTAAAATTTTTAACATCAAAATTTGGCAGGCCGTAAACAATATTTTGCATTTTTAGCTTTTTGAGATCTTGCAAATTTAAATGGCCAAATCTACTATGCCATTTTTCGTAATTTTTCTCTCCAGCTATGCAAATTTCTCTTGTCGCTAATGCCTTAGGACAATTGATTTGACTTAAGATGTAAAGTCTATTCCTTTCATAGGCCTGTATGCAAATTTTTGTATGCAAATTCACTATTTCAGCCTTTCTGTACTTGAAATTTACAATATTATATTTGCCCGTACACCTACTGATGGAAAACAAATTGCCGGTTTAATTCAGGAACAAATAATACGTCTTCCAAGGATAAGGTTACAGGTCCGTTTTTACCCGAACATTCCAATTTTACCTTCCCCTTTCCCAGAGCTTCAATGAATCCACCATTGGCTAGTGTAATTTTCACCGGTGCAGTCCTCCTCAAAATGATCGAATGAGTCTCTTGAGCTGCACATGTGGGCAGTTGCGCCACTATCCAGACACCATTCATTTGCGCCAAGTTTGCTCAAATATTTTGTCCCAAAGGACGCAACCATTTCATTTTTAGGGTTCCTGGACTTTCTTTTTCTGCAGTCGGCAGCTTTATGTCCCTTTTTCCCACAGAAGTGGCAGTTAAATGGGAATCCTTTGGCTTTGGTTTTGATGTGCTGGGAAAATTCTTTCTTTCTGGGTTTCCAAGGAAAGCTTGTTCGGTATTAGTTGTGCCCGTTCAATTGAGTTTGCCTAATTTCCTCCTCCAGCATTTTCACTTTTAAAGCCTCAAAGCTAGGCAGTTCGTCCCTAGTTCAATGGCAGTTCTAAAACCCTCATAACTCTCGGGAAGGCTACACAACAGAAGGATGGAAAGGAAGTCTTCTGGACTTGAGCATCCATTTCACTCAGCCTGTCAGCTAAACTGCTGAACTTGTTAAGGTAGTGCTGCAGCCTTTCATTAGGATTCATCTTCAAGAGGATCAACTGTTTCGTAAGGAAAACCTTAGTTGCAGGCCCTTTTGGCTGATGCACTTTATTTAAATTTCTCCATGCTTCTGCAGAAGTTGTGCATTTTTTAACATGTATTATTTCTGGAGGGCTCAAACTTAGGACTATAGTAGCCAGCGCCTTCTGGTCATTCTTCTCCCATTCGTTGGATTCTACTTCGGTTTCAGGTTTGATCCTTATGCTATTTGCATAATCCCAAAGTTCGGAATGAATTAGAATCATCTTCATTTGCATCTTCCATGTCTCGTAATTTTCGGAATTCAATTTTTCGATTTGGTAAAGACTTGACATTTTGAATAGTTTATTGATGCTACAATTTCTTTAAAGTAATCCTGGGCCCA
This sequence comes from Cordylochernes scorpioides, assembly GCA_030710605.1. Lineage (NCBI taxonomy): Eukaryota > Metazoa > Arthropoda > Arachnida > Pseudoscorpiones > Chernetidae > Cordylochernes > Cordylochernes scorpioides. Next base: position 181,059,064 of record CP092863.1, on the reverse strand, counting down.
TAACCTGTTGAAAAAGGAGGAAGATAGGAGAGGGCACTGAACACCGGAGGATTTTATTGAACCGATCACGGTAAGATAACACAACTAACTAACTAAACCAAGACATCCATCTATATATACACCGCAACACACCACAGAGTAACCGGTCACTGGTCAAAACAATTATATCATGAAATCCGAGAGAATTGCCATTTTAACAATATATATCTAAATATTATTATTTTTCACATGTATATGGGAAACTATAATCTGTCCTCAACGTTTCGGAGGAAGAACGACGTGACCTATTAAACTAATTTTATTAAAAAAGAAACGCTTTGCATTTTGTTTTAGCTTTTTTATAAAGTCTTTTCTACAATTACACTTATAAAATGAAAATATTTATGTACATGTGGTAACCGAGGGTCAAACCTGTAGTAACCCAGAGGGACAGTCAGGGCGTGGAGAGTTTTCCAGTACCTCTCTGCATTTTGGAAGACCTTTAACAGTTTTCACAGAGTACAGGCAGTCGTGGTCGAGGCAGAGTGGAAAGCTTGGGAATATCCACACGCAAAAAAAAAAAACGAAGAGACACAGTTGTAGTAGGAAAGTTCCATGAACAGATACAAGTCGAGCTAAGAGCAAGATGGAGATAAGAGTTCTTACTGTTTTACATGGTCGATGAGGTGGACCTGGCTACAACCGACAAGGTCTCCCGCCGATGGTGAAGTGACTATAAGTTCGGCTAAAACCGAGGTTTTATATACCTTTGCCGAGAAGGGAGACATGCGAGAATTTGGACTTTGAACAGGTCCAAAGGGCGTGGGGGCGTCTGCGCTATTCTGCACCCTTTGACCTTGATGGCAACGACTTGCCAAATTCCTTTTTAGGGTTGTTGTATTCCTATCTCGATCTCTTGCTTAGCTCAGCTCTTAATCTATTACATGGTTTTATTTATTCATCCTCAGTTTGTACAAAGTACATTACATATGGTGATGCAATGAAACATGTCAATCATGCGTATAATTATTTATAGATGTGTTTCTATATACAACATGACAATCTTGTTATAAGTATTATACAATATAAGGTTGTTGGTTTTAAATTACCATATACATATATATGTAATTTTCATTGAATATTTGCATAAAAAAGTATTAGATATCTCTGACTAGAGAAAATAACCTTCACTTGTGTTATCTGGTCTCCCTTGATTGGAGTCATTGACTCGGAGTTATCTGTTCCACGTCAGGCTGCAATCAGCACTCACAGACACCCTTCCATCACCTAACTACGTTTGCTTGACTGGAGGAATAATATGTATTGGTATAAAATGTGAATATTTGCCTTAGATATATATTGCCATATATTTTTCAAACAAGATATATATTTGAAATGGAGATCTTTGCAGATGCATTCAGAAATGAGAAAGAAGTATTGAGTTGTTGCGATCGCGTAGCTCCTCGTCCAACTTGCAGTCACGGCCCAGAGTGGGAGCAAACAGCCTGATTGCAAAAGAAAGCCACGCGCATAGGAGCATGGCTACCTCGGTTTAGGGCGACACCCGGGAAGGTGAGACGGATAAAAGGAAGGTCCAGAGGTCGTTGTTGAATCTGGCAGCATGGCGACCTATATCTGACTCTTTGGGCTCGAAACACCCCAGCTGATGGTGACGTCAGAGATTCTGTCGGCGTTCTCGTTCAATAAAAGACTATAAAATTATAGCTTAGCATTTTTTTAAATGGATAAAAATTGAGATAAAATATCGGAACATATAGAATAAATATAGACAGCCAAGGCAACAACAAATCATTAGTGTTCCAGCATACAAAGGACCATTCGTTCACCTTATCAGAACCTAAAACCCATTACTGTAACATCGAAAATAAACACAGAGGCTTATAATATAATTAATTACATCAAGAAAATACAAATGTATCAATAGAAGACTGCCGGATATTTTCAATATACTATTCCCTGAACCTATACCAAAGCCTCCAAATAGAGAAAAAATCCCTTCAGAAGATCTACAGTAAAAACCAAAAAGAATATTCACGACAATAACTACAGCTTATTCAGGAACCTTCCTTCCATATCCTAGTTGTCGATATTTTATGCTTTATTCGACATGTTTTTTATTTTGCCGCCATTTATATATATATATTTAATTTAAAAGGCATATATTGGATCAAAATGTCATTTATTTTACCAATATTTCAGTTGGCTGAACGCCAACCTTTATCAAGTTATTACAACAAAAGAATAATAGAAAAAAGGTTGGCGTTCAGCCAACTGAAATATTGGTAAAATAAATTATATTTTGATCCGATATTATGCATTTTTAATTAAAGATATAATTATGGATTGCTCTATTTTCAAAACAATATATATATATATATGAAAAAACAACAGAAAAAAAATTAAAAGATAAGTGGGTCAGGTGTTGATATTAAAAATAAAGAAGGCATCTCCTGACCAAGAGCACATGTGCTTTTTTAATGGCAGAGCGCCATCTAGTGGAGCAAAAATAAACTAAACGTTTATTTAGCTTGCTCCGTGATATTTGGCCAACCCAATTTCTTGATAAATCAAGAAAAGCCATCCACGAACGCGTTTCGCGCTGTTGGCGCTCGTCAGCGTGGAGTAGGCTGTAACCACTGCGACCGAAAATATTTTTTTTTTGGTCCCCAATGGCTTCCCGAGAAATCAAGAAATGGGTATTTACGGCCAAATTTGCGTAAAGACGCTTAACACGTGAAAAAACAACAGAAAAAAAAAATAGATGGCGCTCTCCCATCAAAAAAGCACATGTGCTCGTGGTCAGGAGATGCCTTCTTTATTTTTAATATCAACACCTGACCCACTTATCTTTTAATTTTTCTGTTGTTTTTTCATGTGTTAAGCGTCTTTACGCAAATTTGGCCGTAAATACCCATTTCTTGATTTCTCGGGAAGCCATTGGGACCAAAAATATATATATATTTTTTTGGTCGCAGTGGTTACAGCTTACTCCACGCTGACGAGCGCCAACAGCGCGAAACGCGTTCGTGGATGGCTTTTCTTGATTTATCAAGAATTGGGGTTGGCCAAATATCACTGAGCAAGCTAAATAAACGTTTAGTTTATTTTTGCTCCACTAGATGGCGCTCTGCCATCAAAAAAGCACATGTGCTCGTGGTCAGGAGATGCCTTTTTATTTTTAATATACATATATAAAAAGAAATATTTTATAATTTTATATTTATATTAAATTTTGTGAAAAAACCATCTGATTATATTATAACACGTGTCCTATTGGAGATCTATTGTATCGAGTTACTGCTGTAGAAGAGAAAGTCTGAATTACATATTCAAAAAAAGAAAAGAAAAGAAACCTATCCCTGGAGGCTCGATGTTTTCACCTTAATACAAGGGATTATTTTATTGGACAAACTATTGTTTATATAAAATATCTCAATCTTAATGACTTTTGCCCAAAAAATAAATAGCTTTTACACACGATTCTTCTCTAATGTAAAATATGTTGTATTTATAGTTACAAGGTGTGAAAAGACCAAATCCAAATAAATACATTTCCACGTGATGTTTCAGCAAAGCGTTGTTACCAAAACGTTTCAAAACGTTACCAAATATTTTTTGTTTGGATTTGAATTCTCATCTTTGTACGTTGTATAATCCAAATTTTTCGTCTCACGCTGCGCCAGACGTATAAAGTAGTCGCATTTTCGAAGCCATAATGCCATCGACAATATCTGCACAGTATATCCCATGTAAAGTTTATATAGAGTTCAAACTAGATGTCGAAGCTAAAAAGAGTGTGAAACAAACATCTACCCACATATTCTCATGTCCAGCAATGTCCGAACCCTGGTAGAAATGGACCCAGAACAGCAGCTTTAATCACCCAAGCTAGAGGACATTGCCGTGATACATCTGAGACTCTTATTTGGACACAGTAATTAAATTTCCAAATAAAGTTGAAACAAAATCAAAAATAAAAAATTTCAAAGTTTCTTAAAATTTATTTATTCTATTTACACTCTCACTAAACATAAAGTTTACTCATTGGGCGTTGTGTGGAGGGTCCACCACGGCTGCCAAAAAATACTCCATTAAAATATGACGTGTCAGTGCGCCATCTGTAGTGAGAAATGTGAACTATTTTCTTTCTTTTTAAAACCAAACTTTGTTGACTAATGGATTTTATACGATGGTAAACTATTGGGAGGGCCTGGCTCATCGGTGGTGAACCCTCCCAGCGGTTTTGCCAGTTTAATTCACCATAGCGCTCTAAATAAAGCCGTCCAGAACACTATTAGAGCAGTCAGGTGGATTGACATGGTGGGAGGTTGTAATGGCGTTCTAATATTTATAATCGCAGTAGGGGCAGTAGAAAGTTTGTTTGTTTGTGGACTTTCACGATGAAATAGTTCATAATATAAATATTCCTAAATTATGTATTGATATATCCATCATATTGTGTGTGCTAATACAAGAGAGAGAAATAATTATATGGCTGAAATATACATAACGGTTCGGACAGCGTATATCTGGAAAGATCTACTGAAATAGTTACGAATACTCTAGAATGTGCAATTCAGAATTAGTTTTTTTAAGCTTTCATCAGAGAGAGGGAGAGAGAGCTCTCTATTAATAATATTATTAAAAATGTATCAGAAGAAAAATGTTTATTCAGACATTCCCTCAGCAGGAACTCAGGCAGAGTTGAATAGATTTGTTGGGAAATCTACAAATGTGCGAGAGCTAATTGTAAGATGTTTAAGTTGGAAGTGGGGAAACATGCCTGTGTATGCTGTCAGACTTTTTATATAGAAGAAATATACTAAACGCCATCTCTCTATATAACGATGAAGTATTCGATATTTTCTCTATTATCGAAATATATCAGCTATTCAAATTAAAGCAGATTTCGTCAAATGTAATTTTATATTCGAGGAGGTGAAATATTACATAAATTGTGCATGGTCTGCATTTGAAATTATCGTTGTGGCGCTCATATTATTGGCTAGTATTTCGTGTATTATTTGAGAATCCATATTTAAAAATTCACCAATGAGGTTCTGCTACAAGTAATTGTAGACACAGCCATTACTTGGTCAGATAGAGTTACGAACCCGCAATATTTGTAAATAGGGAGCATATGTCCCACAGTTAATTGGACATTTGTTTTTCTCTTTAAACTAGTGTAGACAAGATGTAAAATCAATTTGTATGCTTATGGTTCTTGCGTCCAAAAGACGTCTTGTCCTTCATTTGACTTCATAAAACATCACGGATGAAGTCCGGGCACAAAAATCACATGAAATGTTACATACGTGTTCAAATTTTTATAGATAAAATAGAAAAACTTCGTTTATTTCTATTATAAAACTCTTAGAACTTCATCATCTACAACCATCAGAATAAAAAAGCTATTCAGACTTTATATAAGATCAATATTAAAATTAGAATTACGAAAAGCTCAAACAAGAGTTTATATAGCTTCTTCTGCCTCTCTGCCCACCTTAATTTATAATCTTAGTGTTTATTGTTCAGACACAAACAAAATAGGTTTTTATAAATAGTCGGCTAGCTAACCGTTATCTTCGGACGGGCCTCTATGGAGCGGCCATCCGGGTCGAGAGGCTCAAATTAGGGTCTTATTGGGAGCATCCAAATTGTCCTCTACCTCAACAACAGGGTCTTCGGCGACAGAAGCGTGATTGCTAAATGCAGATGAAATATTTTCTCTATATAAAAAACAGCGATTTATTTGATCACAACCCTGATTTTCGAATATTCCCTCATAGATTCATCATGGTGTTGTCAATTTAAGCGAGGGCCTGGCGTGGTTCATATTTGTCGCTGTTGAGCAACGGGTCGTGAATGGCAATTTCAAATATCTGACTCTGGGAGGTCTCTGTTCTTGAAATTCACTACCGGCCCAGTGGGAGAGACCCAGGGTAGAACAAATCTACTAGACGTGCCGTTCCGGCCTCGGTTCGACTGTCAGCTCTGAATGCTCTGCCCTGGCGCTGCCCAGGCAAATGGCGCTTCCAGCACCATCGACCTTTCCTCGCACTGTGCTAGTAGCCACAGAGTGCGACTCCTGAGCTGGCTGGGCAGTGGATGTGAGCCGATCTGCGAATTGTTTGTCAGACGTCGGCTGTTCCTTCATGTCCTAACCCATCTGGACTTTCCAGACTGTGCTTAAAGTGGCTCCAGCGACGGATCTCAACTCGCAGACTCCGAGTTTTTGAAATTGTAAGTTTTCGCCTCCTGCGAGATCTCAAAATCAGCAGACCTGAAGCCTCCATCCGGAGGATTGCAACAAGAAGAAGTTTGTACCTCACAGCCAGCCACTATATAAAACCTCTCCCACTCCACCGGTGGCGGATATCTTAAAGGGAACACATCTTCTTCTTCCTTATCTCCACTAAACATAATAGGGTATCAAGTTGTGACCCTTGATGGTGTTTGCTTAACAACCATCATGACTGGGTGAAGTAGAATGCGTCTTCCTTTGTCATTAAGACTGGGAGCACTACTCAGTGGCAGGCCGACTTAGCTCCAAAAGAAATGGCCGCCTCTGACATGAGGAACAGACGCCATGTGCAGCCGCTCCTAACATGGAGTACAAACACTGCTCATCCTGTATCTCTGGAGCCCTTACAGGGTACTATCAGCCGGGCCAGCTGAGCCCAGGTTTTTACTGGGCTTGTTACTGCTCCCCCTCCTTTTTCATCCGGGCTTGGGACCAGCAAAGACGGAGTTGGGAACACATTGTAGAAGTAAGTGTTGCTTGGGAGCGGTGGCGCCTCTCAACTAGACATACCAATGATAACCAGTGTTAGGGAAATATGTCATGTATCATGTTCAGGAACCTGGAAAGCTGCCATAAACAAAACAGTTCACTCTTGCGCTAAGCAATAGCAATCGCTTTGTCACTAACTTCTGTATGTGCTCAGCTTTACCCTTCTCACCCTAACAAATACCTACCGATTTTGTTCTTTCTTCTTTTCCTATCTAAAGATGTGTATAATAGTCATTTATTTTCCGTTTGCATTCCTGTTTATCTCTTTTAAAATATTAAAACATCCACTTGTAGGGGACATGTAAAAATTATTGTTTTGTATTTCTATTTTATGTAAATATTTATCTATGATATATCAAACACATATATCTAACATTATATAGTCTAGAAATGATTTTTGACCACACACACAGATACAAAAAATAACTTCAACATGTAATATACAACAATTTAACCCTTCTGATAATTTGTATATATAAAATGTAATTAAAAGTTGATTTTACAATAAATAATTTGTTAATGACTCCGCTTATAAATCTATGCCGCCTGTTAAATATCCATTTTAGTGGGCAAGCGGCTCGAAAACACGGCCCCATCGAGCAGCACGCTGTGGCGGCGGGCGTGGTGTGCGCCTGCGCAGGATCGACTATACAACTGTTGCTGGCAGACAAAGAAAAATGGCGGTCGCCAATGTTTACGTTTTTTTGGTTTCTTTTCCTTTTGTTCTTTAATTTACATATAGTTATATGTGTAAATAAATAATATCATCTTTAATATGTTTAAAATTTAATTATAATTAAAAGCAATAAATAAAGGCTTTTTAGTAAATTCTATTTAGTTTTGTTATTAATTAACAAAAGTGGCGAGCCTGCCAGGATGGAACGTGACAAGAAGTTGCGCTCAGTAACCAGAACGCGATTTACTAAGGTAGTAAATGTTTTGGATTCCGAAATAAGTAAAACTAATGCTGATCTAGGTGTGATCAGGGACAAATTTATCAAATTAAAAGACATCGATTTCAAATTAAAGGATCTTGACCAGAAGATGTTGGATCATATGATGGTGGCTGATGCAGAAGAAGACACTTTAAATTGTGAAATTGAGGAAGCAGAACATTATTCGGATTTCTTCATCACCCTGGAAAGAAAGGTAAGAGAATTAATTGATTCTGATAACAAAAGTGATGTTAAATCCCTGGGAAGCTCAAATGGGTCATTAATGGCCAAAAGTTATAAACTTCCTAAGATCGAAATAAGAAAATTTGATGGAGAACTAATTAATTGGCTTCCATTTTGGGCACAATTTGAAAAGATTCATGAGGATACTGAGCTGCATGATGCAGACAAGTTTCATTATCTGGTGCAGTCTATGCAATCAAACACTAGAGCCAGAGAGCTCATAGAAAGCTATCCCCAAACAGCAGACAACTATGCCAAAGCGGTCCAAGCCTTGAAACAAAGGTATGGACAGAAAGATTTGCTTGTGGAAATATATGTAAGGGAACTGCTTTAATTAATGATGGCAAATGTCAAGACTCCACCAGATGAAAGGCGGTCAGTGGCTAAACTATACGACAAACTTGAAACACAACTAAGATCTCTGGAATCTTTGGGTGTTGACACCAAGGAAAACACAGCATGGCTTTTCCCTATGATAGAGTCTTGTTTGCCAGAAGATGTGCTGGTTGCTTGGCAGAGATCACCGCTGAATAATTGTGATGCATCAAAAAACTCTAATTCTAACTCCAGCTCTCGCCTTAACAATCTTTTGGACTTTCTTAGAAGAGAAGTGGAAGGGGAAGAAAGAAGACTTCTAGCCAGGAGAGGATTTGAAGGGTCTTCCCCAAAAGAGAAACTTAGAAATAAGTTTAAACAGAATTCAAATATACCTACCGCTGCAGGTTTATTTTCTGCCAAGGAGATGGGATGTTTGTTCTGTGAAAATAATCACCAAAGTAAAGACTGCATCACTGCTCAATCTATGCCATTCAAGGATAAAAGAGCAAAGATCTATGAAAAGAGGTGTTGTCGGAAATGCCTTAAACCTGGACATCTTGCAAAGGCTTGCAAGAGGACAGTTCAATGTAATATTTGTGCCAAAGGACACTACGTTCTTCTTTGTCCTGACTTGCCCTGCAACCGAAAGGGAAAGACGCATGTCTCTGAAGTAGTGCAGAGTGCTTTAGCCAATCAGCAGTGTACAAGAGATGTAACATTAATGACCTTGATGGTCAATATTATGGGAAATAATGGCTATAGAAGAGTGCGAGCACTCTTGGACCCTGGTTCTCAGAAGTCCTATATTTTGGAATCCACTGCACTAGAAGTAAAATTGAAGGCCCATCGGCAATGTAAATATTGCTCATTCATTGTTTGGTGGTACACAAACAGAAACAAAATGCCATAAGGTATATACGGTCGCAGTATGCAGCAACCTATCTGAATTGGACACTGAGAGAGAATTTGATTTCTTGGGTCAAGACATTATTTGTGGAGAGATTCCAAGGATGCCTAAAGGAGCATGGTTGAATGAACTAAAGGATCTAGAATTTGGCTGTCTGATCTTGGGAGAGATAGCCCCAAGATAGAACTTTTGATCGGCAGTGATATTTATGGAAGCCTTTTGTCGGGACGTGTAAAGCAGCTGGAAAATGGACTAACAGCTATAGAAACACATCTTGGATGGACAATTTGTGGCCCTTCACCGAAGAAAGATGAGCAGACTGATTACTCATCACTGGTGGTCATCAGCATGCACAGTAGAAATATGTCAGTTGATTATTTGTGGGATTTAGAAACGATTGGCATAAAAGATCCCAGGGAAAATCTTACCAAGCTAGAAGAAGATAAAATAGTACACCAGCACTTCTTAAATACTGTTCATCAGCTGAAAAATGGACGCCTTTTGTGTAGGATTACCTGGCTGGGGAACCAAGAAGGAATTCCATCCAATCGTCATATTGCAGAGAGAAGACTTTTCAACACAACCCGTAAATTGAGAGCTAAAGGTATCTTCAGCGAATATGATAGGGTGTTCCAAGAATGGCTAGCTGAAGGTGTTATTGAAAAGGTGTCTCTAGAAGATTTGAACAGGAATTGTCATTATTTCCCTCATCACCCAGTGGTTAAAGCCAATAGCAACACCACCAAGATAAGACCTGTGTTTGACGCATCATGTAAGGACAAGGGGAATCTTTCATTGAACGATTGCTTGGCAAGTGGCCCAAATGTTATTGAACAGATCCCAGCTATCCAACTGAAGTTTAGAGAAAAGGCTATTGGAGTTATTGCTGACATTAGGAAAGCTTTTTTGCAAATTGAAGTGAAAGAAGAAGATAGAGACTATCTTAGATTCTTATGGTGGAAAAGTAATCATCAGATTCAGGTTTTCCGTCACAAGCGAGTTGTCTTTGGTGTGACCTGTAGCCCCTATTTGCTTGGAGCAGTCATTCTGCATCATCTTAAGGGAGTCTCATCTGAATTTGGAGCTCTTCCTCAGAAGTTGATGGAATGTTTGTATATTGATAATTGTGTCACTTCAGTGGATACCGAGGCAGAATTAGTTGATCTGGTGGAGAAATCTACTGAGATATTTGCAAAAGCCAAGATGGATCTCAGAATGTGGCAATTCGGACCTATACACCGAGTCAAGGAAGTCTATTCTAGATTACCTCCTAGTGTTGATATAGAAAGGAGTGAAGAGGCTTCAGTTCTGGGCATGAAATGGGATCTTTTAGAAGATACTCTTAATGTGACCCCAAGTTCGGAGTTATAATAAACTCACTTTCCAAGAGAGACCTCTTGTCTCATACCCAACAGATCTTTGACCCAATTGGATTCTTAGCTCCTGTCTTATTACCTGATAAACTACTTATTCAACAAGCCTGGACAGTCAAAACTGATTGGGATGAACCTTTACCATCAACCATTCAAGAAAATTTTATGAAGTGGTACAGTGAGTTGGACACTCTTGCCGACATAAAAATTCCACGTAGAGTGGGCCATGGGATTAGAGCCCCATTGGTCCATTCACATATTTTGTGATGCCAGCCAAAGTGCATATGCAGCAGCAGCTTTTCTACGTTGTCCTGAGAACAAAGGAGTGTCAGTACAACTTTTGATGGCCAAATCCCGGCTAGGCCCACTTAAGAAAACTACTATCCCTAGGATGGAACTTCTTGCTTGTATGTTGGGAGTTAGACTCAGCAGGTACATAACTGAGTCTTTTGAATTTGGCTGCGGAACCGGTGTATTACTGGACAGACTCTACTACAGCACTTTCATGGATCAAGACGAACAGGCAGTGGGGCACCTTTGTAAACAACAGAGTCAAAGAGATATGCAACACTTCAGGTCCGAACAAATGGTTTTATGTACCAGGGAGCCTCAACCCTGCAGACCTTCCTTCAAGAGGTTGTAGTGTACTACAGCTTAAACGCACCAGATGGTGGGAGGGACCTGAATGGCTCAAGCAGCCTCAAGATCACTGGCCAAAGCAATTATTCCACTCAGACAGAACTTTGATCAATTTAGAAATAGATAGACAAGTATTGGTGACTACACATGTCAGCACTGAAGTAATGCCATGGTTTGAAAGATTTTCAATTTTACAAAGATTGTCAGAATAAATGCGTGGATCCGGAGGTTCATACGAAATACACAAAAATTGTCCCCATCAGGTATGCATAGTCTACAGCTTTCAGAATTAGAAGATTCTGAAAAGGTAATTTGGAAAACTGTGCAACAGCAAGTTTTTTCTAGCCGAGGAGATTCGATCAACGGGTTGATGATAATCAGAGATGATTTTGGATTGATCCGTATAAAATCCAAGCTTATTGAAAGGGATGACGAATATTCATTTCGTTACCCAATTTTGCTTCCAACAAAACATCATGTTGTCACATGCCTGATAAGAGAATTCCATCTGAGACATTGTCATGCAGGAGTTCAGATCCTTTCTGCCAAACTCAGAGAAAATTATTGGATCTTAAATTCCCAGCGCAGCATACGAAGTGTCGTCTCTCAGTGTGCCAAGTGTAGAAGATTTTCATCAAAACCTGTGAAAACTACTCCGATACACTTACCCCTTGATAGAGTGAGAGATGCCACAGCCTTTGAAATTCTGAGAGTAGACCTTGCTGGTCCACTTTACCTCAAGAACAAGACCAAGGCATGGATTGTTCTATTTACCTGTGCCGTCTTCAGAGCTATACACCTGGAACTTGTAACCTCATTAAGTACTGAAGCTTTCATACAAGCTCTGAGAAGATTTATAGCCCGGAGAGGGCGACCAACAGTCATTTATTCTGATAATGGTACTAATTTTGTGGGCACTAACAATGCTCTCAAGGCTTTAAACTGGAAGAAGATAGTGTTAGACCAAAATCTTCACAAGATAAGTTGGAAGTTCATACCTCCTACTGCTGCATGGTGGGGAGGTTGTGGTGGGAGCGTCTTATTCGTTCCATCAAGGATCTCCTTGTTCGAATTTTGGGCAATTCTTCAGTGTACTATGAAGAGATGTCTACTATCCTATGTGATGCAGAAGCTACAATCAACAGTCGTCCGCTGACATACATTCATGAGGACTTTGACAGTTTGATTCCTTTATCACCCTCCATGTTTCTACATGATTCAAAATACGTGGGAGTTCCAGATCTTGATATAAGTTGGATTCAAAGAAATTTCAAGATAGATATCGGCATTGTCAAGGCTGCGAGAAGCTCTCAGAAGTCGCTTTCGGAGTGAATATCTGGGCCAGCTTGTCCAGAAGGCTAATGAGAGGACTCCGAAACTGAGTGTGGGTGATGTGGTTATAGTGAAGGTGGAAGACAAGAGGAGACTCCACTGGCCTATGGCAAGAATAGTGGAACTGTTTCCAGGAAGAGATGGACATTCTCGGGTTGCTAAAGTTCGCACAAAACTGGGAACCCTTATACGCCCTGTGCAGAAGCTCTATCCCCTGGAAGTTTCAAGTGGGGATCCAATTCTTCGATCCAAAGGAGATACTACAATTGAAGAAGCGCATAGTGAGGCTAAGCGAACTCGATGTGGACGCGTGGTCAAGCCACCACAGAGACTCAATTTATAATGCTTAACTCCTTTTATGTACCACATATATATCACTTATCTTAATTGTATGATTTTCTTCCCCAAATCATAGGTGGGAGTATGTTAAATATCCATTTTAGTGGGCAAGCGGCTCGAAACACGGCCCCATCGAGCAGCACGCGGTGGCGGCGGGCGTGGTGTGCGCCTGCGCAGGATCGACTATACAACTGTTGCTGGCAGACAAAGAAAAATGGCGGTCGCCAATGTTTACGTTTTTTTGGTTTCTTTTCCTTTTGTTCTTTAATTTACATATAGTTATATGTGTAAATAAATAATATTATCTTTAATATGTTTAAAATTTAATTATAATTAAAAGCAATAAATAAAGGCTTTTTAGTAAATTCTATTTAGTTTTGTTATTAATTAACAACCGCCCCACATAAATTTAAAATATAAACGTTAACGAAACATTTGCACTCAATCAAACAAGAATTGCAATTTGATCAAAAGTGAAAAATAAAATTACTCATAATATCAAATTATAAATATCTAAGAAATACATCTTAAATAATTATATTTAAAACAAAAATATAACATATTTCGCAATATTTAAAAACAACGAAAACGTACATCGTTTGGTATTTAATTCAAGGCAAATTTTCAACTTAAAACAAAATCGCTATCAAATATAATTTTAAGAAATTATTTATGTTGTTTGTTATTAACCACCACACACTTTTTTCCTTACTCGTCTTTTTCATTCAATCCGGGCAACATCCTACCTCGCCTTCCTTTTATCCACAACTTCGATATTACTTCGCAGTGCCGAGCGTTTTCACCAACTTGACCCTGCAATAATCCGTCACAGAAGTTTACAGAAGAAAAAACACCCTCGTGGCGAGCAACCAACTTCCTGGAGAAATAACTCTGAGAGAATTGATATTCCCTCTCAAAGCCAGAATCCAACCTTGTCCCATTATTCCATCATTTAGTAGTAGTTGAAGTACAGCCTGCACCACGCTAAGGGGACCAACAGTCGGAAACGCTTAATGGGGGTTAGCTTTATTTCTTAAAAAAGCTCGCCACAATATAGTGATACTTAAAATCAACGCTTATTTGATATTTTTTCCGATATATGGCAAATTTAAATCTAAAAAGCTCATTTGAACTGCTCGGGGTATGCCTTTTCATTCAACTATATCTTCACGAAAATCATGTAATATCACCAATAAAATATATTTAGTATTTATATATATAGGTACGCATGATGAGATAAATTCAGTTTGTGGAACTCTATTTATATTTCATTATATAAATATTAAATATAAAACCCACCTCGGTTATTGTGTAAGGACCTCCTCGGGTTGAGGACCTTTAATTCGGAGCTTTGAAAAAGTGGGTCGCTACTTTGGCGTAGTGGGTTAAAGAAGCGCATCGTCTCAAGTAATCATTTATTATCATGCCATTATTATGAAACAATTACAGAATACAAAGTTGCGGTAGGAAGGTGATATTCTGTGCCATTTGTGGCATCCCCTTTCCCTTTAAAAATCCATTCAAACAATATATTTAATTTATCCCCCCCGTGCAGAACGCGCAGTTGTTGATGAAGTGATGAGCCGCAACACCGACTTTGGCCAATTCAGACTAAAAGCAACCTGGATATTTATGGCTGCGGGTTATAGACGCCCTCGTACTGAGGAAGACTATAGCCCGAACCCCCGGATATATAGCTTGGCTTTGGTGTTAATTTCAAATCGTGTTGAAAGCACAGTGCGTTCTGCAAAGTGATGAAAACAAAATGCATTGTGTTAACGAAGGAAGAGGTGCCCGAGCTGGTAAAATCCCCGGGGTTATTACAGGAATAGTTAAGTCAACGGCCGAGTTGCAGCATCTGTGTCAAGAAGGGGTCAACGCCCTCGCTGAGCTAGCTATGACGTACTCCAAGGTTGGCGGTGCGGGCGCATGCGTCGGCCCACTTACCTCTAGCTGTACTAAAGGCTCGGAGGCGGAAGCGCAGCGGAGTGAAGATGTTCGCGGTCGTCTTGGCGCTCGTTGCGGTGGCTGCCAGCCTTCTGATCTACAGGTAGGTGGGCCAGCCCTCACCTAAATGAATTCCGTTGTGAAACCATCTTGGACTACGTACCGACCTACCTCTACTAACAAATATCTCGAACTCTGCTTTTAGAAAACTCAGTGAGGCTTTAAGACCTTGGCTACTTCTCTAATTACTTCATTTATTTACCAAACAGCCTCTGTATTAGAATGGTTCCCATTGTTGAACCATTCAGTGAGAGCGCCTGTATACAACGCTGCTTGCACGGTTTACTCCCAGTGAATCATAAAATAAAAATATAAGTATTCAATTAAAAGGTTATGTACAAACGATTGAAAGCATTCGCGTCTTAATGTCTTCATTCGTTGCATATAGATGGCGCGTTATTGTTTTGTATTAAAAGGTTATGTATTCACTCAAATGGGTAACCGAAACCAAAAAGTAAAAATATTATGAAAAAATTTGCTGAGTATAATTAGCCAATAGTAATATACGAGGTGTGTTCAAAAAGTATCGCGACCTTTGTGTTTTTTTCAAAAATTATTTATTTATTCATGAATACCTATTTTGTCCCCTTCAAAGTAATCCCCATGAGATATTATACACTTGTGCCAACGGTTTTCCAATCTTCGAAGCACTTCAAAAATCGTTTTTTAAATCTTTTTCAGCTCCTCCTTCGATGCCGTCTTTATCTCGTCAAGTGTAGCGTAACGTCGTCCTTTCATGGGCCTCTTCAGTTTAGGGAACAAGAAAAAGTCACAGGGGGCCAGATCTGGGGAATACGGTGGCTGCGGCATCATTAGTGTGTTGTTTTTGGCCAAAAAGTCGCGCACAAAGCAACGATGTGTGAGCAGGGGCGTTATCGTGGTGCAAAAGCCAATTTTTGTTCTTCCACAAATCCTGGCGTTTCTGGCGGATTGCTTCGCAATTTGCGCAATTTGAACATTCAAAATGGCCGAGCTTGTCGGCATAAGTGAGAGGACATGAGTATCAACATAAAGCCACAAAAAGATCGAATTCGAATATACGTAACCCGCGAAAATTCAAAATTCGCGATACTCTTTGAACACACCACGTACAATTGTAACGGGATAATGTTTACATTCTTTCTATATTTTCTGGGGTCCGGTATTTTATAGAAATTCTTAATCCTGCTAACAAAATCAAGTGAACAATTTTTTTTTACTTCTAGGTAGCCCAGTCAAATAAATTGTTTAAATTGTCAGAAAAGGTGTCTAGGTAGCCCAGTCAAATAAATTGTTTAAATTGTCAGAAAAGGTGTCTAGGTAGCCTTGGTGGTAGGGAGTTAATAAGAGAATATATTTTGTTTATTTCCTTTCAAACGGCGAAAAATAGGCGAAGCTATTTCTGTGGCGTTTAGGAGCGACTATCATTCCGTAAAATTGTGGTCAAAATGGACAATTTCCATATTTCCTTTCATTTTTTAGTCATTTTAAATGTCAGACCACATGGAAAAGTCTGATGTTTTGTACCCTCGCTCTCTCTCTCTCAATCCAACTAACGATGCAGTTTACAAAACTTTAGATTCTTCGGAGGTCGAGAATGGGACCTAGTTTTTATATTTACTTTTACAAATTTTGTGATAATTTTTAATATACTTCCAGGACCACATAAAAGTTTTAAATTTTTGTACACTCGCTTAATAAAAACGAACAATGCAAAAGTGCTAAATATCATATTTCCTAGGTGGCCGTGGAGAGAAGTCAGGTATATAATATAGAATAGAAAATTTGCATATTTCCCTTTCCAAACTAAGAAAATAGGTGCATGCCGTTTCTGTGGCATAATTGGGCGGAGGGCATACTATGATCTTACGAATGTTCAACCTTCCATACAGAATAACTGATGGTCCGTTCTTTACGCCATTAAATCTCTTTCCAGATTTTCCCGCATGAATACTTCCGATTTGTTTCAGATTACCAATTGGGTCCTTTTCTGTCGTTTGCACTACTCGCCCCCCCCCCCCCCCCCCCCCCCCCCCACCCAAACCCACCTCTAGGCAGATCAGCTGCAGCCTACATTGTAAACCCAATGTACAACTCCTCTGTGTCAAAGATTACATTCTGGGAAATCAAATATCAGATCAAGTAACTAAATCTCATTCTAACTTACCCATGTCTCTCATAATCCTTCTATATAAAACGTTGCCCCGCAATAAAAAGAACAAGCCCAAAGAGAATCTAGGAACAGACTTATATATTATAGACAACTCAACCAGCAAACTAAGAAGATGAATAGCCACGCCAAAATATGTATATCTATGCTACCAAGAATCTAACATGAATGCACTTCAACCCTATCTTAAATGGCCATGGCTACGTTAAAGCATTCTACGGGGAAATTATGAAAGAGGACCCCAATTTCCCCCAGTGCTGGAATAAACACCAACAGTGGATCATCTCTTCATCTGCTCAGCCTTCCATTACCAAATACCATTCATATGGTTACTATCATAGGAATTTACAATCTCAAC
Source organism: Cordylochernes scorpioides (assembly GCA_030710605.1). Classification (NCBI taxonomy): domain Eukaryota; kingdom Metazoa; phylum Arthropoda; class Arachnida; order Pseudoscorpiones; family Chernetidae; genus Cordylochernes; species Cordylochernes scorpioides. The sequence goes on along the minus strand of CP092863.1, from coordinate 181,041,671 downwards.
CTGGGGTGTATCGCTGAATATTCTCCTATATTAAATATATTTAAGGCTATTTAATATCTTGGACTTTGTCGACCATTATAAATACAAAACAAAAATAAAGTTAGAGACCTTCAGAAACCTGCGTTCATTATAATTATGTATTCTAATAGCATAGTGTGCGAATGTTTACATATATATACCCAATAATATTGGATTTATTAATTGATGTGCATAGTCAAATATTTTGCTTATATTTCGTATAACTGTATATTGTAAATTTTGATAATGGTGTTTTTCTAAATTTAGAGAAAATGCATGACAAAAATTAATAAATCAAAAATACCCGTTTGAAGAAAGCTATTATTAAAATGCAATAAACATATTTTTGGCTCCTGCCATTGAACAATTAAAGAAGGTGGAAACATCAAGATTCCCCAGGGATAAGTTTCTTTTTAAAGATGTTTTCACCTTAACATCGATGCAATAAATTATTATATTTATATGAGTAAAAATAGAAGCGGCCGGGGGGACAATCATATATTGAGTGAAGAGGTAAAATATTTAGCAAACATAAAAACTCGCTGATCGGCTGCTTCATATTTAATCACTTTCAGTTGAAATTCACGAAGATCGTTCCCGCCAATTTTATTTCTACACTCATATAAATCCAATTGCTCAATGGCAGGAGCTAATATTTACTTTATAGTGCATTTTGATATAAAACTTTCATTAAAATTTCATCATTTATTTATGAATTATTATATAAAGATTTATTTATATATTGTTATACTTTTTTAAACAAAAGACATTATTTCGCCTAAATAATGGCTAGTTCTATTTTAACCAACGACATCCGAACACAACTATATCTAAAGCGGTTCTTTATTACGAAAATATTGGGCCAACAGTTCTCCATTAAGATGTGGTAAAAACAACTCATAAGATTATCATGACATAAGAGTCTTATCAACTGTTTTTATCGCACGTAAGTTCTTCAGCTGTTGGCTTGAAAGCCAGTGGCCCGACTGTATCGAATGTAATGAATCAATGTGTTACCGTTAGAAACCAGATACTTGCAAAGCTGCTGCTTTCCTGACAAACATGGCGTCGGACCAGCTGTCAGGATTGCTCAAGAAGGCGGAAGTCGGGAGTGGCTTGTGTTCGACATCCTCCTTGTTCCTTTGTCTACCATGGCATCTATTGGTCCACATCCTGGGAGATTGTGTTAGAATTTATCACTTTCTCCGGAAATGGTATTTCCCTAAGGGTGTATATGCACATTCGAAGAACGTAAAATAGTTTTGTAACTAAAGATTTTGGAGTTTCAAAGATATGTGTTTAAATATTTTACTCGCCATAGATTTCGCAGATACTGGCAACCAAGTGCCTATAGTGGCCACTGATTGTTTGTTTTGTCCTAAATATCTCCAAATGTCTCATATACTTTATGTTCAAACGTACTCGTTTCTTCCAATAAATGCTTCATAAATCAACGTAACATTCACTGCCTTTCGTCAATTCGAATAAAAGCCACCCTTTATACCTTTGCTTCGGAACTGAACCTCCCACACAGTAGCTATTCTATACGGAGGAGACCTAGAAAGCGGCTGAATTGAAATAAAAGGTTTCAGCTGATGACGTTATATATATAATATCAACGAACATAAATATTTATAAATATTGGAAAAAAAACCCTTAAGATAAAAAGGTTTTTTAAAATTGAGACACTGAGTATTCAGTGTAAATTGATCAATCTTATAGGCATCCATTGTATGGGTGCACTAGGAGAACCGAACCTTCAATATTAGAAATATTTGTATTTTTTTAATAATAAATCACTTTTTAAAATTAATCCGCCCAACTCCATTTCTAAGTTCAGGTAGCCAAACGGGGGTCCTGGCACCTTGTAGTGCAAAGTCGAACTGCTTTGTGGAGCATTTACAGTGGACGCCTTCTACACGTTGTAATTACCACAGCCCCCCAGTGGAGTCATAGGGAAATGTTTTCTCCAGCCTAGTACAATATAAGACACCACTCTGAAATACTGGGAGCCAATATTTAGCCGTCGTAGCAGTTGATGATATTTTCTGGAGTTTCTCAAACCCACACTTTATTGGCCTTTCTTGACTTATTAAGAAATAAACCATCACAACAGTAAATTTGTAGAAATTTTACTGTTATTATTGTGAGATAGAGTTTATCAAGAAAGGTCAATAAAGTATGTTTTTCGGGCTGTTGGCCCTCTTCAGCGTGGTGCAGACTCAACGCCCCACTAAGTTGGTCAAGGAGACTTGCTGAAAAACAAGAAATTGGTATTTTATACCGAATTTGCGTGAGTACTCGGAAATGTGTGAAAGGTAAAGGAATATGTAATTTGTAAGTAATATAAAATATATATATAAATTAAAAATAGGATGAAATGTCAGGCAGTTAAAATGAACGAAAATGTTATCTAAAAAAACTCCTTTTTTGTAGCGATTCATATGTATTTATATGTTTCTTTAATGTACTCCTTTCTTGTATCAATTCGCCCTATGAACGCCCAGCAACCAGGAATGTTGACTGCGAGCCGAGGTGAGTCACTTGAACAAACAAACTGGAGGTTGTTTCATCAGTTGCGAGGATGTCGCACTTTGTCATAAACAAATGGTCCCGTAGCGAGGTGGTGACCGGGGTGTCTCTTCAGACTCGAATTCAATGTTTGACGATATAAACAAACGACAAATTAGGAAATGTAACATTCACCAAGATCCAACACTAATACTGTTTTATCTTGACACTTTGTGATGGATTTCTTCAAGATCCTGTGAAAAGGTAATCGATTAAATTTCATACAATGTCATTAGATCAAGTTATAAGAAGTTACATTATAGAAATTTGCATTTGTTCTCTACATATGTTCGCCATCTATCGCTCTAGATTTGTAAATATCTTGATTGAGACCGAGCAATGTTACTTTAAGACGAAACATTTCTTCAGATATAACCTAGCTGTACAACCGTTCGAACTTCAGGTATTGTGACTCTGCGTTCTATTATAAAATACTCCTATGAAACTTTTCTCACTTTCAAAGTGAGAAAATATAACAATGCGCCACATCACGCAGGATTGTTATCATTGTCATCTTCCATTGTATCCTGTGATGATGAAGCAAACCAGTGTGGTTAAAAATAGACTGTTCTTTCGTCTCCAGCACAACTACCTTTTAAAGCAGCTGTCCTTCCCCTATAGCTGGGCGTGTGTCCGTTGTTTGATAGTTATATTAATATTTCTCTTTCTTTTTAATTTGAGTATTAAAATCTCTATGTTACAACCTCTTATTTAAAATAAAAATCTTTTAAACTTCCATAGTGGCCGTACGAGCTATAGCCGCTTAGCGAGGTTCGTCACTTCTTTTCACCGACATCGTTTTCCAAATAACCAGTACAATGTAATAGCATGCAGTTAATGAGTCACATATTAAAAAAAACTTTCCTAAATTCTGTTTAGACGTTACGACCACCCCACCCTTGCCGCGGGGTCTCCGAGGATGGAAAGGCTCGAAGTGACTCATTGACAGTACAGTATGGAAAAGGTATTACCCGAGTCTGATTGACATCGTTTGAAGACTAATTTAGCAGCTGTTCCGTAGGTACCTTTGTTTACCTTTCAACGAGTCAATATATAAGTCAGTCTTTGACTGAAGCCCTGTTCACACCAAGGATGCTGCCTTATTGCTTATAATACTCTCAAAACAGGTAAATGGTTCAACTTATTAATTAATATGGCTTGGTCCAGAAACCTTTGCGAGGTAAAGCTAAGCTTTTCATTTAATTTGTCGATTTGATACATCCCATAGATCGATAATTTTATACAGCTTTTTTTTTTCATTGAAAGTTTACAATTATTAACACAGTTTTACTTTTAAAGTGTTACATCTAGTGGAAAGCTATAATTTCTCTTAAAACTCCGAGTACATTCAAATATATATTCGCAGGATAGATCAACATTGATTCAGGTGGCATTCATCGAGATGTTTGCTAATCCTTTCCGATGACAAGAACACCGCCACACCATGTCCTGATATTGAAATTATCACGGCCTTGCCGATATAACAATCTAGAGGTAGTGTGTGTGTTGAGATACATTTCCACACAACGTTGTTTCATTAAGCGACGTGTGTTCAGATGGCTGACAACAAAGAAGCACAACGTCCTGGACCCAACAGAATGTTCCCTACCTGGACCAGTCCCTTCTGTCCTACCTCCTCAACCCAAAGGTAACCTATTTTTTCCCAAATACAGAACCGTCAATGGTCACTTACTCTCAACTTTTTTTTTATTCAAAAACTTCCTTTTATGAAGATTAAAGAGAAAGCGTTATTTAAAAAATAATTAGACCTGAGAGCCTTTTGTTTTATGAAAGATGGCCGTTTTTTCTGGCGCCATTTAGATGACATGTATTTTAAGACGTGAAGTTGGCTTGTTTGGTAAAATTCGGTCAAAGTAGCTGAAGGCACAAAGGTGGTCACACCATGTGAATCATTCCATTGACATCAGCCTGCAGTAAGGAAATTTGTTTGCCAATGTTGAAACTTTCCACTTCTGGGGTTGCAACACATCTTTTTTATTGTGCCGTTTGGTAACCAATGTTGGTACTTCTGCACGTCTTCATTGAATCTTGGTTTGCTCGGCTGATGGAATGCTGTAGATGCATCAGAGGAATCAGCTTTCTGCCTATGTGTTGTTGAATTTTCTTTATGTGCTTACTGAAAGATTAATAATTCACGGTTTTAAAAACTACCGATCTTGGTTCTCTTAGGCGTTCTGAGTTGGAATGTGTGAAATATCCAAGCGGCCAAACGTGTGTATTTTCTAATATATGCCAATCTGCTAAACAACATGAAAACAAAAACATTTTGGAATTGTGATTCATTAAACCAAATAATAAGGTATATGGAGAATGATCTTTCTCAAGAAAAAAACAATATTTATAACAACGTTTATTGATGAAATTGACTCAGCAAACATAAAACGCATCAAAACTGTGGAATAATGAAGACTGGTGTGTTTTGTAGCCGCTCCACGCCATCGAGAGGGAGAATTATAGCAAGCTGGGCCGGATCTATGGGGTGAGTTGTTCACACAATTATTCTTACAATATCGGAATTTCACAAATACCAATCCAAAAACAAAATTATTTTATTACCTGGCTTCACATCAACGAAAGCTTTCACCCTCACACAAGTTTCTTCATCAGAAATTCGTTGCTGTGTGTCCAATGTCGAGAAACATAAATCATTTTTTATCCTATAAATTCCTTTTCTATTCTTTTAGGATTTATTTATGGCTTGTTCTATTTATAAACCTACATGTATGTCTTCTACGTCCTATCTATTTCCTTCATAGAATATTTGTTCGATATTTCCGATATTATTCCCTATATATTTATTCGATATTTCTATTATTCAGATTTTAGACGGCACAATTGAAGCAACACAAAATTACTAAACGGTCCTAAAATTGGCGCTACTTAGAGAATTACCTTCGAGGCGTGTCTTGGAGTTTTAAATGGGAGTTTTTGAAAACAATATTTTGATGACCTGGCCGCCCCAAGTAAGTAGTCCATCTTCTACTTTCTTCAAAGAGTACAGTATATATAGACTTCTGTGTGTAGGTAAGCACTGGAAGGATATCATAGGAGATGGACTCCCAGACTATCAGGCCCAGAGGATTTTACGATATTTCATGGATCGAATTTAACTGAAGTTTTTGGGGGGTAAAGGATATTTATCTCCAAAATTTACAGAACACTACCCAACAATTTAATTACAATAGATCAACTTTCAAGCATTTAAGCTGAATTAAAATTTAAAATATAATTATAAATTCCAAAGAGACACCAGAAACAGTAGAGCTACAATATTTATACGAGCCTTCTGAGATGGTTTGGAATAAACAAATTACGCTGCCACAACGTCGATGTTGGCAAATTTCAACCGCTTTTAAATCAATTTTGTAGCAAACATTTAAAAATGTTTAATGGAAATAAAAATCACAGTTTCAAATAAGAAAACCAGTTTCTAAGGGCGACAAACTAATTCAAGGACGTTTACTTTGGAGTTGAAATCATTTCTCGCAGTTGCTGAGAGTGGCGAGTTTCACGGATCGTTCTCACAGTTCCATCCAAATTGTATAGTCACCAGTCTGTCACATCACACGGCCAGCAATCTATATATATAATTGCCTTATTCTGTCTGAAGCTCACGGATAGAATGCGCGCCCATTGGCTGCCGGCGAACACGTGTCCTCCCTGCCCCCCCTCTAGACAACCCTGTTATCAGCAGTGTGTTACAACCACCTGTCTACACAGACCACCCTGCCTATAGCGGTCACTTTAGGCAACCCTGTAATCAGCAGTGTGTTACATCCACCTGTCTATACAGACCACCCTGTCTATAGCGACCACTCTAGACAACCCTGTTATCAGCTGTGATACATCCACCTGTCTATACAGACCACCCTGTTTATAGCGGCCATTCTAGATAACCCTGTTATCAGCTGTGTGATACATACACCTGTCTATAGCGGCCACTCTAGACAACCCTGTTATCAGCTGTGTGATACATCCACCTGTCTATACAGACCACCCTGTCTATAGCGGACACTTTAGGCAACCCTGTTATCATCAGTGTGTTACATTCACCTGTCTATACAGACCACCCTGTCTATAGCGGTCACTTTAGGCAACCCTGTTATCAGCAGTGTGATACATACACCTGTCTATACAGACCACCCTGTCTATAGCGGCCACTCTAGACAACCCTGTTATCGGCTGTGTGATACATCCACCTGTCTATACAGTCCACCCTGTCTATAGCGGACACTTTAGGCAACCCTGTTATCATCAGTGTGTTACATTCACCTGTCTATACAGACCACCCTGTCTATAGCGGTCACTTTAGGCAACCCTGTTATCAGCAGTGTGATACATACACCTGTCTATACAGACCACCCTGTCTATAGCGACCACCCAAGACAACGTTTTTTAAAATATATTCGCACTCGGGTAAAACCCGGGCGTTGCCCGGGCCATTCGTCTAGTACTTACATAAAAGAGGTCTATCAGAAACACCAAATTGTTCCTGCGGAGAGAAACTGAACAAACTGCTCTTCACCTTATCTACGACTGTCCGAACTTTACAGAAGTGAGACATCGATTGTTCCCTGATCTAAATGATTTAACTCTCTTACATCAGCCACTTTGTCTATATAAATTTTATGAACTCTGTCGATAAATACAGGTAAATTTGTAAAAAATAGTACAAATGTAATATTGTACTGGGATAAGGTGCATAAATAAGAAAAAGGCTTCTTCTTATCGAGCAACTGAAAGTTGCTGATGGCTTGCGCCATCTATCGGAATAAATATCAACTATTCTCGTTGATTTTTAATTATTCTAGAATTGGCCAAATACTCATTCTTGATTAATCAAGAAAAGCTAACCACGGACGCGTTTCGGGCTGTTGGCCCTCATCAGCGTGGTGCAAGCTGTATTGTAAGTATTCAATTCTGAGTTCTAATTTGTTTGGTGTTTTATTTGTTTTATCTGTAATAGGCGCAAATATTTCAATATCGCGTCTAATTGATTAGTAAATAAAAGAAAAATCGAGGCATTGATGTTTCCGGGGCATTTCTACAATTTGCGACAATGTTGATGGTTACTTCTGGATTGTTAATCGATCTCAGGCCCGCCTTAGGCCACCAAAGAATCCCCGCAAACTTCCTCTGGAGTTGGCTTCAGAAGTATTTCTGAGTGACGTCCTGGTTCGCCAACTACACTAAATGTTATCAGGCACGATCCATACATCTTCTCAAATATGTTTTGTACCACAGAAATATCAAGATAGCAATATATCTTATTTTCACTATTCACCGGCACTTGTGTTTGTCGAATTTCTTCACCTTTATAAATTGAAACCCGAAGATTGAAAACAAACTGTAGGCGTTATTTAATATATGGTGTCAGTTTGTGTCTGCTTTGATTGGCGCTGTCATTCAGTGCCGAGTAATTTTGACGGTTTTATAAATCCTCCCGACAAAATTTCCCTTCGGAGAAATACTTAGTGCAATTAATATTGTGACGAAGAAATATTTTATTATTTAATTTAATATTATTCAATGAAAATATATTCAACAGATTAAAAATATATATATTAATCTGTATTTGTGAAATCATCTTTAAAATATTTCTTTGCTTGCTTGCTTAAGATTCTCTAGCTGTAAATAGTTTGGGCTGACCTGTTAATAATTGTCGACTCGTCGCTGTGACGTCATCAATAAATACTTTTACATCTTAGGATATTTCAAGGCTTGATTTCTACGTTACAACTGGTGGAGAGACTGGACCGATACCCATTAAGAAATAAAAGAAAAATTGATTCTGTTGAACCAGAAGAAACTTCTATGAATGTAAAGAAGGAAGGTACTCAGGTAAGCAACCACGTTGTTCAACATCTGCCAAGGAACCCTTCCATTTTCTCCGGGGAGGATGGTTGAAGATCTCCAAAAATGGTTAAAAGGGTATGCACGTGTGGCAAGGTACAACCATTGGGACGAAACCCTTTGTCTTACTAAAGTTTATTTTTATCTGTCTGGAACTGCTCTCAAATGGTATGAAAACAAACGAGGAAAGCATCCAGACATGGACGGAGTTCATGTCACAATTAGAAAATGTATTTGGAAAAAATGAAAGCTCAAGACTGCAAGCTGAGAAAATACTCAAAACTCGCGCACAATTAAAAGGAGAAAGCACCGAATATTACATCCAAGACGTCCTGCGCCTTTGCAAAAAGGTAGATCCACAAATGAATGAGGAAGATAAAATATCTCATCTGATGAAAGGGATAGCTGAGGAGCTCTACCAGGCACTTCTCCCAAGGGATGTGCATAACACTGAGCAATTCGTCACCGAATGTCGCCGCATTGAAAGCCTACACTGTAAGCGAGTGACCCCAACCAAATACGAGCGACTACCAAATGTGGCGTCTCTCAGTGATCATGATGACAGGGCAGATCTGTCATCTATGATCAGGCAAATTGTTCGTGAGGAGGTACAGCGGGCATTAGGCTCTACTCGAGAGGAACCAAAAATTTCTACCATCGAAGATATGGTAAAGGAGGAGATTGGAAGAACCCTGGCGCCAATCTCAAAGTCTAGGAGAAGTCCCCCTCAAAAGGAAAGACCCCGACAGTTTTTAAATACTAGATATGAGGCCGAAACGATAAGACCGCACCCTGAACCTAGATACCCAAAACAAGGAGGAAGACGCGACACCAATGATTGGCGTACAACTGAGGGAAGGCCAATCTGTTTCTACTGCGGACGCCCAGGTCACGTCGTCCGCTATTGCCGTGACAGGAAGAGACACAATGAGGAAAGGAGAAATATTTATTTCCAAAGAATGCAAGACGCAATGGTATCCTACAACTCTCGAGCTGAATCTAAGGACCCCAATGACGAATCATCGAGGAAAACTTTCACTCGCTACCGAAGCCCTACTTCATATCTCGGTCGAAACAGACAACATTTCTCACCTGCTAGAAGATCTAGCTGGACGCCCCGCCATTAAAACTAGATGATAGACCACATTGGAGGTGAGGCCGCAAAGTTATAAAATCCCCCCTTACCGACCACAGCAGAAATGAGAAAAAGCTACCTTGACGTAAACATAGACCTACCAAGTTCTCATGAAGAAGATATCTCAACTGAAAGAAGACACCCACCGCAGTCACCTGAAAATATCCCTGGCCATAGTACTAGTTCTTAAGACTGACGACGTAAGTTTCCTGCTGAGCATCGGGTCGATGCTCTCTATAGGAGGAGGCTATGTGACGAAGAAATATTTTATTATTTAATTTAATATTATTCAATGAAAATATATTCAACAGATTAAAAAAATATATATTAATCTGTATTTGTGAAATCATCTTTAAAATATTTCTTTGCTTGCTTGCTTAAGATTCTCTAGCTGTAAATAGTTTGGGCTGACCTGTTAATAATTGTCGACTCGTCGCTGTGACGTCATCAATAAATACTTTTACATCTTAGGATATTTCAAGGCTTGATTTCTACGTTACAATATTGCACAGAAATAACTCTATATATAAATGCGTAAATACAGACGATATAAATATTCGGCCTTGATTTTGATATCTTCGAGATAAATATATATGGATTCAGCGAGTTACATTCCACCAAAGGTTGTAACAGAAAAGTTGCATATATACACACGTCTATCTATGAATTTTTATACTAAATATTATTATATAATAATTTTTAATTTAAAAAAAATTTAAAATAACAAAAATTTTCTATTTTTCCACATATATACAGTAAAACCCCGCTAATACGAACCCTGGATATAGCGAACCTTCCCTTATAACGAACCCACGGCGATTCCCAATTCCATTCCATTGAAATTACCATCGTTATAACGAACTTTGCGATTTTTTCGTTATAGAACCTATTTTCGGTCCCAAAATGATAAAATCTATTAAAAATACTATTCTTATAACGAACTTAAAATTGTGATTTAAAAAATTTTCAAAACAACAAAATTTTGAGCATGTTTCAGCTCGCGGATCGCGATTTCAAAACAAAAAATTAGCGGCATTGTTTGTTTTCATTTCCATTCTCTTTTTGCTGTATGTTGTATAAATTTTTACACATTATACTTTTATTTAATAGAATATCTTTGCATTCGACAATTTTGAAATAGAAGAAAAATACAAATGGCTTCCAAAATAAAGAAAAGAAACAAAGAGTGGCGTTCTAAAAAAAAAAAACAGTGGCAGCATGCCCTTTTATAAGCATTCTATATCAAGTTTAACCTAGGCTAAAAATAATTATAAATAATTTTAAAGCCAGAAATGGTTTGAATAACAGGTTTAAAAACAAAATTTAATATACACTTCAGAAGAATATGTAGAAACTGAAATTGGAAGAAGAAGAGGAAAAAAAATAGTTCCCCCAAGTTCCCCCGTGTCTCATGGGCCACAAACAAATCAACTTATAAATTCTCAAAAACTACCACTACAGTTCTATTTTTAGAATGGAATTCTTTTTAGGTATAGGATTCATTCAGGGTTCGCGGATATTCCCCCTGGCCGGCCGTTTTACCACCGATTTTGTTTGCAAATTGGCGTTTTTTTATTCGCAATTTTACCGATCGCGCTATCGTATCAACATGTTTCGAGACAGATTTTTCTGAATTGGATACTTTTGATTCATCCTCAATTAAAACAGAATACACGGAGCTTTATTCCTTTGATAGAAATAACGATATTTAAGACAATTCTTATTTTCAAATTTCACTTTTCACTTTCAAACAACAAGGTATTAGAGGAATTTTTTCAAATAATATTTAGTATTATATTATTTGAGAAAGATATTCTAAAATACTCTTATACCTTTCAAATATATAATTAATATTTTTTTGCCCTGGGGGATTTGGCTTAATTTTTAAATAATACATAGGTTTATATATAAGCACGTATGCTAATGATAAGAAGAACCTATTATCAAATGACTTCTTTTGATATTCAGCATTACTGTAAAGAGATAGGTCAATTTAGGGAATTAAAACAAAGTGACCATTATTAAGTGGCTGCCTTTTCCTGTTTGTATGGCTGTTTTTTAATTATACAATCAAAAAATTTGGAAAAGTTAAAAAAATGGCCAAACCGTGGCTATAGTGAACCAAAAGCTCTGTCCAATTGGGGTTCACTATAGAGGGATTTTACTGTATATAGTTAAAAATGAAGAAGGCATTTCCTGACCACGAGCACATGTGCTTTTTAGATGGCAGAGCGCCATCTAGTGGAGCAAAAATAAACTAAACGTTTATTTAACTTGCTCCGTGATATTTGGCCAACCCAATTTCTTGATAAATCAAGAAACGCCATCCATGAACGCCTTTCGCGCTGTTGGCGCTCGTCAGCGTGGAGTTGGCTGTACCACTGCGACCAAAAATATTTTTGGTCCCAGAGGCTTCTTGAGAAACCAAGAAATGGGTATTTAAGGCCAAATTTGCGTCAATACGCTTAACACATGAAAAAACAATAGAAAAAAAAAGAGAAGTGGGTCAGGTGTTGATTATTTTTTTCTATTGTTTTTTTTTTTCTGTGTTAAGCGTATTTACGCAAATTTGGCCTTAAATTTGGCCTTTCTTGGTTTCTCAAGAAGCCTCTGAGACCAAAAATCTTTTTGGTCGCAGTGGTACAGCCTAATCCACGCTGACGAGCGCCAACAGCGCGAAACGCGTTCGTGGATGGCGTTTATTGATTTATCAAAAATTGGGTTGGCCAAATATCACGGAGCAAGTTTAATAAACGTTTAGTTTATTTTTGCTCCACTAGATGGCGCTCTGTCATCTAAAAAGCACATGTGCTCGTGGTCAGGACATGCCTTCTTTATTTTTAATATCAACACCTGACCCACTAATCTTTTATTTTTTTCTATTGTTTTTTTTTCCATATATATAGTTGTGCTGGTGACCTGAGGGCCATGGAGGAAACCTCCGAGAAACATTCTGACCTACGTTTGTTTGTTCAAACAGATTGCTTTAAAGAACTAAACAACTAACGACTATTGTCTTTTTAATAGTGGACAACACCACCATAACTAAATATGCAAAAATAATTATGAATAAAAGATTAATAAAAACAAATAAAAGATTTTTAAAAGTTAACAATTTAACTTATGATAACGGGTGTCAACAAAACATACAATTAAGTTAAAAGATGAAATAAAAGCTCCAGCGAAGCGTAGTTCTCTCCCAACAATAATATAAAATTTCCTTCTGAGAAATGTGTAACCTATATAATCTATAACTTCTCGCACTCCTAGAACCATGGCACGGACCAAGGTAGAATCTATTGTGGTGCAGGCGGTACGACAACAAGATTCCCATCCTCACTGTGGGGGACCCCGACCTGCTCAAGTTGGTGCTCATCAAGGACTTCCACGTCTTCCCCGACCGCAGGGTAACATTGCCGACATAATAAATATCAACTCCAAAGTATTTCAAAGTTGAAACTCGAGGCAAAATGTCGTCTTATCGGAAACCTGCCTGCCTCATAGGACTTTTATATCCACATCGAATGAGTCTAAAAGAATTGGTTCTTTTAACAAGTTACTTTAACCATATAAAACTAACGTAATTAATTTGATGTTTGCTATATGGTAATCTGTGTTATATATTATGTGTGGCTATTAACTTTTACAACTAAAAATGCCGAGAGACCATATGAGAAATCATTGTTTTTCGTGTCAGCGAATATTATCCTTCATTTATTTTTTCGATATTTATTTATTATAAAAGTTTTGTAAGAATAGGATGTGTTTAGGAAACTCTACAAAATAATCCACAGAACAGCTCACACAAGTAAAGAGAGATATCAGGTTAGAGCAGGTAAGTATAAGATCTATATGATCAAAAATATTCAAATCTTATCGCGAATTTTTGGAACAAGAAAAGTAACCACTATAGGAATAAGGTTCTCTCTTATATATGGCTTCAAAAACTATATTTTTACCAAAAGAATATAGATTGCCATCAATCTCTCGCTATATATTTGAAAGGATAAGTCAATTTGGAATATGGTATGTTAATGACAAAAACGACTTGTTCGTGGCTCGGCAGTTCCTATAAACGTTGTGGTGCAGGATATCAGGTTCGGCAAGTCGGTGCTGGACAACTCCGTGGGGGTGGCCACCGGCGCGGACTGGCGTCGCATCCGCTCCCAGATCACCCCGGCCTTCAGCACGGGCAAGATCAAGCAGGTAGCACGGGGCTCGTGTCAATGGGCTGCATTATTTCTCACGCCATATATCAGGTGTATTCAACATATTGTATTCTTCTGTCCTTAGAGATTATGTTCATAGTTTGCTTGAATACCATTTCTAATATTTCACCCTTCAGTGAAGCATATATAAGCAAAATGATCCGATACAGTATTAGAGCTCTAAAGAAGCGGTCTGGTAGATTAAATTGGCGAAACTGTTGGGAGGGTTCACCACTAATGAGCCAAGCCCTCCCAATATTATTTCTTCGCAGTAGGGAGAGTAAGACTTTGTTTGTGTGAAAAAGAAACATTCGCACTAATGTTTTCATTTCTGTTATAAAGGGGAAAGTAACTTTACTCTTTATAAAGGAGGCGGAGATTGACTTTATGTATGACAGTAGATGAATGGCTTAATGTGGTTTGTAATGAGGGTTCATTTCTTGTCCGGGAGTCGGTATTGAACTCACCATCACGTTGTCAGTTCCGTGGTACAGCCCTAACGGACACTACACGGGCGGTCAGCATCAATCTCTCTGTCCATGGTCGATGTCCGGGCCACTTATATCTTTATTGTTACAAATACAACGCTGTGGTTGTTTATTTGAAACTCTAGGTGGAATAGCTCTCCTGTAAAGGCTACTTTTTAAAAGGCAGTCGTCTGGTTTCTTCCAGATGATCCCGTTGATCAGGATGTGCTGCGACGACCTCAGGGAGAACGTCCAGACCGAGCTCGCGGCCTCTGACGACGGGGAAGTGGAGTTCAACAAGTGAGTGATTCGACCACCCTGGATCATCGAAGAAAATTCTTTGCAGCTGCACATACCACATTTAATTGTTTTTCTTTCTTTCCAAGCGATCCTTTCCTTAAAGCAAAATATATATTTTAAAATATGATATAAACAAAGTCAGAACCGAGGTTTTATTGAATGCATTATTATAGGACTTTTTTTCTATATGTCCCGATCCAGTGGTCTAATGAACCACTGATTTATAGGTTACATCGGATAGTTTTGATGCCGGTTTGTAACGTACTTCAATTTATCAGACTTTTCCAACTGATACCAATTCCACACTCTATCATCTTTACTAATTCATCTTCTTTAAAGTGTAATTAGAGTCTTATATGGTTTGGTTTCCAATCGCTATAGCTCCATCTTGTCGCAACTGTACTCTCTCCTATGGAACTTTTCTATCGATTCAGGTAGGAATCTGCTCCATGTTCCCGGGCTAGTTTATCGGGTCTTGCTTTGACGCCTTGTAAGCAGATTGGAACTAGGGAAAAATAACATTTTTGTTCAATGCTCACAGCTTGTGCCAGAATATCAGCTAAAACATTTCAAAACTAAAAAGCACTAATATATAACCAAAGAATTAGAATTTTGAAAAAAAAAAAGAGTAACATAACAAGCTCACACAATGAGGTGCGCTACAGTGTGGTATAATATATACATATTTTAACATCGGAAATTCTCGGTAGAAATCCAGTGTGGCATGCCCTTTATAATAAATGGGTTTTAATTATAATTTTTATCTTCACTCAACTTGTGACAAATATTTTGGAGTTTACTGAACTTATACAGGCTTTATAATAATACGAAAGGTTTTACACCTAGACCTGAAAGACCGAGATTTTATCGTTTCGAGAATTGTTAGTCATGAAGAGCTCAGTTGTAGATACCATTCACTTTATGAAACATTTATTGAAGAGGATATTTCCCATTTAGTTTCTTTTGATAGAGAAAGGTGCAGTAATCAGACAATGCAAGTTGTTCTTTTTTGAGTTTTTACGTTTATTAAAAAAAAAAAGAATTCATCTCTGAAAGGCGATTTAATCGAGGCTAGACGCTTATATATTTGAATCATGTTAGCTCTGTGTTTCCAGCTGAAATAGCGTCTAATAGGTTCGGGCTTGTTGTGGATACCTTTCGTTTATTCCCATCATCCTCAATAAGCGGAATGAGAGAGATGTCTCACTTGGAGAATATGGCAATTGAACTGGATAGGCTGAGTGGGCCAATACATGATAGCCTATTGAAAGGTTGATTGAAGAATGCCTTGAAGGCATCAGAGGATGCCCCGTTTGTGGACCATCTGAACCATTCACGATTTTGCGTGTCATCCTTGCGCAGGGGCCAGGCTAATCTTCTCTGTATTGTTCCAATTTTAGTAGTTATACCGACAAATTGTACCCGTTGTGGACCAAGTGAAGAAGGAAACCAAGACTCGTCACCAAACTATGGCTATGATTGATCATCTTGGAGGAGTATGAATGAAGTCGTATACCATCGTATACCTAAATAACAATAAATAATATCCGGTACTTGTTCTCACCCCCAGACCCCGTAGTTATTTATCCTACTATATATAGAGAGAGTTGCAATAAGAGAATATTTTCTACGGTTTGTTGTTATTCAGAATGTTTGGAGGGTTCGTCATCGACTTCATCGCGAGGTGCATCCTGGGCACCAAAATCAACTCCCTCAAAGACCCTTCCAACCAGTTTGTCTTCTACGCCAAGAACTTCCTGTCCAGCGGCATCCCCCTGCGGGCCAAAATTGGAAGTAAGTCGCCCAGCTTGGTCTATCGGGAGCCCAGAAAAACCATTGGGCTCTCGTCTGAGAAGGGATGAGAAATATAAATGCCATTGTTCGTCTTGCATAAAGACCACTGTCCTGAAGCCTTCGATAAACAAGTTGCCGTCAAACTACCCTTCCAGAGGCACATGAGATGCCAAAAGAAAGCTGGAAAACATTTTTCGACCCTGCCCTGGTCTTCTGGTGATGGTTTCACTGAGTTGTTTCCAGACCATGAAGACGGAATTTTCTGCTAACATCGAGCCATTTGGCAACTTTCGATTCGGTTTGACCTATTCAAGTCTCCCAATAATTCTCTATCTAAAAGCAACGTAATGATTATGTGAATTCATTATTGCAGATTTTTCAAAGTTTGCAATATTTTAGAAAAATAATAGCTAACAGAGCTGTACAATAAACCAAATTATCGAGACAAGTGAATTTATCAGATAAATTTTCTTAGGTTTGACAAAATATTTGGTCTTTTCAGCTCCAATAAATATAAAGGTCTTTCGTAGTGCTCTAACTGGAATAACGGCATCCCCAACCCCGGGCTTATGACTGATCTCTGTTTATAGTTGTTAGATAACTGCGCTATAAATGCTTATAACGTCCGCCATGATCACCTTTGGTTGTGCTCAGTTATGTTTCCCTGGCTTGCCAAGATTTTTCACGTTACAATCTTCAACAAGGAGTCCATAATCTTCTTCTACCAGTTCATCATCGAATTGATCAAGAAAAACGAAGAGAATGAGGTATTTATATTCTCTATACACTCCTCTAAATATATTTCTTACATTTTCCCACACTGAGATTAGGCGCAACAAACTGTCAAGAGGCTTGTTGAAAACTCGTCAGAATGTTCCAACAGCTGGTTCAACGGGTGATTATTTCCTAGTTCGAAGTAGTTAACTCACTTCATTTGGGACTTCGGAATATAAGTGGAATTCTGCAACAGATTTTACCCAATCCTACACGTCACAGTTTCCTCTTTGGAACTCATAAATGTATTATGCTCGTATCTTATGTGTTCCAAAAAGGCAACGTGCATTATTTAGATTTCCACACACATGTTCGAATAAATGGGAAAAATACATCAGAACTGTGGAGAAAATAAAATATCCGTGGTGATAACCTTTTCTAACTCCTCCAATAGAGTTGTTGATGAACAGAAATGTGCTGGTTATCCTATCTATCGCCGGACCAAATGATGCCCATTAGTTATTTTTATGATGTTCTGAACACAGATTGTTTAATAAAAGAAAATAAGACCTAATCCAAATAATTTATTAGTGTGTGACGTTTCGGCAACAACATTGTCACCATCATCAGACAAAAGAATTTAAAAAAAAAATGGTCCATTGGTCCCATGGGCTTTATCTCAGATTGTTTAAATAATTCACCAAACGACCACTACCAATAATAATAATAAATAAATAATTTTAAGAAGAAATGGCTTTAGACATGACGAAGGGCGCGCAACAACTTACAGTTTGCTTCAGGATTGCAACATAAATATCGGACATATAAAGTTTCCAACAATGAAAATGTACCTTGCTTAGCGATAATTAAAGGAGGACAGAATTATTCACCCAATCAGCCACCGCGCGAGAGTCCTCTTCCAGGCGATGACGGGGTCATCGATGCCGCCACCGAGGCCAACCTGTACGAAGTACCGGTGGATTCGGGCCTTCGCTGACGAAAGGATGGCTAGCTCGTCGTCTTCAAAGCTGGATCCGAAGATCCAAGCTGTAGGTCAGGGGTCTGCCAATGATGTTGAAGGCCTCCAAGACGAGGGCCCTGATGTTCTGGCAGCCCCCAGTATCGGTGGCCTAAGGAGCCGTCGGCGGACCCGCAGGACGGACCGGCGTGTATTGTTATGTGCGTTGTTTATGTTGTATGTCATACTGTGTTTTGTGTGTGTTGTTATGTGGATAGAATAACTTTCTTTATTCTGCTTTAAAGATTTGCTATCGCTTCTTTCTCTCCTATCTAAGTTGTTCTTGGTCGGCAGACTGTCTGTGTGTCTAGAAATTTATTGAGAATTGGGACAACTTCTGTTTTGACGTCAAGATTTTTCCTCCTCTGATAAGTTTTAATTGATGATTATATGGTATTTACAGTTTTCGGAAATTAACTATTTTTTGAAGGGACAAAGTTCATACCTGTTTAGTTTTATTCTGAACATAGGTGGCAGAAGGCGGCGCGCGGCGGTGAAAGAAAGAAGAGCTACGTCATCGCTGACCAATGGGAGGCCACCAGCTGCACCACCAGAGGGAGCTCGCCACCTTCTCGAACATTCTTAGCACCGTCGCCACTAAAGAACAAGGCCTTTAAGCTGCGGCTTCAAATCTTTTGTAAATTCTTTAAATATTTATTGTAAAGAAAATTAAAATAAATTCATTTGTACAGCTTGGGATAATTGCCTGACCAAAGATAAGTACATTCGTTTCTTTGATTTATTATCAAACATTCTATTCAATTAAAACCAAACGATAACAAATTGTTTTGTTAAAACTTCATTCTGCCTTTCCTCCTTGCGTATTTTCCAAGTGGGAAACAAAACAATACCCTTGGGTAATAGTGCCGAGGTTTCTGGGGGAATTGAGATTGCGAATAAATTTATATGTGTGTCTGTGTTGTTGGCTTTGTTATTGATTTTTGGCGAATCCTGATTCCGTCTATTAATTTCTTGTAAATGATTATTGCGCAATATTTCTTTCATTTAAGCCTTTCTTGTTCAAATGAAAATTTGAAACTCTCAGTTTTTCACGAAAGAAAAAAATGCATAGATTAAACAATGAATGCAAACATTGTCTGTTAAATTTATTATGCTTAAATAACTGACTCCTATCAGGGTTCTCTCCTAGAGGAAGGCGGGCGACGTCGAAATATTGGAAGAATTGAAATAAAGAATTTTAATTGAAGAGTGTGACTACATAATTATAAATAATTTTATCCACCTTGAATCCATATTTTTATTGGAATTTGAATATATATCAATTTGGTGTAAAGTATTTCAAGAAAAAATCCGAAATCCTAATGTGTTTCTGTAGGGAAAGTCAGGGCCTCCCAACCTCTTGAACATGCTTCTGGAGGCCCAAAAAAAATCCCGAAAACCTGAACGGTTCTAAAGGTAAGAAGACAGACCAGACGTGTGATGATGTAGCTCATCTCCCGTGTGAGCAGCGATGAACTACGAGGAGCTCGTGGCCCAGTGTGTGGGCTTCTTCATCGCCGGCTACCAGAGCACGTCCTCCACGCTGAGCGTGTGCATGCACTACCTGGCCGTGAAGCCCCACATCCGGGCTCGCGTGCTGGCCGAGATTGACGCTTCTCTCGCCAAGCACAAGGTCCCTATTTGGTGTTAAATTGTACAACAAACTTTTTATACACACACAGTACATGTTCTCTCATATCCCACTTATAATTTAATAGAATAAATAAGCAATCCAGGGCTAAGTTTCTTGTACCATTTTCATTTCTCTAGCTTTCAGGCTCACATTCTCTTCAACAGGAGCACCTAGAATTATAACTTCCAGCTAATACTGCTGAATAAATATTCAGCAAAAAAATCCGCCTTTAATTTCTATTATATGTAAATATATCTATTCTCCTCTCTGTCTGTGTCTGAATAATGGATATAGTTCAAGTAGATCTTTATTTATCAGAATCGGTGCTATAGTCAGTAAGGGCTCCAAACATTAAACCTGAAATATTTTCCCAGCTGCCATATGATAGACTCACAAAGTGTCGCAGGGCCTCAAGGAGTCCGAGTTCTACACGGACCTCAAGTTCACCGAGAATTGTATCTACGAGGCCATCCGCATCATGCCGCCAGCCGCCAGGTAGTTCCCTCAAATTCCTCACTCTACTGACACATTGTAGATTTGTAAAACTACGTCTCCATCATGGCAATGCCACAAATTTTCCAAAACAATGGGCTTTTCAAAATTAAATACCAATTCAGTTGCTCTGACACCCACCATACAGCCCTGAACTTGCTTCCTGTGACTTTTATTTTTTACAAAAATTAAAGAAGTTGCATGGAATCGAATTTACAAGTCCTGCCGTTGTTTGCCACCTGGAAGTACTTGAAGACATGAGTCCTGATGAGTTGAATAAAAAAAATAGCCTTCTGGGCTCAAGGGATGAAAATATTATTGAGTGTAAAATTTTGATATTCTGAGAGAAATAAATTTGTATAAGTTTTATTTTTCTTGTATTGCAAAACTTTCAGGGAAACCCTCGTATAGGCATACCTTAGTACAATGTTATATGTAAATAATTTGTTGTGTTTATCTAGATTTATAGAACTGAAAATAAGTTTATAAATACACCTAATCTCAGAACGTTTGATCAAATTGATTATAAGGAATTATCAAATCGAAATGTATGAAAATATATTTTGCGGCTTTCGCATTAGAGAAGTTCTTTTTTTTCTCTCTTTTTGTTGTTGTTGAAAAAAAAAAAGATTCTCTCTATCTCGCAGAGCCTTAGAGGAAATCTATAAGCGGCCATTGCTTAGCTGCAGAGTCAAAGTATACACTCATGGACAAAACTTGAGGAAGTTATTATTTTTTGAAAGAGACACTTTTGTTGACACTTGGTTAACTCGTATGTCTTCAATAAAGGTCACTGTGTATCAAATATCTTTGGAGTTTTTGTCTGAATCCCTCCCTATATGCTAAAAGATAAAACTTCCTTAAATTTTGTTCATGAGTATACACAATTGCAGTAACGTTTGATTTTTATTAATAAGGAAACCTATATCATGTTTTCCACACAGTGTTGTATCACATGGCAGGCTGGAGAGGAAGGCCGTGGAGGACTACCAGCTTGGAGACATCCAGATCCCCAAGGACAGTCTCATCAGTCTGCCCATCTACGCCCTCCCCACCGACCCCGAGTGGTTTCCTGAACCTTTCGAGTATCGGCCAGAGAGGTGGGTACAGCTAATTGGGACATAAATATGGATTACAATAAATGTCTTAATAATGCAGATTCGAGGCGAAGCTAAGGAAAGCATCCCGCAATGCGCCTTCATGCCCTTCGAGTGGGGACCTCGCAACTGCATCGGCATGCGATTTGCCATGCTCACCATCAAGGTGACCCTGGTGGAACTGCTGCAAGCCTTCACCATCGAACCCGGCACCTCCACCAAGGTATGGAGTGTTTGCAAGTAATCCTTGTTAATTTAGCAACTGTGTGCTCTCTATAATGTCGAAATAGGAAAATGATATGGATGAAAATTGATATCAATTCAAATATTTTATAAATTTTTGCACAATTTAAATCCATACGATTATTAATAAGCTTGAATTCCATTAATTTAGCCTTTGTGAATGGAGTTTTAAGTGGATTTAGAGAAAGCTGCTATGGCTCGACTAACCGAGACCCAACAAGTAACATTTTTGGTTGAGTTTTCAACATACTCCTCATCTCTATCTTCCCACACCTTTATGACAATAAAAATGACTGTTTAAAACAAAAGTTTCCTGTGAATAAAAATAAGGTTGTAAAGAGCATCAAGGACATTTTCTCTAGATTTAAAGTGAAAGATAAAAGAAATCACGGCATTGTAGCTGGGACATGTGTAACAGGAGACATTCAACATCGCCCCCAAGCAGGGCCACCTCGCCCCCGACTCTGTCAAGCTCCGGGTCGCACCTCGCACAAGCTGCTAGCTCGTCGTGTTGCCACTGATTCCATACTTTGTTGTTTATCCATTTGAAGTAAAGAGCTGCTTAAAAGTGTCAGCAATGTGATTCTATAAATATTTAGAAACATATTGTGGTGTTCACATTTCCCTCACTCGACATTGTTTTTATTTTTTTTTTTTGCTTATCCCTAGTACACGTGGTACAGGCCATGATAATCATGGTGGGTAGTTAGCGACTGCTTTTTACTGTAAGTACACCACACTCTACATTGTGATATTGTAATGTAGTTATGTAAGGATGTAAAAGGTTTATTAATGACGTCAGCACGACCAGATGACAATATTAAAGTTAATCATCCAAGCTATAGGCCACCTTGATGATTATAAAAATGATATTTCTTCCTCATAATATAGTTTTTAATTTGTTTATTGCTAAAATACAAAAAAAAATAAAAGGTCAGAACATTTTTAAGCAAGATAGCAAAATAGACAATTTCTTAGATCTCACACCATCAATTGAAAAAAAAAAAAATAATAATAACCAAATTACACTTTGTATCTTACACTTGTTATTGTACGTATGTATTATTTTAATTTTGATGTGTTTATATATGTTATTACTCTGTGGAAACTTCCCTCTTGTAATTGAATCAACTGGTGCGTGGGCCTTAAATAAATTGCCATCCAGAAGTTTGTCTTTCCTTATTCCCTACTTGACAATATCACCAAAACTAAATGGTATCAATAGACCTCCTAGCCCAGTATGTCTAACACCATGATTCCCAATAACAATTTTCTTTTCATTATAGCTCAGAGTTTTTACCATTTAATCTTATGTCCAATAGCATGTAGCTTGTATTTCACCTAATTTTGATAAAGCACAATTTGGATTATAGCTACAAGAAAATAAGACCTAATCCAAATAATTTGGTTAGTTGTCTGATGATGGTAACAATGCTGTTACTGAAACGTCAAACACTAATTTAATTTTTTGTATTTGGTCTTATTTTTTACCTTGTGTTTATAATTTTTATTCTGTAAATTCCAATGAATAGTCCTAAGTAGATACCTCTAGCACAATGACCTGTCAGAATGGAAATTACAGTAATTATTGTTTTAAAAATTTTCCCTGTATGCAAGTGATGATAAAAACGACGACAAAATTCTATTTACAAAAAGAAATGATATTGGCATGCAAGCATGTATCAGGCTATATTACAGCCGAATAAATTATACAAGCTACATGCTAGTGGGTGTAAGGTTAAATGGTAAAACTAGATTCTGTGAGCCATGATTAAAATAAAATTGTTATTGGGAATCATGGTATAGTGCTAGGCATATTGTCATACTGGGTTAGGAGGTCTATTTTTGTGAAAAAACAATAAAAAATATAATAATAAAAAAGGTAAGGTGTTGTGTGAGCGTGTATCAGAATATTCACATATTGAGCGTATTT
Source organism: Cordylochernes scorpioides (assembly GCA_030710605.1). Classification (NCBI taxonomy): domain Eukaryota; kingdom Metazoa; phylum Arthropoda; class Arachnida; order Pseudoscorpiones; family Chernetidae; genus Cordylochernes; species Cordylochernes scorpioides. The sequence continues at coordinate 181,018,174 of CP092863.1, read as the reverse complement.
ACACAAGTTTGGCCTTAAATACCCATTTCTTTATTTCTAAAGAAGCCTCTGGGACCAAAATATTTTTAGTTGTAGAGGTACAGCCGCACCACGCTGACGAGGGCTAACAGCCTGAAATGCGTTCGTGGTTGGCTTTTATTGATTCATCAAAAAAATGGGTTGGCCAAATATCATGGAACAAGCTATATCAATGTCTATTCCACTAGATGGCGCTCTCTGCCATCTAAAAAGCTCATGGTCAGGATATGCCTTTTTTGATTTCAATGTGAAGAAATAAGAAAAAAAGGTCAGGTGCTGATAATAAAAAAGGCATAAATTGACTGCTGCCATGAGCGCTTTAGATGGCAAAGAGCCATCTAGTGGAACTAAATGCTGCTTTAACTTGTTCCATAATATTTGGCCGACCCAATTTCTTGATAAATCAAGAAAATCCAATTGCAGACAATTGTTGGACCTCGTCAGCGTGGTGCAGGCTAGATGGCACATTGCCATCTAAACACTCATATGAGCTGTCATAATATACCTTTTTTTGTTTTTAATATCCTCCTTAGGACATGAATCAACGACTACAAGAAAAGAACATGGGGAAGCAAGCAGTGTGAGCTATTTATTATGGGCAGTAGCAATGGCAGTGAGGGGGTCCCGCAGCCTGCGTTCCTCCAGTGTCTTGGAGACAAACTCCAGCACCAGGGGCGGCCACAGCTGTCTGGCCAGCTTCCTCTTCCTTACTGTGTCCTCCACCCCAGCCACCAAGGCTGCCAGCCTCTCCCCATGCTGCTGCTGCCACATTCATGAGATCATAGCTTCATATTTATATTTAGCCCATGTACGTACTGATACAAGTTATGGTGGATCAACTACATTTACTCTAAGTATGTGCACCAGATGTAGACTTACAACTGACCTGTCTGGCTAGTTGCCAATGTGGTCCCAGGTGGCCAAAATCAACAGTATGTACCACTCTTACACCAGTCCAATAGCTTTACTTGAAAATACTTGACTGAGCATGCATACAATAGGTTTCAGAACTCAGATTGAATTGAACAAAGTTCCAGAACACATTGAAGCTATCTATATACAGTAAAACCCCTCTATAACAAACCTGTGGTTCACTATAGCCATGGTTTGTTATGTATAGCCATAGTTATAAGGTTTGTTATAAGGGAAAGTTTGCTATATCCCAGGTTTCTTTTAGTGTGTTTTACTGTATTGATTCTACCAGAAACAAGTATTTGATGAATCCACCATGTGCAAGAGCTTCAACACATTGGATCCTGTGGAAGATCTTCCAGTTAGCTTCTACCTGCCCCCTCCATAGACTTGATACCCAATATGGTTGAGTGGAGATAAGATCTGTGCTAGTGTCCCCAGCAAGTAGCCGATGACCAATCCCAGACATGTCAGGTGGTGTCTTGTAGTGAAGTGTTGAACCCCACCTCCCTGCTACATGAGGATGATTATTTTGTTGAAACACAAATCCAGGAATGTGGTGAAGAATGACTTTGTGCTCTATAAATGATGTGCTGTTGAGAATACGAACAATTTGAAGTAGTCAAGATTGCCCATGACATTCTTCTAAGACTGTAATGATAGGCTTCATGATGTTGTATAATGTACTCTGGCATTTCCCTCTATGGTGTCACACAAACCTGGGCCATCATGGCATTCCAAATTATAGCAGAACTTATCAGAAATTGGTTTTAATACGACACAATTTGGATTAGGCTCAAAACTGGCAGTCATACAAGACTCTTCCAGGATGGTGACACAATGCACCATCTACAGGACCAAAGACCAGACCACCTCTTGGAATGTATGGAAGCCTCAAGACAGGACTTGTATTCCAACCCTACCCACAAGGTTTTAAATTAAATCAATGAATTCAGTCTCCATCACCTTGTATAATTATATATACAATGATATAATAAAATTATAATAATTTGGATTAGAGATTAGTAACATGAGGTAATAAGATTACATCCAAAGTAATAAAATATATGTGATATTCCGGTAACAGCCCTGTTACTGAGACACCATGTTTTAATTAGGATGTGGTCATGTTACGTTATGTGGCTAAGCCCATTGTAGTAACTGTGAGTCAGTGGAATCCTGCTCAAAAGAATGTTTGCACATTTTGCAACAATGGATGAAATTTGGAGCATGCTCCAACATTCAAGATTTACATTCCATCGCTGCCATGTCATCCCGGGAATCTCCTTGTTTTACAACACCTTGAAGCCACATTGTACCAGCATGGTGGCTGAGCACCCTTCCAGCTCTGTTACTTTCTCCATTGGCCTAGTGATGTTTAATGAACTGCTCATCTATAACACTAGCAATACACAGTTTACTTTATATAACTACTTATTCTGGCTATCAGAACCCAGCACAGTTATAACGTTTTCTTTAAATCTAATCATTTACATGTTTCTTTTAACATGTAAGGTTCTAGTAGTGTGCATCATTATTTCATGTAATGATGACATTCCATATAACAATCTGCAGTGTGTAAGATGACTGTTATACCAGAACTGCTCAAAGGTAATAAACACAAGGTATTAAGTCACCAAATACAAATAAATAGTGTGTGACATTTCAGTAACAGTGTTGTTACCATCTTCAGACAAAAGTACTAAAGGAGAAATTATACCACAGCATGTTTTAAATAGTTACTGTTATCAAGTGTGTAAACAAGATAGCAGATAAGAAGAAGATAGTTTTCTGTAAAAATCCTAAAATATTATTCTTAGAATTAGAAGTGGAAAAACCTTTTTTTAGATATAATTGAAGCATATTAAGTGTCACACACCATTTAGTTATTTGGATTTGGTCTTATTACCTTGTGTTTATAATCTATAATCCTGATAATACGCAATTATAGATTACTAGATGAATGGCCCGGACAACGCCCGGGTTTTACCCGAGTGCGTATATATTTTAAAAACGTTTTAATTCAAATACTATTTGTTACAATTATAAATTAGCGCCATGGATGTCACTCTTGTGAAACGTCCCGTTCCAAACTGTGTTTTTAAAATGTTTTAATTAAAATACTATTCGTTACAATTATAAATTGGCGCCGTGGATGTCTCTCTTGTGAAACGTCTAACCTTCTTTTATGTTGAGATGCTGCAATTTTTTGGAGCCTTTTTGCTCTAGCAGAAATATCCCCATTTTGAGCAGATGCAGCCTCTTTCTGCTTCAAATTTTCATATCTTAGCTTATCTTGCTCTGCTTTTGCTTGCTTCCTTTCTTCTTCTGTTTTGTATTTTTTGGGTCCCATGATGCAGATCTGCGCTGAAATATTTTGTTTTTATACAACTTTATACAAATTATCTCCTTGATGTTACCAATTTAAAAGTTTATTTTCTAATTTTAGATTGTATATAAGAAACATATTTTCATTTAAGTATTGTACTTTATATAAAAAAGATTAAATAATTGTGCAAAACGGTATATACGATATATAAACATCAAAAGAAATAATGAGCCTATCGTTCAAATATAAAATTCGAATAAATATAAATGAGATACTAAAAATTAAATACCTATTTAATGAATATCATATTTTATATTTATAAAGGTACTTATATATAATATAATTTATATATAAAATATATAAAAATATAAAATATATAGTATATATAATATAAAATATATAATATATAAAGGTTACCGATTTAAAAGTCTATTTTATAATTTTAGATTGTATATAAGAAACATATTTTCATTTAAGTATTGTACTTTATGTAAAAAAGATTAAATAATTGTGCAAAACGGTATAATATATATATAATATAATATATATAACTAGACGAATGACCCGGGCAACGCCCGGGTTTACACGATTAAATGTATTTTACATATGGAAGATGGACGCAGTTCCCGGAGGTCACCCGCGAGGCTTTTTTGGCACTTGGCACAGCTGTGTCACCAACGCCAGGACCGCGCGCGGTGGGAACTCGAAATGGCCAACCGGCCGGCAGCCGGTCGATTCCATTTTCTCGGAGGGGGGGTGCCCAGGGAAGTCACGTGCTCGCCGGCAGCCAATGGGCGCCCCCCGCCGTCAAACTGCCACGCGTTCTAGAGGGCGCTGCTCGTGAGCTAAGTAGAATAATTTGAATGTATAGTTTTAATAATTGATTTATATATTTTTTTAAAATAGCCTATCGTCATCCCCGTTATTTTTTACCTATGTATGGAAATTTTGGTTTGAATTAGTGAACTACTGCGAATTTGTATAGAGGTCATACCAACAGACAGACAGACAAACATACAAACATTCATTTTTATATATATAGAGATATAACGGTATAAAGAAATAATGAGCCTATCGTTCAAATATAAAATATAATATAATATATAATATATATGTGCAAAACGGTATAATATATATATAATATAATATAATATTGTGACGAAGAAATATTTTATTATTTAATTTAATATTATTCAATGAAAATATATTCAACAGATTAAAAATATATATATTTATCTGTATTTGTGAAATCATCTTTAAAATATTTCTTTGCTTGCTTGCTTATGATTCTCTAGCGGTAAATAGTTTGGCTGACCTGTTAATAATAGTCGACTCGTCGCTGTGACGTCATCAATAAATACTTTTACATCTTAGGATATTTCAAGGCTTGATTTCTACGCTACAACTGGTGGAGAGACTGGACTGATACCCATTAAGAAATAAAAGAAAAATTGATTCTGTTGAACCAGAAGAAACTTCTATGAATGTAAAGAAGGAAGGTACTCAGGTAAGCAACCACGTTGTTCAACATCTGCCAAGGAACCCTTCCATTTTCTTCCGGGGAGGATGGTGAAGATCTCCAAAAATGGTTAAAAGGGTATGCACGTGTGGCAAGGTACAACCATTGGGACGAAACCCTTTGTCTTACTAAAGTTTATTTTTATCTGTCTGGAACTGCCTTCAAATGGTTTGAGAACAACGAAGAAAGCATACAGACTGGGAAGGAATTCACATCTCAATTAGAGAATGTGTTCGAAAAAAAAGAAAATTCAAAATTGCAAGCGGAGAAGAAATTAAAAACACGGGCACAATTAAAAGGTGAAAGTACCGAATGTTACATCCAGGATCTTCTGTGCTTGTGCAAAGAGGTTGATCCTCAAATGAGCGAGGAAGATAAAATCTCCCACCTCATGATGGGGATAGCTGAGGAGCTTTATCAAGCACTCCTACCGAGGGATGTACAGAGCACCGAGCAATTCATTACAGAATGTCGCCGTGTCGAAGCGCTCCGTTGTAGGCGAGTTACCCCAACCAGGTACGAGCGCCTACCAAATGTAGCCTCTCTCTGTGACCAGGATGACGGAGAAGATCTGTCATCTTTGATTAGGCAAATTGTTCGTGAGGAGGTACAGCGGGCATTAGGCTCTCCTCGGGAGTAACCAATAAATGCTACAATCAAAGAAATTGTAAAGGAGGAGATTGGAAGAACCCTGGCGCCAATCTCAAAGTCTAGGAGAAGTCCCCCTCAGAAGGAAAGACCCCGGCAGTTTTTAAATACTAGATATGAGGCCGAAACTATAAGACCGCACCCTGAACCTCGAAACCCAAAACAAGGAGAAAGACGCGACACCAATGATTGGCGTACAACTGAGGGAAGGCCAATCTGTTTCTACTGCGGACGCCCAGGTCACGTCGTCCGCTATTGCCGTGACAGGAAGAGACACAATGAGGAAAGGAGAAATGACTATTTCCAAAGAAAGCAAGACGCAATGGTATCCTACAACTCTCGAGCTGAATCTCAGGACCCCAATGACGAATCATCGAGGAAAACTTTCACTCGCTACCGAAGCCCTACTTCATATCGCGGTCGAAACAGACAACATTTCTCACCTGCTAGAAGATCTAGCTGGACGCCCCGCCATTAAAACTAGATGATAGACCACATTGGAGGTGAGGCCGCAAAGTTATAAAATCCTCCCTTGCCGACCACAGTAGAAATGAGAAAAAGCTACCTTGACGTAAACATAGACCTACCAAGTCCTCATGAAGAAGATATCTCAACTGAAAGAAGACATCCACCGCAGTCACCTGAAAATATCCCTGGCCATACTACTAGTTCTTAAGACTGACGACGTAAGTTTCCTGCTGAGCATCGGGTCGATGCTCTCTATAGGAGGAGGCTATGTGACGAAGAAATATTTTATTATTTAATTTAATATTATTCAATGAAAATATATTCAACAGATTAAAAATATATATATTAATCTGTATTTGTGAAATCATCTTTAAAATATTTCTTTGATTGCTTGCTTAAGATTCTCTAGCGGTAAATAGTTTGGCTGACCTGTTAATAATTGTCGACTCGTCGCTGTGACGTCATCAATAAATACTTTTACATCTTAGGATATTTCAAGACTTGATTTCTACGCTACAATATATATAATATAACGGTATAATAGCGGTATAAAGAAATAATGAGCCTATCGTTCAAATATAAAATATAATATAATATAATATATAATAATATAAAATATAATATATAATATAATAAAATATAAATGAGATACTAAAAATTAAATTTCTATTTAATGAATTACATATTTTATTCTTATAAAGATTATTGATTAAAGGTACTTATATATATTTAAAGGTTCTCATAAAGGTTACCGATTTAAAAGTTTATTTTATTTTATTTAAAGAAACATATTTTCATTTAAGTATTGTTATTTATTTTAAAAGATTAATTAATTGTGCAAAACGATAATTGCCTTAAAAAAAAAGAAACATTCGCGGTGATTTTGTCTTGCATTCATTTATACAATTATTATATATATTGGCATCATATATTAACTTTATGAACGGAAAAATATGTCCAGGGTAGCCTAGTGGTCATGGCATCTGCCCGGTAAGCGGAAGGTCGTGGGTTCGATTCCCATCCCTTGACACTTTTTTTATTTTATCCATTCTGACCAAAATCTATCCATGAACTTCACACAGTGAACTTCACACAGACAGAATAAGGCAATTATATAAGTAGATTATAATTATACACAATTATATAATTAATTATAATTATAGATTATACACAAGATAATAAGACCAAATCCAAATAACTAAATAGTGTGCCAGATGTGGTGGGGTTAGACTTGTACAAGAATCGGGGCCATTGAAGCAATTTTAAATCCAGAAAAAATTTCCCAATGCAGAGATTTGATATATCCTGGGTGGTGACTGTCAAAAATTAGGGCATTGTTCCACCAAGTGGAAGGTGGTGGACCCAGGTTAACAACAGTGACAGAGAACCCACCTACTATAACAGCAGAGACAACTGCCGGGTGGAGTTATATTCCAGTCAGCACTCTAGGATGTTAAATAGTGAGATGATACCAAGACTTTTTCCAAAAAAACCTACAGCCAGAGGAGGCGGGGCCAGCTGAGGGGTGTAGGTGAGGGCGGCCTTTATCAGCAGGTCAGGGTTGGCCACCTCGGAGGATCTCTGCTGGGGCAGGGGGCTGTAGCCCTTCTCACAGGCCACCTGCTGCCGCACCCTGCCACACCCGGGGTTAGGACGGCCCCTCAGCTGCAGGCCACAGCTACCTGGGGTTGTTCAACATGGCTGCCAGCCGGTACTTGGGCAGCTGCAGCAGCGTGTGGTTGGCCAGGCCTCCGAAGAGTTCCTCAGCAGCTCCCAGCTCCGCACTCCCCACCTGGCACCACATCAGCAACTATTTAATTGCTCAACTTTGGTGATTGATTTCCTATTGAAATATTGACCTGTGGTCACAATGGCAGAAGTCCATCTGACCTACATATATTGTAATCCCACCAAGGTCAATTTAAAAATGTTTCTACAATGATCTAATTATAATACATACGTTTTCTATTCACAAACAATAAGGGAATGATAAGGTACAATTTGGATTATAGATTACAAACCTAAGGTAACAAAATGACAAACAAATGAATAAATTATGCGTGACATTCAGTATTTTTGTCTGAAGAAGATAGCAACGTGGTGTTACTGAAACATCACTCATAAATTATTCATTTGGATGTGGTCTTGTTACCTTAGGTTTCTGAACAATGAGATTTATAGAGGCTCCAATAACTTAATATCAAAAACATTAAATTTTTTAGACAATAAATTTTTTTTTAAATTTCAAAATATGAAACCAGTAAGAGGACATCTCTCCCTAAAGGACACTCTGGCTCTCCAACTAGGTCTTGTTCTTTACTGGGAAGTAGTTCTACTGTACTTTACTGAAAGAGGACATTTTAAAGGTAGGTTTGTTGAGAGAGATGCCATCTCCTTGTGTCTCCAGGTCCAAAAAACCAGTCAACTCACTGGCTGTCCATTGAGGAGCTTGAGGCCAGGCAGGCGGAAGACTGTGTAAGGCTTCCAGAAGGAGAGCTCTGTGATGAGGTTCCCTTCCTCAGAGATGTGGAGGGTCTGGAGGCCACAGGCCACAGGGGAGAGGGCGTTGATGTGGGGCAGGGAGGAGATGCCGCAGCAGGTGAACCACAGGTGCTGCCCACAATGTCACACACACTGTAGCTAACAACATGTGGACAACTCACAGAGATGTTGTAGAAGTGAGCCTTGAGCCGGGTCAGCTGGGGAGCCAGCCGGTCAAAAGGAATGAAGTGGAAGGCCAGGCAGTGGACCGAGGCCAGGGTCTGAGGGTGCCAGGGGTAGTCCAGCACGGCCCCCATGCTGCCCCCTCCGTACAGACTCAGGGTCCCGGCAGCGTCCAGGTCTGCCAGGTGGCACAGGACCGGGTCTGCCACGTCCCGCTCACTCACTATCACATTGCGGGGCACAGCAGGCAGCCCCACACACACCGACTTCTTCAGGCACCTGCCGCCACACCCAACTTGATAATGTTTTATGAGGCTAACTTGACATTTTTCTAAAGGTTCTCAAATACTCTATGAGCACTAAATTATGAATCATTGTAACTATAAGGATAGATCCTTTTGTAAATAAATGTGTAAATAAAAATATATGAATAAAAAATACAACTAAACAAAATTTCAGAATCCAATTAAATATGAAATCTGAAAAGCGTTCTATATCAAAGTATCTTCATCCCACCATCATATCACTCCAACATCAGAAATATTTCAAAGAGCTGCAAGCAAAGATGTGTTGAAACAACAAAGCCTTAATCAAAGAGCCAATTTTAAATCCATATGGGGAAATATGATTCCAGCCAAAGATGGCAGTACATCTCAGTCCCATGTTGGAGTAGAGCTACTGTAATGTACATACTCGCTAGCTACAACTGAATGGGTCCCTATACATTTTGAAAATGGAATTTGATAGTTTGGATCAATTTACCTGGATTGTGAGAATTACTGCATTAAGATTTCCTGGAGTTTCAAGAGGGAGCTACAGTCTAAATAACTCTATTTTATTATAATGTTTCCATTTAACACACAATGGTGTTTAACTCTTGTTTAACTCTTTTCACTCCATTAGTTAATAGTGGTCTTGGGACAAGCCAACCTGATTATGAGACATGAAAATCATTATAACTAAAATAATATACATTTCTTATATTAAATGAATGTACAGTAGAACTTGCCTTACTGGACACTCACAATAGTGTAACTCTAAACAACTGACAGTTTTAACCAACAAACTTGTCCTCCCATTGAGAAACTACATCACAATTGCAGCACCCAGGACATAATCCTGACACTGAAATGGGATCTGTTAACACACTCGACGTATTCACCAGAACTGGATCCTTGGATTACCACTGGATGAATGATTTTTGCCCAAAGGCACGTAGTTTAATGACTTCAGTATTGCCAGAAAGATGTGAATAATGATCAGAGTTTATTTTATATAGCATGTCAGTGGCACATGAGATTCCATTGAGAGACAAAACTTTTAACTTTGAATTTTCAATAAATTGACAAAGGAAATTATATTAATGACAGCAAATCTTTCAAGTATAAAGTATTGGGAAACATTAATTTGCTAAATTGTAACTTTCAAGGATGCCCCTATGGATTTGGCTTTCCTACCCGTTTAGTAAAGTATTCAGATATCTCACTTCAATATCTGACTCTGTTCCAATATCTTGGTTTCATCCACATTGAACAAATACTTTTGTTTGAGCTGAAAGACCAAAATTGAAAAATTATCTGGGAAATTCAATTGTTAGGTTTATTCAGATTGAAAATACATATGCAAATTTTTAATGATTTTTTAAAAGCTCTCACTTATTAACACATCATAAATATTATTCTTGCCCACTGAAAGAAATCCCACATAATGGCTCTTTACATAAATGTTTAGATGATGCTCAACAACATTGAGCTATTGAGAGAAGGGAAGCAGGCCAATCTCAAATGGCTCAACATAAATGTGGTCTGAAATCTCTGAAAACAATTCAGTGAAACTGAAGCCATCACCAGAAATCCAGGACAGAGCTGAAAGAGATCGCCACAACCCAAGAAAATATCATCAACATCTGATTCTTGCCTGCCATAGGGAGATGTCAGCTCCCACTGAGCCCTCTTGTACTTCAGGAACGACAGTTTCAAACCAAACTGTTTATCTTCAAGACATGTCCAATGTATGTGTCAGGCTTGGATTTGTGTCATCAACATCAGTCCCACACTCTCTTAAATAACAAGTCAGGATTGATTCTGGTCAGTGATTTGAAAAAACATCTTTATCCGGACTTCACTTCTATCATCAGAGACAGAGATCTCATGGTTTAACAAGGATCATAGATACAGGAATGAGAATTGTAAGATATTTCTGGATGTCGTTGGCTTCCAGTTCTATTTATGAATAACCATGTTCCACATCCACATAGGGCAATGCAAGTCATTGAGAGAGTATCCATTGGCTAGCCAGATCTCTGTCTTGGATGCCTTAGCAAGAGGTCAGCCTCCCCCAGAACTAAGATCTACTCTTTTAAAGGTGGGATTATTTACCTAAAGGACATCCTCCAGAGCCTGTTAATCAAAGTGAGAGTTCCCATTCTCCTTATTGATACCTTGGAGATTTGTTGCCTCATTTTGTGTCAATTTTATTTATTTTCAAACATAAGGCAACAGGACCAAATCCAAATAAATAAATAGGCCGTGACTATTCAGTGACAGCATTGTTATCATCATCAGACAAAAGTACTGTTACTGAAACATCACACATTATTTATTTGGATTTGGTCTTGTTAGCTTGTGTTTCTAATAATACAAACTGTACCTTATCAATCCATAAAGCCTATTAATGTCCGTAGGATATTTTGAATACCAAATTTCATAATTTTAATTAAATATTTGCATTAAATATTTTTAAAAATCTTTTTATTTGTTCACTTAATTTAGGACACCACCAGTGTATTAACACTGCAAATTCAATTAATTCATTACACAGAAATGCTTGGATAAATACTCAGTATCCTATATTATAGGAAACACAACAGAAATAATAAATACTCCATAGATGTAAAAGATGGTTATTAAAGGATCCTACAAAGTGGCCTGCACCTACTTGAGCAACTTGGAAGAATCCTTTCTCAGGTTCTTCTTCCAGACTTTGGGAAGCTCCCCAGTGGAGCCTCGGTGGGAAGCTGAGCAGAACTCACAGAATGGCTGAGTCCCTTCACTACAGCCCAGGTCAGACTGCGGCCGGAGACAACTTCCACCACACCTACCAGAAGGGGCAAAGATTGTCTTCCTCCTCATCATAGTCCTCAGGGGGCAGGGACAGCAGAGATGGCTTGTCCAGTAACTCCCCCCCGGCTGCCGGGGCCTCCTTCTTGCCCTCCCACACCTCCCTGGCGTTCTGGATGGCCTTGCTCTTGTTCTCCTGAACACACACATTACATTACATATATGTGGTAACCGGTGGTCAAACCTGTAGTAACCGAGAGGGACAGTCAGGGCGTGGAGAGTTTTCCAGTACCTCTCTGCACCTTGGAGGACCTTTAACAGTTTTCACAGAGTACAGGCAGTCGTGGTCGGGGCAGAGTGGAAAGCTTGGGAATGTTCACACACACAAAACGAAGAGACACAGCTGTAGTAGGAAAGTTCCATGAACAGATAGGAGTTGAGCTAAGCAAGATGGAGTTAGAAGGATTCTTACTGTTTTACATGACGATGAGGTAGTCCTGGCTAGGACTGACAAGGGCTCACGCTGACGGTGAAAGAGGTGACTGCTGACTAACTCTGGACTAACTGCGGACTAACTGCTCGGCTAAAAAGCGAGGTGTTTATATACCATTCCCGAGGAGGGGGGGGGAGTTGGACTTTAAACGTCTGCGGCATTCCGCACCCTTTGGACCAGATGGCAACAGGCTGCCGAATTCCTTTTCAGGGTTGTTGGATTGTAGACGTTTTTGAACTTTTCAATCTTGCTTTAACTCAGCTCTTAATCTATTACATAGTTTTATTTATTTGTCTTTAGTTTGTACAAAGTACATTACATATGGTGATGCAATGACACAGATTAATCATGCGCATAATTATTTATAGATGTGTTTCTATATACAACATGACAATCTTGTTATAAGTAATTATACAATATAGGGTTGTTGGTTTAAATTACCATATATATATATATATATATATATGTGGTGATTTGTGAAGCAGTCTGTGGTAGTTGTGTGTCAAGATGCACAAGAGACAAGATCTAGAAGCAAAAACCTGTGTGGAGTAGTTAGGGGAGGAAAGAGACCATATCCAAGAAACACCTTGGGAACAACTGCTGTTGAGGCCACCTTGGTGCGAACTTTCCCCTAATCGTCACATCCAGCTGCTTTTAAACTGCTTTGAGTAAGATAAATTATCCACCAGGGGAGTGAAGGCTGACATCTGGTGACCAAGGGGTTGTTTTGACCCGACTAGTTTATCTTCCCTTTCCCATTTTATTTCTATATATCAAAATATTATGACATATGTGGTGGTGGTGTCTTGTCCACTCCATGGAGTCAGCCACATTTCAGAGCTCCCTGTTCATGGTTACCGTAGCGGCTCAGGGCTCACGAAGTTCCCACCATACTTCGCCCTACAGGGCAGTCCCTTACTTGTGCTGCTTCTCCCGCCTGCCACGTTTATGTAATACATATATATAAAAAAGGAGAGTTTAGAACTTACCTTAATCCTAGTCATCCTCAGTTCCTCTTGACGCTTTATCTCTTCTTTCTTCATGATGGATTGAGCACTTCTCTTTTCTTCATCCTTAACAATACTCAGGGTTATGGAAAAAATGTTTTCATGTTAAAAATAAAAAAGGTTCCTTACCAAAACTCTCCTATAATCTAAGAAGCGTAGATGCACTAGATGAGAAAGTAGAAAATGTCTGTAGTTAGATCTTGAACTAAGAGGGCAGCCTTCCAAATGGAGTTCCATCAGTTTGGGCATCTTGAGGATGCAGGAAATGGATTCAAAGCTACAAAGACACATTAGAATGTCCCACACTCTCATTTCTCTACCCACCTACCTGTCAATGAGGTTGTAGCCCAGGAAGAAACGCTGAAGTTTTGGCAGTGGGGTGAGCTCTGTCTGTCAACTACGAGAGTTGAGGCTGGGGCGGCGCAGCAGGAGCTACTCACCAGGTGCTGGAGCTGGTTGCGCGAGAGGTTCAGCTCCACCAGGGAGACCAGGCCATTCATCTCCTCCCCCACACTCTCCACCTGGTTGCTGCTCAGGTTGAGCACTCGCAGGAAACCCAGGTGGCCCAGCCCTTGGACCTGGCTGATCTGCCACATATGTAGAAATATTGAAACCATTATATGATTAGTTTTAAAATTCTACTGCCTTTACTGCAATGGAAAATTTAATTTTTAAAAGAATCATACACATCTATAATAGTTTTGAATTTTCATAACAGATGATGCGCTAATGCATCACAACATATATAAATAGTATATAAATAAATATATGAAAAATTAAAAGTGATGATATTTTTTCCCTTTGTACAGGGATACCACATTTGTCTATTATATTGTCAGGTTGTTAGAGAGATTTTTTAATTTCCACAACTCAGGGTTTCCAATCAATACCTTCGGTGGTTTTAAAACTGACAAAAGTGTCGAGGCCAGTCTGGTCAGTGGAGAAAACAAACTGATGGTTTATAAATAAATGGTCTTCTAGCAGAAACCCACTAGAGGAGCTCATCAATTAGTCATTCAAATGGAAACATACTTTTGTGAGTACCCCATTTATTCAAAAGAAAATTTCAAAGTTTCCCTTCACACAGCAACATCTATTTGTCATCTTCAAAGAGTGCATGGATTTCCTTAGAGAAAAATATTCCTGGGAGTTCCTTTAAATGGTTATGTACTGCTTTCTCTAATTTATTGTGCATTAGAACTTTCACAAATAGATTTTGAGAAATACAAACAAACAAATGGCTTGGTGCAAGGTTAAGGGAGTAAGAGAATGTCATATTTTGTCCTCTAAAGTTCAAACTGTCTTTTGAGCTGCTCGAGGGCAAGCAGTATCATGGAGCAAAATTATACTCTTTATAGATAACAACCCCTTTCTTTTAGTTTTGGCTTCAAACATTTTCAGTATACAGGAATGACTCTGTTTTGGTTGTTATGGTACCTACCTCATTGAGTGCAAGTAGCCAACACTTTTGTTCAAAATTAGAGTCAACATGACCTTGCCTGTTGAAACAGATACCTTTAGTTTCTTCTGTCTTGACAAATCGAGGTTATTCCATCAGTGCCTATTTGCCTGAAAATTCATTACCTAAGACTATTCTCCTCAGGTCAACAAGTGCATCCAGACCAGCCTCTGGACGTACCTGGTTGGAGGAGAGGTCGAGGACATCCAGGTTGGCGAGGGAGAGGAGGCCCTGGATCTCCTTGATCCTGTGTCCACCAGTCACCAGAGATAGAGGAGAGATGAAGTACTGTACTACCTGTTACGAGCCAGCAGCAACACCCGCAGGGACACCGCGGCGGCCTCCAGCCCACCAAGGGACTCCAGACAGTTGTCTGACAGGTCGAGAAACACCAGCTGGGTGAGGTGGGAGAGCTGCTCCAGCTGCCGGATGGCGTTGTGCTGCAGGTTCAGTAGCTTCAGCTGCTCCTCCCCTTCCAAGTAGGGCAGCACCGGCAGGTTCAGCCTGGGCAGGGGGTGGTCAGAGTGGGCTGGCAGACATCTAGCTCCAGCTCCTCACCTGTCCAGGACCATCTTCTCTGGGTCCCCCATCCTGTCCTCCTGGCTCCTCTTGCCTATGTAGCCCCCAGTTGGGGTCTTGCGGAGGCTCACCTTGGACTTAGCTGGAATACCCCAACTTGGTGGAAACAAGGCCAGCCAAATCGAAGTTGTGAGTGACCTCTATAGTATAGACCATCTCAGAAAACTAGCACACTCAGGTTGGCTTCGGCAAATTGAGAAGTGCCCACCTAGAGATCATGTTTCGGGCTAATGGCTCTTGTCAGTCTAGGGCAGACTGACAATAGATGGTACTTAGTTTTAGCATCATTTTACCAGGAGACCTTTATTTTGTGGATCAAGTATAGCACCACAGCAACCTACCCAGGTGGTGGAGCAGGCGGGAGCGGTGGCCGGAGGAGACCAGCCTGGGGTTGCGGAGTCCCAGCAGCGGCTCCTCGTGGCTGCTGGAGGGGGAGGAGCTGGAGGCCCGAGCTGAGCCCCGCCTCCGAGTGGCCTCTCCTGCTGTGGTGTCTGCCAACACTTTCTCTACTGCTCCTACATTCCTACACTCTCTCTAAACTCCCTGCAGGGCCAAGGTGTCCTTTAGAGAATGGATTCATCTAACTGGAGGGCTGCTAAGTAGTAAACATTTCTATTTTAGAGATGAAAATAGTTGTTTGTAAAGAAGTGTCCTCTCTCATAAAGGCTGTTCAAATGTTTAGGAAGGTTCAAGCAATGAACTCTGAATAACTGTGACTACAACTTGCCCAACACAGGTTGCTCTATATTGTAGACCTCCCCTTTTTAAATGGTACAACATTGTCCACACAAATAGCATTCTCTAAATAACACCTAGAATGTAAACACACCTATATTTAAATTGGTAAATAAGTTCAAACATTTTTAAAACATGTGGCACCCAGTACATTACCAAATGGACAAAAGCCATGTGTATGGTCAAAAAGAAATGTTGAATGTGTATTTATCAAATAATGTTCAATGTACACACTCATGGACAAAACTTAAGGAAGTGGAAAGTCTTTGATGTCACCGGTGTCTTTTTTAAGGAGACAGAGGCAATTTTGTTCACACTTGGTTATCTTGTGTCTCCAATAAAGATCATGTGTATCAAATATCTTTCAGTTATTACCTGAATCCTGATATACATGTTAAAAGGTACAACTTCCTTAAGTTTTGTCCATGAGTGGATTTATTATTTTATTAGCAATTTTGCTATCAACATCACTCATTGCCTTACTGGTGCTTCAATTTATTTATTTCAATAAATAATTCCATGTGTTCTAGGTGACATTGGGTGCTCCATCTGTGCTCCACCACAAGTTTCCTCCAAGAACATATTGCCCCCAATATGATGACACTAGACGAATGGCCCGGGCAATGCCCGGGTTTTACCCGAGTGCAAATAAATTTTAAAAACGTTTTAATTCAAATACTATTCGTTACAATTATAAATTGCCGCCATGGATGTCACTCTTGTGAAACGTCCTGTTCCAAACTGTGTGTTTTAACTATATATAATATAACGGTATAAAGAAATAATGAGCCTATAGCCTAGTGGTCATGGCATCTGCCCGGTAAGCGGAAGGTCGTGGGTTCGATTCCCATCCCTTGACACTTTTTTTATTTTATCCATTCTGACCAAAATCTATCCGTGAACTTCACACAGACAGAATAAGGCAATTATATAAGTAGACTGCCGGGTAAGCGGAAGGTCGTGGGTTCGATTCCCATCCCTTGACACTTCTTTTATTTTATCCATTCTGACCAAAATCTATCCGTGAACTTCACACAGACAGAATAAGGCAATTATATAAGTAGATCTTCATCTTGTCTACACCTTGTATACATCTTGCTTCCTAGGGTTGCCTGAGTGGCCGCTATAGACAGGGTGGTCTGTATAGACAGGTGGATGTATCACACAGCTGATAACAGGGTTGCCTAGAGTGGCCGCTATAGACAGGGTGGTCTGTATAGACAGGTGGATGTATCACACAGCTGATAACAGGGTTGCCTAAAGTGACCGCTATAGACAGGGTGGTCTGTATAGACAGGTGAATGTAACACACTGATGATAACAGGGTTGCCTAAAGTGACCGTTATAGACAGGGTGGTCTGTATAGACAGGTGGATGTAGCACACAGCTGATAACAGGGGTGTCTAGAGTGGCCGCTATAGACAGGGTTGTCTGTATAGACAGGTGGATGTATCACACAGCTGATAACAGGGTTGTCTAGAGTGGCCGCTATAGACAGGTGTATGTATCACACAGCTGATAACAGGGTTATCTAGAATGGCCGCTATATACAGGGTGGTCTGTATAGACAGGGGGATGTATCACACAGCTGATAACAGGGGTGTCTAGAGTGGCCGCTATAGACAGGGTGACCTGTATAGACAGGTGGATGTAACACACTGCTGATAACAGGGTTGTCTATAATGGCCGCTATAGACAGGTGTATGTATCACACAGCTGATAACAGGGTTGTCTAGAGTGGACGCTGTATACAGGGTGGCCTGTATAGACAGGTGGATGTATCACAAGCTGAAAACAGGGTTGTCTAGAGTGGCCGCTATAGACAGGATGGTATGTATAGACAGGTGGATGTATCACTGCTGATAACAGGGTTGCCTAAAGTGACCGCCATAGACAGGGTGGTCTGTATAGACAGGTGAATGTAACACACTGATAATAACAGGGTTGCCTAAAGTGACCGCTATAGACAGGGTGGTCTGTATAGACAGGTGGATGTATCACACAGCTGTAGAGTGGTCGCTATAGACAGGGTGGTCTGTATAGACAGGTGTATGTATCACACTGCTGATAACAGGGTTGCCTAAAGTGACCGCTATAGACAGGGTGGTCTGTATAGACAGGTGGATGTATCACACAGCTGATAACAGGGTTGTCTAGGGTGGTCGCTATAGACAGGGTGGTCTGTATAGACAGGTGAATGTAACACACTGATGATAACAGGGTTGCCTAAAGTGAGCGCTATAGACAGGGTGGTCTGTATAGACAGGTGGATGTAGCACACTGCTGATAACAGGGGTGTCTAGAGTGGCCGCTATAGACAGGGTGGTCTGTATAGATAGGTGGATGTAACACACTGCTGATACCAGGGTTGTCTAGAATGGCCGCTATAGACAGGTGTATGTATCACACAGCTGATAACAGGGTTGTCTAGAGGGGGGCAGGGAGGTCACGTGTTCGCAGGCAGCCAATGGGCGCGCATTCTATCCGCGAACTTCAGACAGACAGAATAAGGCAATTATATAAGTAGATGTTCATACCGCACAAGAAAGGGACAAAGTTCCGAGGAAACACATCAGAGCCATAAGTCAGTAGCAACAAGATTTGCAAACTGTGGATCACAGCTCTCACAGGAAAGGAACTATGTAGCAAATAATTTATACCTTTATTAGAAGATTATCTATTTTGAAATTTTTCTACTCTGTAAACTTTGTCTCTCTGGAACTTTTTATAAATTTTTATTTGTTATTGAATTAAATAATGCCATTCTGAGCCATCTCTCTCTTCTAATTCTCTATGTGATAATATTTAATTTAGTTTCTAAAATTAAAATATACAAGTATCAGAGTCATCAATTCTGTCATTGTTTGCTTTTGTGAATGGAATGCTTTTCCGTAATATAGGTAAAATACGTAACTAATATGAATGAAATTTTAGCAGTATGTATAGTGGAATCTGGAAAAACTTATATTGAATATTTCAGGTCTCTATCCCGAATATTCTTCGAGTTATTTGCAAATTTGAGTTGCAAATTTGCTCTTTCGCTTGCAAGCAGCACCTCTAGCGGTGAAGATGGGAGGTAATATCAGCTGACCTAATGTACATGTAAAACGTGTTTTAACAGGACATGGAAAAAATATGGAAGAGATATAAAATAAAAGGATTTAAAAGCGGGAATGTTTCCCTTATACATAAAACGAACTTCTACTGTCCTTACTGCGATGAAAAAATATATTGGGAGGGCTTGGCTCATCAGTGGTGAACCCTCCCAGCGGTTTCGCCAATTTAATCCACCAGACCGCTTCTCAGAGCTCTAATACTGTATTGGATCATTCTTCTTTTATATGCTACACTGAAGGATGGAATCCCAGAAATGGGTTACAAGTAAACTATGGACATAAGCTTATAGGACAGTAGAATAACATTCAAATATTTGCTGCTTCGAGCAATGCTCTTCAGCAAACTATAAAGACAAGGCCATTAGGAATAAATTAACACAAAGCAATAACGCGCCATCTATACATATAAAATAAAAGGATTTAAAAGCGGGAATGTTGCCCTGCAAATATTTGAATGTTATTCTACTGTCCTATAAGCTTATGTCCATAGTTTACTTGTAACCCATTTCTGGGATTCCATCCTTCAGTGTAGCATATAAAAGAAGAATGATCCAATACAGTATTAGAGCTCTGAGAAGCGGTCTGGTGGATTAAATTGGCGAAACCGCTGGGAGGGTTCACCACTGATGAGCCAAGCCCTCCCAATATATTTTTTCATCGCAGTAAGGACAGTAGAAGTTCGTTTTATGTATAAGGGTAACATTCCCGCTTTTAAATCCTTTTATTTTATATGTATAGATGGCGCGTTATTGCTTTGTGTTAATTTATTCCTAATGGCCTTGTCTTTATAGTTTGCTGAAGAGCATTGCTCGAAGCAGCAAATATTTGAATGTTATTCTACTGTCCTATAAGCTTATGTCCATAGTTAACCCATTTCTGGGATTCCACCTTCAGTGTAGCATATAAAAGAAGAATGATCCAATACAGTATTAGAGCTCTGAGAAGGGGTCTGGTGGATTAAATTGGCGAAACCGCTGGGAGGGTTCACCACTGATGAGCCAAGCCCTCCCAATATATTTTTTCATCGCAGTAAGGACAGTAGTGGTTCGTTTTATGTATAAGGGTAACATTCCCGCTTTTAAATCCTTTTATTTTATATGTATAGATGGCGCGTTATTGCTTTATGGAAGAGATATTTGTCGCATTTTTAGCCAAGAAAATTTGAAATTGACAGGTTCTGGGCAAAAATAGTTGTTTTTTTTTAGTCAGAAAATGATTATGACAATATTGCTGTATCATATTTGATTATCAGATACAAAATTATATCCGGAAAAATTCCAAAAAGCAGAGACCACGGGTGAAGCCAGTTCATTTTTAGTATGCAGGAACAAATTTCTAACAGAAAAACATTCATTCAAGCAGAAGACACAAAGCCAGATCATCTCTTTATAAAAATATCACTTCTCAGACACAAAGTTTGGAGCGGGACGTTTCACAAGAATGACATCCACGGCGCCAATTTATATTTGTAACGAATAGTATTTGAATAAAAGCATTTAATCGGGTAAAACCCGGGCATTGCCCGGGTCATTTGGCTAGTAGGTGTACATATTGAAGGAATGCAAATAAATTACCTTCCCAATGCTGATGATACCACTTTGCTAGCTGAAAAAAAAAAGGCCTTTCATGCCCGAAGGCTAGAGAGATCTGAATTTATTATTTTTTTTAAATGTATCCCTATAAGCCTAATGATTTTTCACCTTAATTTTGATAGAGAGGAATATTTTATTGAACAGTGGCTTCCAGGAGCTTGTCAGTGGGAAAACAAGGTGTGTTTGTGTTTGGTGGAATTCCGAAGATCAAGTCACCTTGGTCTCAACTAGTCAGGGAATTACCACTGAGGTATGTTCTCCACAAATTGAAATAAGTTTTATCCTACAACTGGGTCTACACCACTGCTTCACTTGATACAAATTGGGATTTGAAAGGAATTAAAGTTTCTCCAGCTTACTCCCTCAGACTTTACTTCAGACTTAGGGTTGACACTTCAACACTAAACTTTGGTTTGGAACTCTCATTGTAATATACTGATTTACCCGACTACAGCCTAATTTGCATATTCTCCATTTAATCCACATGGCTGTTCAGAATATTTGAAAACACATAGCCTGGAAACAACTTTTAGAGAATATATTCTTGAAGGAGTTACTGTTTTTACTCTTAGAATATGCTAGTTTGCATATTCAGGAGTCAGAAAATGATCATGATAATATGTATATTCTTATTGTCACTCCAGGGTTGGGTAAACATTCCCTTTGGCAAATATGGAGCTGAATTGTATTCCATCAAGTTGGAAATTGCACAAAATATTTTATATACAGAGTCTTTGAATTGTAGTTATGAATTTAAAAAAAAATCATAAGAATGCAGCATTCAAACAGTACCTATTGTTGTAAAATGATACTGTAATCCCAAACATCAATATATGTGGGCACATAATGGCTCTGCCATAAGGAAAACAAATTCTTTGACTTGTATCATGGGAAGTGCCCGAGAGGAAACAAGACCTGAATCCAAAATGAATAAAGAAACGGGTAAAGTCTCAAGAACAACAGGATTGTAGATGTGTCCAGCTTCTACAAAACAATAAGTATGGATGTCACAATAGAAATTGTTAAATGTTTGTTTAAATTCATTCTAAAATGTAACTTTGTTTAAAAAATAAATGATTAAATCATATTCCCCCCTCCCAGTATATATAATGACAGGGTCTCACCTGCTCCCCCGGGGTAGGTGCGGGTGTCATGGTGGTGGCGGTGAAGAGAGAAGGCACGTCTGGCGGTAGAACTGCTGCTGCTCCTGGCTGTGGTTCCCTGGGCCACCCACATCACTACTCAGACACCTCCCTTACATTTACCTACTCATTTGTTTGGTGATTTGAAAAACTTTCTCCAGTTTTGATAAGGCACACAATTTGGATTATAGATTAGAACTACAAGGTAATAAGACCAAGACAGAAACCACACACACTATTTATTTATTTGTATTTGAAACACAAGGTAATAAGATCAAATCCAAATAAATAAATATTTGGTCTTATTACCTTGTGTTTATAATCTCTAATCCAAATTGTGCCTTATTATTATTATTTGGATTTGGTCTTATCTTGTAATTCTCCAGTTTTGTTAGAAAGAGAGTCATAAGACTTCCATTAAACCTGTTAAATCCACCTGATGAATGGCAGTATAAGTACAGTTTTATAATATTCAGACATTAAAACCCTCCAAAGTACTGGAGATTTGTGGGAAATGTCTTATAGGAAGGTAAAATCTCTACACAACACCCTAGAACAGCTGAGACTGAGCCGAGTCTCCAGCTCCATTCCAATATGGAGTATTCATTTGACCTGGAAGTTGGACTTCTTTGTGTGATTGAAGAACATATTATTAGGCCAATTACATAAGGATGCACACAGAGGCCAATGCATTATTTTTCCAGGGAAATCCTCAATTGAACAAAGCATGTGGACCAAGTTATGTCTTACTACCAGACTTGGAGGTTGAGTAGATCTTCCAACTGACTCAGCTGACAAATATAAATTCCACACATTTAGTGTTTTAAAATGTTAAGAAACCCAATCCAAATAACTATTATATACAATTGTTTCTCTGCATTGAAACAACTTCAGACAAAGCACTGTACTTTTATCAACATATTATTGTGAACTCACAAAATCTGGACATGGAAAGTCAAATGTTAAGTTGCACCAATGATTTCTTACAAATAATCAAAACAAAAATATAATTAAAGGCTTTCTATTCGAAAATAAAAACACGACTAATTACCAGAATTTATTTAATTATGACCTATACCACATATCGTCGCCGCGAAACAAAGAAATTTTACAAAGCTTAAAGAAAATTGCGCCTTCGTTCGAAATTGACTTTACAAAATTGTCACGTAAAGACTTCCTCCACCTCGTCCTTCTCAAATGCCGCTTTCTACAAGATCTTAGAATGCAAAATCCCGCCGTTTTTAGTGTCCGGAATCTTAAAAGATTTAAAGACCTCGTTAACGACAATGGCTCTTTTCGCCCTATTGACTGCCTCTTTTCACACGCCACGAGAAACGTTACTATGGATTTCGCGAATCTTACGACCCTTTACGACAAACTCAAAAAGACAAAATTTTTAACCCGCGACAACAATTCCTGCGTTTACCTTCCCATCGTAGCAAGGGCAACAAAACGACCCTTCTCAGGGGTAAAGAGCGCATATATGAGAACCTTGATAACAAACACCTATCTTGATGCTAATAACGCAAATACTAAGGCAGAAAGGTGGCTGCTCGAGTGTACACCATCCTGGCACCGCGAAACCAATATCCGCGACGATATCGCATGGCGACTCTTGATTCATGCCCTCCCCTACCCTAGACTCTTCGGAAAGACTGCCTGTCCAACATGCAACGGACCGCCAGATGTTGAACACCGATATCTAACCTGCGACTCTTTTCAGCCTTCTGAACGACGCCATCTCCAAATGCCGCGATATACATAACAACTTCGTCTTTGACCGCGGGAAATACATAATGAACCGAGAGCCCGAAACCGTCAGGAACATCCTCAACGCCGCCAAACATGACATCTATAAATACTACCTACATTTTGATTTTCCTTAACTATTGCTATCCCCTCCCCCACTAACACGTCTCCCTGTAATCTCGATTTTTAAATAAAGTACCGTTTTTGTTATAAAGGCTTTCAAAAAGATCAATCTTTATCATTGAAGGTCTTGTAGGAATTAGTTATCTCTAAACCACAAAACACATACAGTAAACCCAACTAAACCAAACTGTATGGAAACCTTCCCTTATAAGAAACCATTAATTATCATACAACCAGGACCACTGGGAAGGTATCCCCAGCACCGGACCAAGTTATTATTCACCTGTTTGGGCCGCTCTCCTACATTGACCCTGGCCTGGGAGATGAGGAGGCCAACAGAGGACAGCTGGCTTGGACTCTACACCAGGGGGAGGGTTAGTCACACCACACACTGAGTTTAACACAGGATGGTTGGCTCCACCTCTTCCTTCATTCCCACTTCATTGACACATTCCATCCGAATAGTGTAGAATCTTGTGGTATACATATGCACACATTATTTTTATTTTTTTAAATTAAAAAAGGCATTTATTGTATAAAAATAGAACTGATTTACCACAACACACACAATTGTGATAAAAATGTTTATTACTTTTACACAAACAGAATCTGTGAAAACTAAGTGGTTATAAGTACAGTGTAACATCCATCACCTTGGTTATAAGATCCCAAGTTTAACCATGGCTATATAACAAACACATTTTTACAACAACATAAAATCTTGGTTTCAAGTGATGTTGTTATAGGGAGATTTGACTGTTTTCTTTAATGTCAAAAGTAATTTATATGAAGTAAAATTTCTTCTAAACGGACCTTAAGTCAAAGCTTGTGACACCATAAGATGGGTATGTCCCCCTCAGGCTGGTTTAAGCTTGATCCTCCAGTGGCAATGCCACATGTGTTATGGCAAGCAAGGCAGAGGCTGAATGCAAGCACTTGGTATTTTCTTCAACTTGACAAGCCTGTTGTAGAGGGTTGACTTGGAGTTACAAAGCCCCACTATCATCTTGTTGTTGAGCAGGTGAAGGCCTCGCTCTTTGGCCAATTTCTTTTGGATCTCCTTTAGGTGATGCTCTTTATTCATTCCCAGTAGTTCGACCTCTTTGATGAAAGAGGCTGGGAGCAGGACATCCAACTGCTGCTGGGCCAAAGATCCCGTGTTGGGAGAACTGGATCGCACTCCGTTCTCTGGCAGATGCCTGTCAATGTTGGTATGACCGTCCATTTTGCCATCTGAGTGCTAGTGGCAGGTGAAAGCTCAAGGGTATTTCAGCCAAATAGATGGGAAAATTATATGGGAAATAATCTGTGGCACAGGAGGGGGCAGGTGGCCGTGCCACCTTCCTTGCTGCGGGAGGTTCGCCAGCCTATTGAGATCTGGAAGTAGGTTGCTTCTTTAAGGCACAATGATCTTATTAGTAGAAGTCTGGTGATTTTTACCCCATCATTCAGGAAAAAGCAAGAAAATTTGTAAAAGTCAAAAATTTGACAATTGTTCATTTTTCAGCTAATTCAATTTCAGTTATCCAAACTCTAGATCAAGGAAACAATGACATTGAGGGAGAACAATTTTATTTGAAATAAAGGTGAGAAGGATTACATGAGCAGTACATTATCCCAGTGCTGGTTTGTTGGCCAATGATTCCATAGTTATGAAGGGGTCATACAAAAAAGATAAAACTTTTATAAATCCTCTTTGAAATTTCAAAAATAAATGCAAAATAATAAGGTACAATTTGGATTAAAGATTAGAGTTATAGGGTAAAAAGACGGCATCCAAATATATAAATGATGGGTGATGTTTCGGTACTGAATGTACTTTTGTCTGAATATGGTAACAACACTGTTATTGGAACCTCATTTATTTGGATGTGGTCTTTTTACCTTATGATTGCAAAATGCAAAATAAAGTCAAAGATAATATTTTAAAATATTAGATTAGGGATATAAACACGAAAACTTGATATTTTGGTGAATTCAGAAAGTTGAAAAGAATGAAAATCATATTTAAGTAAAGGAAAGTTGTAAAAGGTATCAAAGTAGAATAGAATCTCTATAATCCCAAGGGATCAGAGCTTACGGTTGAATTAAAGTAAGTGTTGAATTAAAGTTGGTTAGACTATCACATTCACGGCTAGTGGACATTTTTTCTCCAGGGTAACCAAAATTATAATAAAAAATAATATT
The DNA here is from genome assembly GCA_030710605.1 of Cordylochernes scorpioides. Taxonomy (NCBI): domain Eukaryota; kingdom Metazoa; phylum Arthropoda; class Arachnida; order Pseudoscorpiones; family Chernetidae; genus Cordylochernes; species Cordylochernes scorpioides. The sequence continues at coordinate 180,992,375 of CP092863.1, read as the reverse complement.
TTTATACTGTTGTGAATATTCTAACTAATAGTTTCAATTGATATCATTGGGAGTCATAAATGTTTCATCATTAACCTTAGTGAAGGATAAAATTGCATTAATACATTTTTGAGCAAAAAATTACAAATACAGTAGAACCTCATTAATTCGACACACGCAAATTCGACACTATACGATAATTCGACCTTGTTTAGATGTCCCGACTTCCGGCCTATCAAATAACAAACCGTAATTCGACAATATCGATAATACGACAGTTCCGATAGTTCGATCATTTTAAAATTCGAATTTCGACAGTTCAATGTTTTTTTACACATAATTTTACCGATAAAAAGGTATTACAGCAGCGGTGACGATCGGCGGGCGCCGATAGGATCACGCTTGCGCACTTTTGGTTTCTGTTAGTTTATGTTTCACTTTGCAGTGCCGTTGCGCAATGTTGCGAGTGTTATTGTTTTTTTTTTTTTTTTTTTTTACGGGGGAATTTAGGCATCGTGCGCTAATTAATAATATTATTTTCTTTTTAAATTTCAGCACTGAAATATTTTAGTCATTTTAAAATTTACAAATTATTTCCTTTTAAATAAATAATTCTTTATAAAATGTGGGCACAATGATTATGATAACATTTTATTTCAAAATATTCCATTTCCTTGTTATTATAAAAGATTTAAACACAAAATCAATCTTCATGATTCTTTTTAAATAATATTTTTAAATTTTCTTTTTTTTCCAATTTTATTTAACTTCTACTGCTATATTCTTCAATTAGAAAAAAATATTATTTGTAATTATTTATGTTTCAAAAATATGTATTATTACCATTTTGTACCAGATACTTATCATGAAAATAAAAAAATAAATACAGAAATGTACACATGATGGTTTCAATTAATATCATTAATTTATATTACAAAGCAATTTTTAAAGAATATTATTTTAGCGAGTTAGATGTTTAGCTAATCATCTAACCTTAATTCAACACTTCCTTTAATTCAACCGAAAGCTCTGATCCCTTGGGGTGTTGAATTAAAGAGGTTCGACTGTACTATTTTTAGATGATGATAAAGCACAATTTGGATTATAGATTATAATAAAAGAAAACAAGACCTAATCCAAATAATTTATTAGTGTGTGACGTTTCGGCAACAACATTGTCACCATCATCATTCTTTTGTCTGATGATGGTGACAATGTTGTTGCCGAAACGTCACACACTAATAAATTATTTGGATTAGGTCTTGTTTTCTTTTATTTTTAGATGAATGTGAGATAAAAGTGAATAAATGCAATGGGAAGAAAGCGAATAAATTTAGAAAACAAAAGGTTGATAATTGCATTTTAAAAAATCATCATTTAAAAAAAAATATTTTATGGTTGCTTTCTTTAGAACCCTATTTAGTGTTGTTCTAGCTGATCAATCTCCAAAAGGGGCAGCATGTCTTCTGTATGTTATTTCAAACAGCAAAACGTTACTCTCTAAGACATCTCATTGTTTAAGCCAGTAATTAGTGGCTGCATAAGTTAGGCCTAAATCATCCTGGAGGAAATAAAAATTGCTCGCGATGTAGGCGCAGATATTTGCAAGGTATTGCAACAGTTTTAAGCCTGATGTGCAGTGTGTAAACAAGTTCTTTACACTCTACTTGTTTACACTTTACTTGATAACTGTAATATTTAAGAACATTCTATGATGATAAAGCACAATTTGGATCATAGGTTATAACTACAAGAAGATATGACCTAATCCAAATAAATGAATAGTGTGGTAACAGCATTTTTACCATCATCAGACAAAAGAATAAATGAGAAAAAATATCACAACTATTTTTTTCTTATCTGCTCTCTCGTTTAACACCCTTGATAACAGTACTATTTGCTGTGATATTTTTTTTATTTAGTCTTTTGTCTGAGGATGGTAACAATACTGTTGCCAAAACGTCATAAACTATTTATTTATTTGGTCTTGTTACATTGTAGTTTTATTTGAATACATGTCACAAACAGAAATGGTGCTGTGTGAAAAGTTTTAAACAAAATCAATCTGTGAGAGAGAAAGTTGTAAATAGAAGAAGTTAGGTTTCATCAGACCACATTGTCTACACAAACCCTGAGTAATGTCATGTGGCAGATCTATGGTGATCCCCAGGTAACACCACAGTGGGGCAGTCAGCTGAACACCACGCAACACTTCTGTCTCTCTGCTAAACTCCATATTTGAAGGCCATTCCCCACATCCACAGTAACAGCTCTGCTCTAAGTGTTCGACCTAGTAATGTTCATATTGTGGTAGTAAAGCAGTGTGATTGGCCGAGATTTCCACCAATGGAGGGTGGGTAATGTAGCAGGCCAATGTTGCCATGGCTGTAACCTACTTTGGGGGCTAATTGATTGGAGTCCTACTTGGACCCACTCCCAGAACTCCCAGTCTGGTCTTTTAATTCAATTGACTCTTCATTAGCCGCCCCCAGTTGCTCTCTTGGGAGTTCCACCATATATGAAGTGCAGCTGAGCCCCTCACTTAGAATATACTTTTGCAATGGAAAAAACAAAATGAATAAAATAATATATTTTGTATAATGTTGGTGATTAATTATTTTACCTAATATCAGATATGTAGAGCACCTCTCCCATTTAAAATGAATTACAGTATTTTATTATTTTTATGGATTTTAAAAGTGCCACTTTTGGTACATGAACCTCATACTCCTTAACTTTCTGTTGTATTACCCCACATACAGTATAACCTAGTTAATTTGACAAATTTGACACTTGCAATAATTCCATCATGCATTAATGTCCCAACCTCCAGCCTATCAAAGAACCAGTGTTGATTCGACCAAACAATAATTTGACACCATTGATAATTCGACTGATTTTTAAAAACAAATTCTCACAACATTAGATAATTCTTTTTTATTTTTGATAATTTATTGCTAAAAACACCATACTTAGGTACGTGGGGCACAGCGGCCATAGTCAACATAGGTGCATTGTGCTTAAAAGTGTTGCAAATATTGGTGCCAACATCGCGAGCGATTTTTAATTCCTCCTGGACAATTTACAGCTAAATTATGAAGCCACTAGTAACCGACATAAATATTGAGGTGTCTTTGATAGTAACGTTTTTCTATTTGAAATAACACAGAAGAGGAAAGACATTCATGCCTTTTGAAACAAGGAGATCCTAGATAGATCCCAGCAACAATGACATCCTAGATAGATCCCAGCAACAATGTCAAAGAGATCCTAGATAGATCCCAGCAACAATGGCAAGGAGATCCTAGATAGATCCCAGCAACAATGACAAGGAGATCCTAGATAGATCCCAGCAACAATGACAAGGAGATCCTAGATAGATCCCAGCAACAATGACAAGGAGATCCTAGATAGATCCCAGCAACAATGACAAGGAGATCCTAGATAGATACCAGCAACAATGACAAGGAGATCCTAGATAGATCCCAGCAACAATGACAAGGAGATCCTAGATAGATCCAAGCAACAATGGCAAGGAGATCCTAGATAGATCCCAGCAACAATGGCAAGGAGATCCTAGATAGATCCCAGCAACAATGACAAGGAGATCCTAGATAGATCCCAGCAACAATGACAAGGAGATCCTAGATAGATCCCAGCAACAATGACAAGGAGATCCTAGATAGATCCCAGCAACAATGTCAAGGAGATCCTAGATAGATCCCAGCAATAATGACAAGGAGATCCTAGATAGATCCCAGCAACAATGACAAGGAGATCCTAGATAGATCCCAGCAACAATGACAAGGAGATCCTAGATAGATCCCAGCAACAATGACAAGGAGATCCTAGATAGATCCCAGCAACAATGACAAGGAGATCCTAGATAGATCCCAGCAACAATGACAAGGAGATCCTAGATAGATCCCAGCAACAATGACAAGGAGATCCTAGATAGATCCCAGCAACAATGACAAGGAGATCCTAGATAGATCCCAGCAACAATGACAAGGAGATCCTAGATAGATCCCAGCAACAATGGCAAGGAGATCCTAGATAGAACCCAGCAACAATGGCAAGGAGATCCTAGATAGATCCCAGCAACAATGGCAAGGAGATCCTAGATAGATCCCAGCAACAATGGCAAGGAGATCCTAGATAGATCCCAGCAACAATGGCAAGGAGATCCTAGATAGATCCCAGCAACAATGGCAAGGAGATCCTAGATAGATCCCAGCAACAATGGCAAGGAGATCCTAGATAGATCCCAGCAACAATGTCAAGGAGATCCTAGATAGATCCCAGCAACAATGACAAGGAGATCCTAGATAGATCACAGCAACAATGACAAGGAGATCCTAGATAGATCACAGCAACAATGACAAGGAGATCCTAGATAGATCCCAGCAACAATGACAAGGAGATCCTTGATAGATCCCAGCAACAATGACAAGGAGATCCTAGATAGCAAGAAAAATTTTCCTCTCCTGACTTCTGGCTGTAAGTCTTTATTTACATACCACAATATGGAGCCAACAGAGGCCTTAGTTTATATATATTTCTATTGTTATTTCAACTTTAATAATTAATTTTAAAAAATACTTTTAATGAAAGGTCACAAATAAAAAGTATATTTTAGCTACTGCCATTGAACTATTAGATTTATAAGAACCATAATATAAACCACAGGGGAGCCAATCATCTACAAATTGAAACTGAATATGATTTGAAATAAAGTAACTGATCAGTAAATATATGTTTCACTAAATATTTTACCACTCAATATATCACACACTTACTGCTTTTATTTTACCCATATTAATATAATTGTTCAATGGTGGTGGCTGAAATTTTCTTCTTTATGTCATTTCATAAAAAGTATTTTTTATTAATTGTTATAAGATAGAAGTCCACAAATATATCTAAACTAAGGCAGCATCCCTCTGTGCCAAGATACTTAGTGAGTACTCTGTAACAACATTACTAAGGACCACCATGTTGTTATAACCACAGTTGAAACAATCGGGACTGAGGAATGTTTGAATCAAGTTGATGTTATAAAAGACTAGCCGAATGACCCGGGCATCGCCCGTGTTTTACCCGATTGAATGTTTTGATTCAAATACTATTTGTTACAATTATAAATTGGCGCCTTAAATAATTGCATATGTTGGTTAATAACTATAGCCTATGTGCTTTATCTGTCTATGTACTGTTGGCTTCCCTAGGCGTCTCTTACTCGGAAAAAGAAAGAGAGGATTCCATTTGGTTATTATCTAATACAGTATAACCTCGTTAATTCGACACACCCCAATTCGACACTCGGCGATAATTCGACCATGTTCCGATCTCCGGCCTATCAAATAACAAACCGTAATTCGACAGTATCGATAATACGACAGTTCCGATAGTTCGACCATTTTAAAATTCGAATTTCGACAGTTGAATGTTATTTTACATGCAACTTTACCGCTAAACGGTATTACGGCGGCGACGATCGGCATCGGCGGGCGCCGATAGGATCGCGCCTGCACACTTTTGGTTTCTGGTTAGTTTAAGTTTCACTTTGCAGTGCCATTGCGCAATTTTGCGGGATGTTATTGTTGTTTTTTTTACGCGGGAATTTCGGCATCATGCGCTAACTAATAATAATTTTTATTTTTTATTTTTAACATCGAAATATTTTAGCAATTTTTAAATTTATAAATAATTTCTTTTTAAATAAATAAATCTTTATAAAATGATCCAACAATTATTATGATAACATTTTAATTCAATATTCTGTGTTAATTTGAATAAATGAGTGGGGCTAGAATGTCAGGTTCTGCCAAAATAAATTGAAACGTAGTCAGTATCACCAGCTCACTTATGTGGAAAAAATGAAAATAATAGAAGAAATAGAACAAGGAAAATCACATAGTCAAGTTTCCAGAGAGAGAAATATTTCACGGTCCACCATTAGCACAATTTTTAAAAATAAATTCGCCATAAAATCTGCCTTTTTAAAATCTAATTTTAGCTCTACCTTGAAACGTGATCGTGACGGGGAATTCCCAGAGATTGAAGAAGCCCTGTTTAGGTGGATAAGGCAGGCAAATGCCATGAAACTTGCCATAAATGGCAATATCTTGAAAGAAAAGGCTATACTCTTGGCCTTGAAAATGGGTCAAGATAATTTTGAAGCTAGCAATGGCTGGCTAGAAAAGTTTAAGGCCAGAAGGAATATTGCTTTTAAACGACTTCATGGAGAAGCTGGAAGTGTGGATGCCAATAGTGTAGCCACTTGGAAAGGTGAGATTATTCCTTCACTTTTAGCTAAATACAGCCCACAGGACATTTTCAATGCTGATGAAACAGGGTTATTTTATAAACTTTTGCCTAATCAAACAATGACTATCAGAGGTGAGAAATGTGAAGGGGGTAAGAAGTCTAAAGAGAGAATTACAGTGTTGATATGCTGTAATATGGATGGAAGTGAAAAACTGCCTTTACTTTATATTGGGAAATATAGAAGACCACGATGCTTCCATGGCATGAATATTCCCTCAAATTATCATTTTAATAAAAAAGCCTGGATGACTGGGGCAATTTTTACGGATTGGCTGAAAAAATTGGACCAAATATTCAAAAGAAGAGAAAGAAAATTTTATTAATTTTAGATAATTGCCCAGCCCACCAAATACCTGAAGGGTTACAGAATATTGAAATAAGATTTTTGCCCGCCCTAACTACAAGTGCATTACAACCCTGTGATATGGGTATCATTAAAGCCCTAAAAGACCAATATAGGAAACGAATGATAACGTATCTTCTCACTTGCATGGAAGAAAAAAAAATGCTCAAGTACATTTACTCTTTGCAATTAGCTGGCTAGAGGCTGCATGGGTTGGGGTTAGTTCTTCCACAATTAAAAATTGTTTTTCTCATTCAGGATTTGTGATGGATGAAGCAATGGAAGAAGTTGTTGAAGAAGAAATGAACAGATGTTTTGAGGCATTAAAAAAACATCAAGCCATTGATGTCAACTATATTGACTCTTGGAAGTTGATAAAGATGTGCAAGTTGCTGGGGAACAGTCCATTGAAGAAATTGTAAATGAGGTAATGGGAAAAGAAGAAGATGAAGAAGTAGAGCCAACAGAAAAAGATTTAAACAAAACATCAATAACACCTGCAGCAGCAGTGGATGCCTTTAATACAATAAAAACTCTTTGTTATTTAAAAGACATTTCTGAGGAAGAAAGGCATGCATGTCTTTTAAAAATAGACTATCTGGAATACATCCTGAATAGGATTTCAGAGAAAAAACAGACATCTATAAAAGATTTTTTTTTTAATCTTGATTCTTTTCAAATAATATTTTTAATTTTCTTTTTATTTTCCATATTTATTTTCTTTAAACTATTATTCAATTGGAATAAAAATATTATTTTTTTCGAAAATATGTATTATTGCCATTTTGTCCCAGATACTAAAAGTTAATCATGAAAATAAAAAAATAAATATAAAAAAGTACACACACAATGGTGTCAATTAATATCATTAATTTATATTACAGAGCTATTTATAAAAAATATATGCTCTGATCCCTTGGGGTGTTGAATTAAAGAGGTTCGACTGTATATGCATTTATTTAGGGAGCGACCCGCTCCAACACAATAGTTACATAAATAGCGAGTGGGGGGGGGGCAAAGGTGGCGTGACCGTAGCCAACCAATAGGAGGGCGCCATTCCAAAAAAAAAGCAAACGGTGACAGAGAGAGATGATTGATTAGGAGATGAGGAATGACGCTCGTAACTGTATATAGAATACTGCTATAACAAGGCTTCACTCTCGGTATGTGGTTTCTCATTTGAAATATCATCATCAGCTTATCTATGACTGGAAATATCATCATCGGCTTATCTATGGCTGGGAATATCAGCAATTTATAATTAAAACCTATTTCTCTCTACAGCCCTTATACTGCAATGATTGGAAAGGGAGGGCATTTCACCATGGCAAAACTGCTGGTTCACAACTGATGAGCCCTCCTCTTTCAATTTTTATTCATTACAATATTGGAGTGTATGTTTTAATTATATATATTTAAAAATAAAAGTTGTGCTAATAATATATTTCTAATTTTTATCAATAGTGTCATGTCCAAACCACTAGAAACTGTAACATCTCTAGGATAACAAATAGTTAAACTATAATCCATTCAAAAACAAGGTAATAAGACCAAATCCAAATAAATAAATAGTGTGTGATGTTTCGGTAACAGCGTTGTTACCATCTTCAGACAAAAGTACTGAAAGTAACTATTTATTTATTTGGATTTGGTCTTAATTATTATTTATTTATTTGGATTTGGTCTTATATTACCTTGTTTTATAATCTATAATCCAAATTGTGCCTTATCTATAATCCATTCTCAATTCTATACATGTTGATCAAGGAATTGGTTCATTTTGGATTATAGATTTGAAACTCAAGGAAATAAGACCAAATCCAAATAAATAGTATGACATTTGGTAACTGGAACGTCACACACTATTTATTTATTTGGATTTGGTCTTATTTCCTTGTGTTTATAATAAAGCAATTAAAGTTTATAGGTTTTTTTATTGTGGTAGATGAATTTGATTTTCCTCCCCATTTAATCCTGAATCTATAACAATTGTGTTCAGAAATTATATTGTGTAGGTTTATCAGAGTAATCCTTATCAAATCTTATTTGTGGATTTTACAAAATAGGAAACACATGGGGCAAATAAAGGCTTGCTCTTCCCAAGTAAAATTACTTAAATACACTTAATGATATTGTTTAATATCAAAAAGAATCTTACGCCTTTAAAATAGTTTTGAATTTTGATAACAGATGGCGCGCTAGTGCATCACACTTAATGATATATTCAAATCTTTAGTGTGGTTATCTTTTTATAAATGAAATTATAAAATTATTTTAAATGAAACATGTTAAACATCAATGTTAACATTTAAGTGAAAATGTTTATAATATCAATATACAGTAAAACTCTGCTATAACAAACCCCAATGAGACTGAACCTGTAGTTCACTATAGCCATGGTTCGTTATAGCCATGGTTCGTTATAGCCATGGTTTGTTATAGCCATAGTTCCGTGTATTATAAAATTGGGATTATTTCAGGTTTGTTATAAGTGAGGGTTCGCTATTATCCAGGTTTGTTTTAGCCGGGGGGTTTCACTGTATATATTATCCCTAGTACATGTAGTACAGTCCATGATAATCATGGTGGGTAAGAGATAGTGACTGCTATGCACAACACATATCTACATATGTGAAAATCAGTTTGACTTTTGCACTTACAAGTGTGCCAGTGCCCAGTTTGGTTACTTGCACTCACTGGTGGGGTTAGACTTTGCAAGAATCCGGGGCTTCCCATTGAAGTATTCTTTTAATTAGGAAAAAAGTGTCCAATGCACTCGGGGTTTGATCCCAGGTTGTAGCAGTAGAAAACCAAAAGTTCAGACCACTCGTACATTGACCCCCAATATGATGACAGTATTTTATAAAATGGTTTCAGTTGTGTTTACCAGTGAGATTCTCTGCAAAGTTCTGTGGTGGGTGGAGGTCTCTCCTGAGCGGCTGCTGACCTTGTGGCCACGAGATAGGTCCCTTGGACATCAAACAACTGAGCTGAGTGGTGGTGGTGGTGCCTCTACTGTGTGCCATGCTTCCATGTGTGGGTTCTCTAAACTACATACAGGGTTGACATGCTCAGTTTGATTGATTGCAGAATTGTTTTATGTATATATCCCCAACACAGATGTGGGGGTGATGATATCATGGTAAACTTGAGAGAACAAGTAGACGCATTTGGGTCCAGCAGAATAGTGCAACACTTCAGTTTCCAAGAGGGCAATCTTGTGACATTCTGCCATTGACAGCGAAAAGTTTTTTCATTCATACTGATGTGTCTCTATACACCTTCTAGTGTAGCTGCCAGCTTCAAATGTCTATTTATAACAACATCACTTGGTACCAAGAGATTTTATGGTGTTATAACCAGAGTTTTAGAAGTTTGAGCCAAGTTGCTGTTAGAACAGAGTGGAATCATGTTATAAGAGCCTTGTTTAAAAGAGCAACTTGGTTCTTACATCACAATTCCTAATTCATTTAACTGTGGTTAGAACTTGGTTATAATAACACAAGTGTCAGAATGAGGAAGGTATAAACCCCATATAGAGAACTCCACACTTCAATATTTAATAAACTACTTATGTATTTGGATCAATAAATTTGTTGGTCAAATATTTAAATTGGCTTTTGTGGGATTCTAGTTTAGTTTGAAATGTTCTGTTACCATTTCTAAACTTGAACACTGGAGAAGATGACAATATTTGAGTACATTAACACACATTTTAACAAATCAAAGATATATCTAGGCAACATGACCAAAGAACAGAATTTATTCTTCCCCCTAGTTTTCCATTTTGGTGATTAAAATGAATACAACAAATGATATGGACAGTGTGTGTTATTCCAAACCAGATAGGAACAAAGGTAGGTTGACTTACAATGGAGCTCATGGAAGAAATGACTTTAAGGGGTTTAAACAACTTCCCACCAAATAACACCATTGATCTTCTCTTTAAATTGAAAACATCAACTTATAAAGATGATAATGTACAATTTGGAGTATATAGACACAAAGTAAAATGACCAAATCCAAAAAAATGAATAAATAGTGTGTGACGTTTCGGTAACAGCATTGTTACCATGTTCAAACAAAAGTATTGAATTGCTCTGATGATGATAACAATGCTGTTACCGAAATGTCACACCTATATATTTATTTAGATTTGGTGACATTACCTTGTGTTTATCAACTTATAAAGTTGGGGATTAGCATCTGTGGTGACAGTGGGAAATGACCCAAATGGGGTTTTGTCTTCTGAAACTTATTTGTTCCTTTTGTCTAGAATGAGAATACTTTTGTCCTCAGGAATTTCTAAATGTTTCTGTCTAAATGTCCTTCCCTTAACAACCACTTGCTGGTCTCCAGAAAAAACCAATTCCCCCTCTAGCAAATTCCATTAACCTCAATATTTAAGCTACAAAATAAGTAAACAGAAGCATGGCTATATTCATTGCATCAATGCTCCTATGGAATTACCATGCAGTTATTTGATATATATCTAAAACTTGTAACCAAAATTGTCCAAGTTAGTTGAATTTTTGCATACCATCTCTTTTATGACCTAGATGTTGTTGTGTCCAATGTAGAGCCTCAGATGTGTCTCCATGCATCTTTACCAGAGCAGAATGACCTAGATACTAGCAATTTGACCATTGACCATTCTATTTCAAGAGTTTCTTACCTAAAACTCACACCTTAAATGTGTCTATATTCTTCACTTCACAGAGTCAAATGCTAACAAGACCAAATGTGAATAATTTATGGAATATTGTAGTCAGAGCATCCTCACACCAAAATAAACAACATATTTGGTCTTGTTTATTATTTCAAATGAATGAAAATATGAATAGATATTTGACGTGTTCTACCCAATATACTGCAATATGCTGAGATGAGGGCAGTGATAGTGGGGTGTTATCATCACCTCTCATCAAAATTTAAATTATTATTTAATTTGAAAAATAGTTTACTTTTTTAAAGATTTACTAAACACACTCATGGAATTTATTGCTTTCTTTTATTTTCTTCATCCTTAACTATTCTCTAAACTTATCAAAATATTTAGCATTAAAGCCAAAAGAATACAAGAAACAGTGAGAGGATTGGTAAGGAGATTCCAGGACAGCTCTTTGTTTATCTTTTATATCCAGTACTGTAGGCGCTGAATTTAACCTGAGCCTAACATTGGAATAATATAGGAACAATTTTAATATAATATTTATTAGGAAAAAACATACCATCACTGAGTAATAGATGCTAGCCAATAACATAAACAATGAGGTGTCCCAGAGAGCAATGTTACCCAAAGAGAGGAGAGCAGGCATCATGATTGCCATTTTAGTATTATGAAGCTTTTTTTTTTTTATCTGATGGATTCATATGTAGTTTTGTAATCAATTCAAAATAACCAAAAATTATGAGAGAAATAAGTCTAAATAAATTTTAATAATGAACTTTGAATTCTTTCTTTATATAATAATGAAAATACGGTAAAAGTGATGTGACTATGGTGTTAATAATATATTTTAATTGTGCTTTTAAAGTCTGCATAACTATGCGAGTGCAATTATAATTCCGAATAATCATAATAAACATTCGAAATCGCCCATTTTCTAATTCTACAAACTAAAAGTTTTTTTTTTTTTTCAATCGATTTGTTCAAAATATAAAATTTCTTGTGGTTTAATTTTCAAGTTTCCTATTTCTGTCAATGTCGCTTTTTTGCATTTTCCGCATATTAGATTCTCAACTAAGGTGGTTGCTATGGTAACGGAGGATGATGCCAAACGATGTTACTGCATTGCAGACGTTCCAATACTATATTCTATCTACAGATATTATCTCTAGATTTGTGGTGGGCTCGATATCAACCTTAGCATGAGTCTAACATAAATAAAAACACTAACCTCTTCTTCTTGACTTGATGAATATTGCTTGCTAGATCGCGCATTAATGCTCATCTGTATTTAACCATAGCGCCTCCTATAGAGACAAATATTTTTGACCAAAGAGTTTTAGTTTTTATTGTTGTTCAAAAGCTTCTACTCTCTAGCGAAAAAAATTTGCCTCCTTAATTTCGCAAAAAAAGAAACTAAATAAATTAATAGAAAAATCATAAAAATTATTCAATAATTTATAAATGAAGTATTATTTTTTAAACTAGAGAAAAAATAACTAGCATTATGTATGTAGTATATTTTGAGTTAAATAGTTCACAACCTTCTTCTGATATTTATTATATATAACCCCATATCTATATATAAAAATATGTATCGAACAATGGAAGTGACAAATAAAACAAAGAGGACGAGGTAGACCAGACAAAAACAACCCGGCGCCAGAAAGTGGCGTGATTACAGTAGCCAATCAGGAATCACCACATATGCGGGCGTCCAATAATATAAAAGGCCCAGAAAAGAGACAAAGGCAGTTGTTTTTTAGCAGTGGTTTTTCAGAGCGACGCCGTTATACAGTCAGTTGGACCTCTCACCCCCCTTCTATCCGCGTCGGCCGTGGTCCGCTGCCTTCGTCCGTGGTCTACCTCTTTCTCTTGGAGCTACCATCTAGACCTGCCTCTGTTCTTTGCTGTCCCAGTGCGGGAATCCCATCACGCACCCACTACCACGACTGCCCAGCACATTCCACATCGGGTTTACTACAGAACCCGTTAAAGTCGACAGGATGACTGAGGACAGCAACATGCAGAGGATGACGAGGCCGGAGACGAGTACTTCGCGGATGCCCTCACCAACATGCAACCCCACTGCGACGAACTAGTAAGCCGCCTAACAGACGCCATTCGGGGGCTAGTCATGCCTCGTGTGGAGGAAGCCCTCATCTCTTCTTTCGACGGATCCTACGCAGCAAACAACTTCATCCAGCAGCTCGAGCGGACGAGCGAGGGACCGCAAGATGACACCACACTGCAAACCCGGCTCCGTACACTACTCAAAGGTGAGCCCCTCTCCCTCTACAACGAACTAAATCTGGCCTCTCTGCCATACAGTCAAGCAAAACAAACTCTCATAGACCTCTACCCCGGAAAATCCGAGGTCACTTTCACCAAATTTTTAACTTTTAAATTAACTAATCAGATCCAATTAGGAGAATATTACCGTCAAAAAATAACAATGGGATTACAACTGGGCCTAACCAATCCCATCATAGTAGAGGCATTAACGGAAGGCCTCCAGGCCAGTGATCAGCGCCTCATGAGGGCCATAGCCCCTAAAACCCTGACCGAATGGTACTCTACCATGACTAGAATAAAAGGGACCAGTTCACTCCCTACTCCATCCGAACCATTTCAAGGTGTTACCAACACCAGTGCTTTTCACCGTGATACCCCGGAACCCCTTCTAGGGGAAGGAACTACAATCCTTTTTCACCAAACAATACCCCAAGATACCCTTCTGGTGCCAGGAGACCACCCTCACCATGCAAATATTGCCAAGGTGATCACTGGAACAATGAATGTTCCATGAACAGTCGACCCTACAGGCAGCAGGCCTACCAAGGCCAACCTACGGCGCATTATTTCCCACCTGAACAAAATGGCGCCCACAACCTTCCCGTGCCGGCTCCCAGGTCTTCTCGCACCCCACAAGGCAACGAAAACCCCAATTTTCGTCCCTAAACTCTCCCATATTCTATGTAAACCTAAATTTTTAATAATTCTTATTGCCCATTCCTCTTAGACACAGGAGCCTCTATTAACATAATTAATTTAAATATTTTTAATCATCTTAGTAAAAACTTATCTAATCCTTTAAAATTATATCCATGCCATATATTAATCAATTCCATATCTACTCAAATAAATTCGATAGGATATACATTTTTGACCACTACCATAGTAAAAATTACAAAATCAATTAAATTTTATATAATAGATAATTTATTACCTTTTGGTATACTATCATTAAATTCCATTAGTCAATTTTGTTCGACCTTAAATTTATATAATCATTCTATTTATCAATGTGATGCTCCTTTGTCTAAGAAATGGTACCATATAACCTATGTAACCCCATGTAATAATGGAGAGAGTAACCACAATCCGCCCAATATGGGTCATTTAAAAAACATGCCTAATTCACATTCTCCATTATTGCAAGGGGAAAATATCCATCCTATACCATGTCCCATTACCTTGAACAAGACCTCTACCAATTGTGACAAAAATGCACCCAGCCAAACTTTAGTTCATTTTCCCCATTTATATTTATTACCCCCACTATATCCCTCTGAACATCAATGTAAAATGTTTAATGATTCTTGTAATTTATGTGTTAGGACTGATATCCCTTTAACTTTTATGAATATTATTAAGAATTACTCAAATATTTTTTCTACTAACAAATATAACATCCCAAAATTGAAAATTCCCCCTATCAATATTAGGACAAATTCAGACAAAATAATTGCACTCAGACCGTATCGTATCAACGTGAAATACAAGAACAAGTAGGGAAAATGCTAGAATATGATATTATAGAGCCTTCTTTCTCCCCCTATTCATCCCCGTTACTTTAGTTACCAAAAGGGATAAGACAAACGATTTTGCGTAGACTACCGCCGCCTGAATGAAATAATTTTCCCCGATGTTCACCCCCTTCCGCTCATAGAGAATATCTTAGATAAATTAGCCAACGCCAAAATTTACTCCCGCGCCGATTTTTCATCAGCCTACTGGTCCATCGAAATAAGTCCACCTGATAGAAATTTATTATCTTTTGTCACGTTAGAGGGTCAGTATAATTTCAAAAGATTACCATACGGGATTAAAATAGGGCCCCAGGTGTATGAGCGAGCAGTCAGTCAGATATTGCAAAGAAATAGGTTAGGTTTTATAGCACATTATTTCGACGATTTCATTATCTTTTCAAATTCCATAGAAGAACATTTAGATCACTTACAGCAATTTTTTGATATGTGTAATAGGGAAAATTTTAGATTAAATTATAATAAGTGTGACTTCTTTAAAACTACAATAGAATTTTTAGGCTATACCATATCATCAGGCACATACACTCCATTAGTAAAATATTTAGATGTAATTAATGCCATTAAGGTCCCCACTAGCGTTAAATCCCTCCAATCATTCTTAGGCTCCATCAATGTATATAATAAATTTATAAAAGATCACGCCCGCATTAGGAACCCCCTCAATAACCTACTTAAGAAAGATACCCCATGGCACTGGGATGCAGAATGCCAACATTCATTTGACACTCTAAAGGAATGTCTGACCACAAAACCGGTACTACACTTCTTTAAAGAAGGATTACCCTGTCAGCTATTCTGTGATGACTCACTTCAGGGAATAGCTGGTATCCTAAAACAACAACATCCAGACGGCACTCTACACCCCGTGCAATATTACAGCAGAGCACTCCGACCCCATGAAAAAAATTATACCATCACAGAGTTGGAATGCCTTGATGTGATAGATAGTGTGGAAAAATTCCGCATCTATCTCGCAGGTGTAAGGTTCACAATTTTTACGGACCACCATGCATTACAATGGTTAAAAACCATAAAAAACCCAACGGGTAGACTTTTTAGGTGGAGCTTAAAGATGTCCGCATACGAATACGATATAAAATATATAAAAGGTAAAACGCAGTACGAGGCAGACCTACTGTCCCGCAATCCTTTATGTGGTTTTCTCACGACCACCCAAATAATAGAAAAGCAACCCCAATTACCTCCATCTACACTTATCAAAACGAATATAGATGGCCTCCATACAATCAAACGTAAAGGTATTGTCAAGATTATTGTTCCCCCTTCCTTACAACATACGCTAATTAATAAAGTACATTTAGAATATAACCATCCTGGTGTATCCCAAATGTTTAGGCTCATCTCCACACAGTATACTTGGTGTGGAATGACCAAATCTATAGTTAAGTATAATAGGTCCTGTCCCACCTGCCAACTTATAAAGAAACCGAAATGTCCATTATATGGTAGATTAGAACGCACCCCTATAGCTTTACAACCCTTCGATATGTTATCTATAGACACTTGTAATGTTCCTCTCTCTTCGATTAAATAAATAAATATGCTTTATTAAATTAATAAACTAATTTTTATTATATATATTTTTAATGTCAAACGTACACTTTTTAAATAGATTCATAACAACAACAATAATTACAGTGCTGCCAAATCCAAACAATCAAAATAAATAAATTAATTAAACAGAGTATATTATAATATTATTATAAGGTATATTACAACTCCCCCGACTTCAAGCGACTTCATCCCTCCTGGGATGTCGATGCAGATAAGGTTGGATATTGGAGATGTGAGCCGTTCTTGGAGTTTTATCATCAGACTCATATTCAACATATTTGGGGTGTCCATCCATTTTGGTTACCCTTGTTACTCGATGCGGACCAGATAGCTTCCATTCCTTTCCAACCTTCTGATGTCTTACCAAAATATAATCGTCGATATTCATCTCTGGTGGCAGGGCCTTCTTACGACTGTTAAAATAAAACTTTGTTCTTTGTCTGTAGAGGTTTTGCTCAATTTGACCTTTTTTCTGTTTCATAAAGGGGACAGTGAAGATTAAGCTCTTTATCGGCAGGTAAAACAGGGGAAGTTTTTGTAAGTTTGAATAAAGGGGAGCAACCCAGGTAGGAGTTGTAGGATCTATTATGGTAGCGTACTGCCGCTTCTAAGGCATTTTTCCATCCACCCTTGAAGTGAGGATAACACGAGAGAAAGGTCTTTATATCTCGTATAGCTCGTTCCGCTAAACCATTTCCTGCAGGGTGATAAGGAGAAGTAGTTATTAATCGGATGTCTTTGGAGGTTGCCCACCTAGGGAATTCTCCATACACAAATGATCTCCCTTGATCGGAGACTATAGTTCTCACTGATTTCAGATCCTCATGTTCGTTGAAATATTTTATTAGAGCACGGCCATGTTGTTTCATTGCCTTTGCTTGAACTACCCTAGTAGCCTCGTCAATAAGTAGTAAAAATGTTGAATTCTTATCCTTGATGTTAGAAGGAGCCTCGGCGAAATCTACATGTACAGTATGGAAAGGTACCCTTGATTGATGGGGCAAACTCATCTTTGAAGGACGGCTCTTATACTTGAACTTGACCCTTTGACAGATAGGACAAGAAGATACATATTTCCTTATGTCATTCTTCATACCAGGCCAAACAAAGCGTTGCTTCATTTTATAATATGTCCTCCAAAACCCCGAATGTCCTCCTGATAAGGGATCATCATGGTACATGGATAAAATTGAAGTTCGATGTTCGTGAGGGACAAAATATTTCCCGTGATCTTCTAATTTTAAAGGAATAATCTGATGTTTAACAAACAGTACGGTTTGATCGCTGGAATTTGGTGTTTCTACAGCCAATCTAGACAGCGCGTCGGCATCGCTGAGCTCCCTGCCAGAACGGTGGTTCACTCTCATTTCGAATGAACTCAGAAACAGCTGCCACCTCGCAAGTCGATCCCGGAGATGGCCACAGGAAAGTAGCTGTGTCAATGCGCGATGATCCGTGTGGACAACAAAAGACTTGCCTTCCAATTACCATCTGAAGTGTTTGACAGCCTTCAACACAGCAAGGCATTCTTTTTCGGTGATGGAATAATTTTGTTCAGCCTTGGAAAATGTATATGAATAATAACTAATCACTCTGAGTTGAAGTGATTTCCTTTTATTCACGTCTCTCTGGTATAGAATAGCCCCTGTTCCATAATATGAAGCATCTGTTGACATTTCATAAGGCAATGACTCATCCGGGATTGCCAGTATTGGTTTTGACGTGATGATATCAATAAGTTTTAAATAGGCCTCTTCACATTTATCAGACCACATAAAACTAGAATCTTTTTTCTTCAGGTTGTCCAACGGTCGAACTATCGTGGCATAGTTTGGTATATAGGCCCGAAAATGACCTGTAAATCCAGTAAAACATTGTAGTGACTTAAGATTATATGGGCGTTTCATGAGTTTAGCCTTTTCGATTACTTCCTCCTTCATTTGCTTCGAGTTACCGTTGATAATTCTACCTAAAAGTTCCACCTCAGATACACAAATTTGGCACTTACCCAAGTTCACTGTCATATTATATTGATTCAGTCTATTGAGAACTTTGTAGGTGAGGGAAGCACATTCTTCAAGGGTTGGGGCGCCACAACAAATGTCGTCAATGTAAACAACCACTCTGAGTTCCAATAAATCAGCCAACATCTCGCTCATAACCCTTTGAAATCTAGGAGGTGAATTTTTCCACCCGAACGGTAGTCTCTTAAACTCATAAAGTCCATCAGGTGTTACAAAAGCAGAGAACTTTCTCGTGGCTTTAGTTAAACCGACTTGCCAAAACCCATCCTTCAAATCAATTTTTGTAAAGTATCGACAACCCCTAAATTTATTAATGATTGAGTCGATTCTAGGAAAAGGAAAAGGGTCCAAAAAAGTCTCTTTATTCAACTGTCGATAGTCAATACAGAGTCGGTAGGACGAGTCCGTTTTAGGAACTAGAATACAAGGTGATGCGTACTCAGAAGTAGAAGGAGTAATAATATCCCCATCTAGCATCTCCTTGATTTTTCCAGCAGTCCATGCTCTCTTGTGATCTGACATAGGGTAAGGTTTACACGCCACGATGTTATTATTGGGCTTCAATAGAAAGTCGATCTCGTGCAATGGTAATTCCTTTTTGGAGACATTGCAAAGCTTGGGGAATATAGTGATCAGGTCATCACTGGTAAAAATAACTTCTTTTGACCGCAAAGACAAGCACTTAATCTCATCAGTCCCAAAGTTCCATTGAATTCGGAGATCCCTAATGGTAGGCTTTCCTATTAACAGTTCGAATGGCATCTCCCTCAATATTGTCTTGTCATCATTCTCTGTTGATCGTCAACCTGAAGTTCCACCTCAATATTCTCAGTAGCTCGGACATGGCTTTCGTCAATCGTTGTTATCGTGGTCTCTGATGGATAACTTTTCCATTTATATTTGGCCAAAAGGTCTCTTCTCATTAGATTGATAGAAGAACCTGGATCCAAGAAAGCAAAAAGTTTTACACCATTTATAATAACGGGCAACATAGAATCGGGACTTTTGCAAGACAAAAATAGGATCGATTTTGTCATCGGGATCGAACAACCCTCTAAATTTAGTTTTTTTGAAGAGAAGACGCAGAATTATTTTGATTGTTCATTGTCTGTGATGCCTCCTCAATTTGATCAAGTTTGGCAAAATAGGCTGGCTTCTTGACCACTGTGTTGCCAGTTGTCTGGTAGGGCTTGGGTTCAAAAGGTTTTTTCTCCAAACTGGGACGGATATTTTTCAGCAGCTGAAGAAGAGTCTCTTTTTTTTCGATTTTCACAGTGGACAACTGATTCTGCATATCTGGGGGTAGCCCATGAATCACTCCAATTATCAATAGCTTTTCACTTAAGCCGGGCATCCCTAATCGCATTTTTCTTTGTTTTTGGTGGAAGTAATCGATCAGAGAGCCGCCTCGATATCTCCACTTGAACGCCCTATCATATTTGTCTATGGGGTTATCCCCAAATGAGGATACAAAATCTTCTTTCCATGTTTCCCAGCTAAAGTTGCATTCATCAGCAAGTCTGCTATCGAACCACAATTGTGCAGTTCCCCCTAGGTAGTTTCTCATACCATATATTTTGGATTGATCTTTTACCCAACCATTATTTGCACAGACATTTTCATATAGGGTTATCCAAGTGGCTGGATCTAAGTTATTACCGGAGAAATCAGGTGCTTTCATTTCGACATGTCTTGGTGCATATTCATGCTGGTTTAAACTTAAATTTTGAACTAAAGAATTAACTAGTTTTTGTTGTTCTGCTACAGTAGTTATCAATTTGCTAAAAGTGTCTTCTGTTAATAGAGATTTTGCATCTAATTCCTCCTCATCCATTACGCAAATTTGTAAATCTTCAAATGATCGATTTTTGTATATTTCAATTATTTTTGATGGAACTTTAACAAATCTATTAGAATCCTTTTCTAAATAGTAAGAAGTTGGATTCTTTTCACATTTAAACACGAGCTCGTGATAAATGGGCAACTGAAATTCTTCAGGGATAGATAGAACGTTAGCATCAGGGTTAAAGCTATAGCCAATTACCTTTTTATTCTTAAAATGCAGGATGATCGATCCTGCCGGCTGCGCCATTTTTGTAATGTTCCTCTCTCTTCGATTAAATAAATGAATATGCTTTATTAAATTAATAAACTAATTTTTATTATATATATTTTTAATGTCAAACGTACACTTTTTAAATAGATTCATAACAACAACAATAATTACAGTGCTGCCAAATCCAAACAATCAAAATAAATAAATTAATTAAACAGAGTATATTATAATATTATTATAAGGTATATTACAACACTATTTCAGGTTTTTCTAAATACGGTAATTTTAAGTCATACTTACACGTAATTGTAGATCACCTAAGTCGGTATACATGGACCTTCCCCAGTAAGTCAACTAATATAATCACATACATTCAGTGTCTCAAAAAGGTATTGCAGTGTGGCCGCCCAAAACGCCTTCTTTCGGATCGGGCACCTGCTTTTACTTCCCCAAAGTTCAGGAGATTCTTAATAAAGAACGGGATACAGCCTCTACTAACCACTGCAAATAACCTTCAAGCTAACGGTTTATGCGAGCGTCTTAACGCGACACTCACCGGGAAACTGAGGTTACTGAACTTAGAGAATCCTGGGACCTCCTGGACTAAGTTAATTAAGATAGTAACTAATAAATATAACGATACCCCCCATACGATAACTGGATTTCCCCCCGTATTTTTAATGTATAATATAATCTCCTCAGACTTAAATAACCACCTAAACACCTATCCCAATATAATAGAAAGTAGAAAACTAGCAATACAACGTACAAATGACAGACACGACAAAGAGAAACTTAAATATGATAACAAACATAAAAATCCACACTTTGATACAGGAGATTTAGTATTAGTAAAGGCGTATCATCATCCAAATAGCGGTAAGTTAGTACCCTACTTTACAGGTCCATATAAAATTACTGAAATAATTTCTGATAATGTCGTACGTATAAATAGACCCAATAGGATTACAGGTAATGATAGCGATACTGTACATGTAAATAAATTACAATATTATAATGAAGAGGTCCTTTATATTTCACCACCCAAATTATATATATATATATATATATATATATAGAACCCCTAAAAATAAATAGAATAATAGATCCTTTCCGACATTTAGACCCCAACTTGTTTAGTCCAATAGAAAAAGGTATAGCTCATCGATTTTCCGAACCATTTAATCATTTGTCCTCCCAACAATTCTCATAAAGTTAGCGAAAATTAGGTCCTGAAAGTCTGACAAACAAGCCATGTTCCATAAACAATGTCCTACCAAAACAAAACACGACACCCGCCGCCGCGATGGTCGGTTTGCTTATACAAGGCTGCACAAGCTCGAATTTCTCGCGCCACCTGAGTGTCACCTGTTAAAACATACATTTTTATCTCGCACTTTTCTAGATTGTTCACATCAATTTTAATTCCTCTCGCATATCCCATATTCCATTAAAACATTTCGCATGATCATAACACATTTATTTATACACTAGTTAATTAATTAATCCCTTTTATAGCAAATCTTATTTTTATAATGTTATCGATCCTACACATGAGACCAAAGGAGACGCCATATTATACCCTCCTAAAAGGACAATTAAATCCCCAAAATGGCGCCCATCGCCACGACAATATTCCAATCTTCAACACTCTTGCCTATCAATCATTCAATTATAGGGCTTTTGGGTACATTTTAATACGAACATACACGACATTACTGGCTCCCTTGTTAGGAATAAAAAAGGCTTTAACTTTTCTTTTTCTTTTTGTCAAATTTGTCGCCTCCCATTTCTCCATATGTAACGTAATGTTACACGGAGAAAAGATCTGTTAAGTTAATATTTTAAATGATATTCCCCAAACGTAACAAGCCGGCGTTTGGGTGGGCTCACCTAAAAATTTTGCAGACCAACTGCATAAAACGCTCTGCAATCTTTTTAGCGCCTAAGACATGCACTACATACTACATGTACCTAAAGTCCCATCTTCCACTACAATGACATCATTTTAGGGATCAAGATCGCTCCCCGTCTGGTCTCACATAATATAATCGGGAAGATCTGGCAAAGACCAACTTCTCAGACCGGACCAAAGCGACATAGGACCACATTGCCTCCCCGTAGGCCAAACTAGAAATACATACACCTAGACATTGTGTGTAAATATGTTTCCTTTTTTTTTTTTTTTTTTCAGGAACGAATATTTTTGTTTTCTTTTAACTTTTCTCTCATTTATTGTAAATAGACTTATAGTTTTACTAGTTTTGTGGTGTTGGACTTTGTTTTTTAACTTACAGATGTAGATAAAACATTTCACTCTTAATCGATAATATAATTTTGTTTATTAATGCCTTCAACTACCAATCAACCCTTTATAGATTATTACCTTCAATATTTTTATTTTATTCTTTTTTTTCATCATGTTTAGACTTAGCATTTTACAACTTCAACTATTTTAGGCAACATTTTAAAAAACCTACACCTAACAATATTTATAATATTTCTTAAACAGATAAAACATTTATCATTTTAATTTTCTTAATAGATTTTCAAAATGTTATTTTTGACGCTTCCCTTACAACCTCTAACTCTATCCCATGAACCTTTCCTCCCAACTTTTTACATCCATCAAGAGATTATTGTTCGTCAGCCATTTTCTTTTTTTTATTTGATTAAACTAACTAGAAGACCCTTCCTCTCTGTACATTTCCCAACAGTGAGCTCAGGAGACTCAGTTAGATTTTTTTTTCTCTTATCGTCCGGCTCATCATTTTTTCATTTTTCAACTTTTCTTTTCACCACACAAGTCGGACACAATCAAAATTGACAGCAATAAATCTCTTACACCCACCTCTCCTCCGTCTCAGTGATATATATATAAATATCATACATCATACATGTATACAGACATCATACATGTAAATAACATAGCTTCAAGAAAACACTACTTAGATTTGGATATAAAAATAAATAAAAGCAATCATTTTGCTTATAAACAACTGGTGAATAAAATCTAAGGCACCAGCGCGTACCATTTACGAGTGAGAACACGAATATACCCGGAAACGTACTGTAGCGTCTCGTGTATTTGTCGTACCAGTTTGTGCCTCTATAGCGAGATATCGTAGGACCTCGTCAGTCTACCAGGTAGACCCACCCGAAGGTATGGTTGATGTGGCTCAGTTCTTTGTGGATATCTCAGTACACTCGTGATGCGAAAAATGTCTGAATATCACTGACATCGTTTAAAAAATTAGTTGTATCCTTTTTATACTTCGTTAAGGCCATGATAGTAATAGTGGTTAGCGACTGCCTTTACTGCAAGTGCGCCCCATGTTACTATAACGTGCAGATAGGAAGTTTTGATTCGATATGAACACTTTTGCTCGATGAGAACACGGCGTGATGGTGAAAACAATTCAGAAAAAAACTTGCAAAACTTGAGTATTATTATTATATATTAAGTATTAAGTAAAAAACGGGGAAATGGTCACTGAGGATCAGTACCATCCCGGCCGGAGATAGCCCACGGGAAAGAGGTGGAGGCCATGACACAAACCTGGATGCCTAACACTGAGACAAGGCGAGAGAGCCACACTCTGAGCTGACACTGATGTGTTGACCCCGGGCGGGGTCGCCTATAAAAAGCCCCGGAAGAGGGCCTCATCCTGGGCATCGACTATGTCATTTACTCTGCCTCGTAGCTGCCGTAGGAGGGTATGATCTTATAAATTATGGACTCAACTAATTAGAAAATATGTGAACTATACTAACAGTGTTATTATATCACAATTTGATATATAATATATTTATATTTACGCATAATATTGTCCTAGTAGTGAAGAGAGTCGTATAAAATTTATTTATCTATTAAATAAAGTATTTGTTTCACAAAAAATGAACTAAATTTATATATAATAATAATTATCAACGGGTACCCACACATGTAAAACTGGCCTTTCATCCTTCAAACCTCCAACCTTCCAAGGGATTCCAGTTCGCCGAACATTTTTTTTTCATTGATTAATCCGACTGGAACAATCCTTCCTCGCTATACGAATTCCCAATAGTGAGTTCAGAATATCCAGCGCGATCTTTTTATTTTCTTTTTCTCATCGCCCGACTCATCATATCAATTCACCATTTTTTCAACTTTTCACTTTTTTTTCATAATTCAAACGGGCACAATCATTATGGACAACAGGGATCCCTCTTACCTCTACCTCTCCCTTTTACCTCCACCAATCTTCCCACCTCTTTTCACTGTCTGAACTAATGATGCAGACGGAATGTCTTGGGCCTTCTGTTAATGAAAACAATGCCTCACTTAAACAAGTTCGCATTGAATTGCAGAATGCTTGGGATACTACTTTGCAGAAACATGCTCAGATACCCCCTTTCCCCTTTTCAACCTTAGCGTCACATTATACGTTCAGTCAATAAACTAACTTCATTTTTCCTCTCATCTTTTATGCAATAAGATATTATTTTCCTTGTACGATTCATTTTACCATATTTACCATTTTGTATTATATACTTTCTCTTAATCTTTTATCATTCATTTTGTGCGTTTTTATTTTTATAACCTTAAATTTTATTTCATTGATACACCACCATTACCACATCTTTCTCTGTTTAACTTGTAACTTTATAATAATTTTAACTAATTTGTATACAAATTATTTCTTTTATTTTTTTTTATAATAGGTTTGTTAGGTCATCACTCATTACATGTCATTCCCCCAACCAAACCTTCATCACCGGGGGCACATTCTATAGTATATTTTGAGTTAAATAGTTCACAACCTTCTTCTGATATTTATTATATATATAACCCCATATCTATATATAAAAATATGTATCGAACAATGGAAGTGACAAATAAAACAAAGAGGACGAGGTAGACCAGACAAAAACAACCCGGCGCCAGAAAGTGGCGTGATTACAGTAGCCAATCAGGAATCACCACATATGCGGGCGTCCAATAATATAAAAGGCCCAGAAAAGAGACAAAGGCAGTTGTTTTTTAGCAGTGGTTTTTCAGAGCGACGCCGTTATACGGTCAGTTGGACCTCTCACCCCCCTTCTATCCGCGTCGGCCGTGGTCCGCTGCCTTCGTCCGTGGTCTACCTCTTTCTCTTGGAGCTACCATCTAGACCTGCCTCTGTTCTTTGCTGTCCCAGTGCGGGAATCCCATCACGCACCCACTACCACGACTGCCCAGCACATTCCACATCGGGTTTACTACATGTATATATTTTATCCCACCAAAAAGGGGGAAATATTAATTTTATATACCTTTGTGCTTTAACTAAGACATTTTGATTTTAATCCGAATTTTTTTATTTTAATAAGGATATTTTTGTGCACATGTACAAAGGTTTTACGCTTTTGAGGCAGAATTTCAAAGTGTAGAGTACAAAATAATTTAGCACTCTACAGGAGTTGTGAACTCATACTTAGTTGAGTGTTCATATTTCCAACAGAAATTGCAGACCTCTGGATCACTTGAAAGAAAAGAGACCAAGAATTCAACTGGGAATTATCCACTCTACTTGCTCAACCGATGACCCAGAGAGGATGCAAGTTGAATATATGGAGACAAAATAATGACAGAAGTATTCAAGGGGCATCACTATGTAAACCCAATATCCATATCTTGTATATTTAAAATGGAGAAATTTCTAATAATGAAACATTCCTTTTAACAATGAATTTAATATACAGTCGACTCTCGATAATTTGAAACTCAAAGGACTAGATAAAATTTTCAATTTATCAAGAGTTCAAAATAACAGGAGTTTAAACAACCAAGAGGGAAAGGAAAAAATCAAGTAAACCAGAGTTTGAAGTTTTGGCAGTTTCGGGGTATACATACTGGGTTGATACAAGATTAAATAAGTGACTTACTGCAAGTGTTTTTAAATTAATAATTTCTTTGGAAGCTTTCGGTCTTCTCCTTTCTCAAACAAGAGTTTGATATAAAAATTCGTGATTTATAATTTTAAACATTTGTACAGTTATTCACAATTGTTCATTTGTGGCAAGATACTATCTCTTAAACTTCAAATTACCGAGGCAACCAATTCATATTGATTTTTTCAACTTATCGAGTGTTTTTCAAGGGGCGGGGAAAACATTTCAAATTACTGAGAGATTCAAATTAACGAGTTTCAAATTATCGAGAGTCAACTGTAATCCTAAAATACTTCGCCAAAGATATTTCAAGGGTACAGGATAAATTTGGAAACAATATAAATAACTTTTAAAGTTTATTAGCAGCCCTAAAAATAACTTCTTATAATTTAATAATTTTTATATAACAAAGAGGATAGTAGAAGTGGACAAAGCTGGTTAGTGGTATTAAAAATAGACATTGGCAGGGGGGCAAGCTGTCAGGGAAAGGCACAGGAGAGATCACAAGGGATAAGGAACCTAGTGGAGAAAAGAAGGGTGTTTTGGATATAGCGGTGTGATCAAATTTAATAGGGTGTTATGTGTTTTTAAGTAAAGAGAAATAAATTATTCACCAGTTGTTTATAAGCAAAATGATTGCTTTTATTTATTTTTATATCCAAATCTAAGTAGTGTTTTCTTGAAGCTATGTTATTTACATGTATGATGTATGATATTTATATATATATCACTGAGACATCATACATGTGAATAACATAGCCTCAGGAAAACACTACTTAGCAATTCATAATATCAATATTCAAAATGAGGCTTATTTTGGATTTAAAAAGTTTTATTTATCCAATATTTCGATGGTCCAATCGTCCATCTTTTATGAATGAATTTCCTCTCGAGTTGCCCCTTCAGTGGTCACAGGTTGCTCATCTGGCCTCAAAGAGTTTCCTGAATGTGGACTGTAAACCTTTACAAGGTTTTAGAATATGATATTCTTCTGTATTAGTTGAACATGGTCTCCTATGAATGTTATGGCCTGCATGCCTCCTTGTATTTATTCCATCCTTCAACTCTATCTTGTAGGCGACAGGTCCAGAAACCTTTTGATTTATAACAGGGCCCAATAGGTTTTCTTTTTGTCAAACATTCTTATTTGCACCAAATGTCCTTTCTCAAAAGTCCTCTTCATACTTCCTGAATCATAACGATAATTTTAGTCTCCTTTTATTTGGTTGAGGCCAGGTTTCAAATTCTCTCTATGTTTTCTCAATCATCTACTGAACATCAAATTTGCGGGAGTTTCTTCTCTGGCTGAATAGGGGGCGCTCCTGTAATGAAATAGAACCCTTTTTAATTTTATCTTGTTAGTTAGACACCTTCATCCTTTTAAAAATATGTTTTAAATGTTGAATAGCTCTTTAACTATTCCATTGGATTCTGAATGATAAGGCATTGCCGTGTGAAATTTTGTAAAATATAAACTGACTTCTTTTATCAGTTCATATATCTGGGCATATGCCAAATGCGAAAGATATTGTTCTTAGATCATTCATGATCTCATTTGACGTTGTATTCTTTAGTAGTTCATTTCCAACCATTTAGTGGATAGAAATATTTTCTTTCATAAAAGATCCTGTTAAATCCATATGAAGATGAGTCAATAAAGTGTTTGGATATGTTATTGGATGAATTCTTTTGACTTATCTGACATGCCTTGCATTCGTTTACTTTATTTTCTATGTCGGAATACAATTTTGGCCGCCATATGAAACTTCTGGCGATTAACTTCATGGCATCTATACCTGGGGGTCCTTCATGCAGTAATTTCAGAATCCTTTGTCTTCCCATTATTAGGATAATTACTCTACTACTCCAAGTAACATAATCATGTACTATTGATAATTCCTATCTTTTGTTTTAATGAGGTTTGAGTTCTTCTTCCATAACTAGTGGCCAATTAGTTTTGAATATTCTATGACCTTTGAAAATACTGGGTCTCTATTGTTCGTAATTTAATCTGCTGCGTCTTCACTAAATTTTTCTGATAATCAATCAAGAATATAAAAAACAAATGTGAAACATTTCTTGGCTCTTTGCCTACTGGTATCAACTTAAACAATCAGCGTTTAAATGTAAAATTCGTTTTTTATATTCCATCTCATAATCATAGGAACCCAGAAATATTGCCCATATTATTATTTTTGGTGATACAATGTCAGGAATTTTCTTATTTTCATCAAAAAGTGGTTTGTGGTCAGCGAATATATCAAAAGGTCTTCCATATAAATAGCAATTGATATTTTAGCAAAACAAAAATTATTGAAAGAGCTTCCTTTTCTAATTGTAATTTCTTTCAGGTGTTGACAGCAATCTTGAAGCGAAACTAATTGATCTAATCTTTCTGGCCTTAATTTGTTCCAACACCCAACCTAGTCTGTATTTATTGGAACATATCATCCAGCGTGAGTTGTAGTACAGGATTACTGTTCCTGCATTTCCCTCAGCCTCTTGATGGCGCTCCTGACGGAGTGCGTTGGTGATTGGGACATAGGCTCCACCAGAAACAGTCTTGGTGCAGGCGCGGCAGTACCAGATTCCAGGGCATTCTTGCCGCAAAAGCTGCAGGTGTATTTTTTTTTTGTGCTGGGAAATTTCGATCTTCTTGATCATTTTTCTCAGAGAAGCACCATACCTAGTGCCGTACTTTCCGACGACTCCAACCTTCTTGGTGCGCTTGGCCATTTTATTTATGAAAAATGAAGCACAGATATTTTAACTGTGTTTACGAGCAACCTAGTCTGTAGATCGATGTACCACATTCGAAGTTAAGGATCACTCCATCGACCACTGTAATAAAAATACATATATTGGATTGAATAAAATGATATATTTGCCAATATATGACATTTTTACCTATTGATTTAAGTATGGATTGCTCTCTTTTCAAAACGATTCTTGTCAATAATAATAATAATAATAATTTGTCTGTCTATTCCATAGCATTTTAAAACACCTACCCGCCTTGTATCATTATCCCTTAACATGCCTCATTCTTAACCTGTCCAGCTAGTTTAATGGAACCAACCTACCATTTAAAGATCTCGAATTCTCCGCCATAACTCTTGAGCTTTGCTTGTTCTCTCACTCACGCTGCTCTCATGATCATGCTAAAAGTCCTGTGTGATTCAAATGCTCAAGTAAAATTAATAAAGTACCTTACTACACAGAGAGACAGACGAGGTTGTCGTGTCAATAATCAATTTATCACACACATTGAACGTGCACTCTTCCCGAGTTCTATGGTAGATGAAAGTTGCGTAGTTCTTATGTTTGCTAAGCCTCTACGAAGTTCCCTATGCAAAATTTTATCTCCTCTTACGCAAATTCGACTTAAGAACTTCAATCGGTACCACATATCGCGGAAATATGGGGTAAGTTATTGTATATAAATATTATTATATGGATAAAAACAGGCTCAAAATTAATTTGAACACTTTTTCTTGAGTGGGGGTTGACTTCTTCCTTTTGAAGCCATTTTTAACTCTCCCAAGTGATTTGCCCTCGACAGATGGAGTAGAATTTGATCCACATCGCTCCAATTGATTATTATTTTCCTTATTGGATTATTCTGTTATATATAGAGAGTTTTTTCGCTAGCTTATCTCGTCCGCGTGACCACTTCTTACAATGATTCATTACGTTACAGTATTGGGTTCCACGCTATATAGGCGCCATCAAATTGGAATAACTTCGCCAGCGCAAAAAGCGTTCGAATGTCAAACGGCCAAAATAGATTCCGATAGTTGAATTAGATGTAAATCTTATACGAAGTCGCAGGAGATAATTAAGTGTGGAGATATAAGCCCTCGCCAATGCTCCATCTCTCTCACTCGATTTTTTTTATGACAGAATAATAATCAATTGGAGCGATGTGTTAAAAAAATCCACTCTTTTTGATTTCGGGGTTGTTTAGAAGACCCTCCACTAAGCTGTTTCAATGTCGGCAATGTCATCTAGAGCCAAACCCAAGGACTTGGCGAAGAAGAGTGGAGGGGGCAGTATACGGCCGTCACAGCAGAGCCGTCCGAGCCAAGGCCAGCAGCACATCTTGGAGGCCCATGGCTTCATCCTCGGCGAGCGCGTGGGCAAGGGCTCGTACGGCGATGTGTGGAAGGCCTACTCGACCGACCACCGCAGCATTGTTGCAGTGAAGGTTGTGTCGAAGCAGAAGGCACCTCCAGATTTCCTTGAAAAGTTCCTTCCGCGAGAAATCGAGATTATCAAAATTCTTCAGCATCCCAATATAATTAACTTCATTCTTTCCATCGAGACCAACAAAAGGTACAATTTCACTTCTGCCAAATTTCATGCATAAAAATAATTATCTATTAGTAATGAAATAGAATTTATAGGCAAGAAATGAAACTTAATTGCTTTTTAGTTTTTAAAGAAAAAAATCCTACTGCCTTTACAGAAACGGGAAAGACTAGAAGGGCCTGGCTCATCAGTTGCGAACCCTCCGAGCGGTTTCGCCAGTTTCATCAACCATAGCGCTCTAATATTGTATTGGGCGGTTGTTTTGCTTCTCTACCCGGGAGTTGATTTTTGGCTGAGGCATTAAACGAATCTCCCTATGACATAAGTTTTGATAACAGTAGAAATTTATATAAACAATTTCATCGAGCTTTGCTCTTCCACAAACAAATAAAAATATCCTTCTGGATTAGCACGCCATCTATATTAAAGAAATGTAACTAATTAGCACGCGCGCGATATTTATCTTTCAAATAAAAAATCCCGCTTACTGCAAGGTATTAGGAAATGTTTCATTTAATAAACCGTGCTAAAATTGTTTCATTTCTTGTAAATACGAGAGGGGCTAAAAAATAACCGGAATTTCTTTATAAAAAGGCAGTTCTTTATTTTTCGAATACAATTCAAATATATAACAAAGTAATCTCCATTAACACTAATGCACTCGTCCCAACATTATCCCAGTGTTGTGGAAGCTCACATTTGAAATCGCCCTACTTGATACCTTCTAGCGCTGCCGTCACACGGCGTTTTACGTCTTCGACAGAACTCCTTTATTCCAAGTCCCATTTCATACTAAAGACCAGGAGAAGTCCCAGGGAGCTGAAACTGGCGAATAGGACGGGTTAATTCTCGTTGAGAAATCTAGCTACAAACTTGATGCCACTGTTCGCATTCCAATGTCAGCGGTCAAAATGCACGAAATTTGTTCCAGAACAATCCAGAGAAGTAGTAGAGTTCGTCGATTACAGCCGATGTTGTCTTCGGTTCGAGCAGTTGAAGGACGGCCGGGATGGTACTGATCCTCAGTGACCATTTCCCCGTTTTTTACTTAATACTTAATATATAATAATAATACTCAAGTTTTGCAAGTTTTTTTCTGAATTGTTTTCACCATCACGCCGTGTTCTTATCGAGCAAAAGTGTTCATATCGAATCAAAACTTCCTATCTGCACGTTATAGTAACATGGGGCGCACTTGCAGTAAAGGCAGTCGCTAACCACTATTACTATCATGGCCTTAACGAAGTATAAAAAGGATACAACTAATTTTTTAAACGATGTCAGTGATATTCAGACATTTTTCGCATCACGAGTGTACTGAGATATCCACAAAGAACTGAGCCACATCAACCATACCTTCGGGTGGGTCTACCTGGTAGACTGACGAGGTCCTACGATATCTCGCTATAGAGGCACAAACTGGTACGACAAATACACGAGACGCTACAGTACGTTTCCGGGTATATTCGTGTTCTCACTCGTAAATGGTACGCGCTGGTGCCTTAGATTTAAAAAGTACATAGTAACATTCTTGATGCTTCTGAAGGCAAATATCACCAAAGGGTAAAAAAGAGAATAGACGAAGATCGAACCTTATTTATTCCCCCCCCCCACACTTTATTCTTTTCTAAACAGCCTAAATCATCTCGTACACAGCTAGAGTAATTAGCAGTCTCAACTATCAGCGGAGCGAAGTGTTGAGGATCTTTTCCCGCACATGGACAACAAGAAGCAGAGGCAGGGCTAGATGTTAGCACCGAGCGGGCCGGAGACAGCCCACGGGAAAGAGGTGGAGGCCATGACACAAACCTGGATGCCTAACACTGAGACAAGGCGAGAGAGCCACACTCTGAGCTGACACTGATGTGTTGACCCCGGGCGGGGTCGCCTATAAAAAGCCCCGGAAGAGGGCCTCATCCTGGGCATCGACTATGTCATTTACTCTGCCTCGTAGCTGCCGTAGGAGGGTATGATCTTATAAATTATGGACTCAACTAATTAGAAAATATGTGAACTATACTAACAGTGTTATTATATCACAATTTGATATATAATATATTTATATTTACGCATAATATTGTCCTAGTAGTGAAGAGAGTCGTATAAAATTCATTTATCTATTAAATAAAAGTATTTGTTTTACAAAAAATGAACTAAATTTATATATAATAATAATTATCAACGGGTACCCACACATGTAAAAGCAGTAGGCCTAATTTAATTTAAAAATATCAGATTGATTTCTTTTTATTCAGTGATACTCTTTTTTAAAAATAGAATTATATTATAATTATTCACTGACAAATGTACCTGTGGTTTTCAAAAGTTGAACACTTTGGGTTAGCTACAATTACCATAAAGCAAGCAGAGAATATTTCAAGGACAGACTTGGCGATGTCCAGCGTGTACATGATCATGGCGATGTTCAGCGTGTAAATGATCATGGCGATGTCCAGCGTGTACATGATCATGGCGATGTCCAGCGTGTAAATGATCATGGCGATGTCCAGCGTGTAAATGATCATGGCGATGTCCAGCGTGTAAATGATCATGGCGATGTCCAGCGTGTAAATGATCATGGCGATGTCCAGCGTGTACATGATCATGGCGATGTCCAGCGTGTAAATGATCATGGCGATGTCCAGCGTGTTTATGATCATGGCGATGTCCAGCGTGTAAATGATCATGGCGATGTCCAGCGTGTACATGATCATGGCGATGTCCAGCGTGTACATGATCATGGCGATGTCCAGCGTGTAAATGATCATGGCGATGTCCAGGGTGTAAATGATCATGGCGATGTCCAGCGTGTACATGATCATGGCGATGTCCAGCGTGTAAATGATCATGGCGATGTCCAGCGTGTACATGATCATGGCGATGTCCAGCGTGTAAATGATCATGGCGATGTCCAGCGTGTACATGATCATGGCGATGTCCAGCGTGTAAATGATCATGGCGATGTCCAGCGTGTAAATGATCATGGCGATGTCCAGCGTGTAAATGATCATGGCGATGTCCAGCGTGTAAATGATCATGGCGATGTCCAGCGTGTAAATGATCATGGCGATGTCCAGCGTGTACATGATCATGGAAATGGCCACGGGCGGTACCCTGCTGGACGTCATCAAGAAGGACCGCTACCTCGACGAGCAGCGCTCGTGTCGCTGGTTCCACCACCTCATCGAGGGCATCACCTACATCCACGGCAAGGTACGCTGCCCACGTTTCTCACAAGTTGCCATTTCATCCATTTAGACACAAACCCAAGTTGATCGCTCAATGCTATTTTGTCCCATATAATTGTTTAACCTTTACACACACAATAAATTGCCACGAATAATTTTATATAAAATATTTTATAGCACTTCAATAAAGATTTTTAATACCGTATTTATAAAGTTTATAGCGGAGCTAGAAAACATGTCACACATATATTAGTGAAGTTTAGAAAGCTTAATCAAAACATTTTCTTCTATCAGCATTGATAGGGAAATAAATATTTGTGATATTATTTTGCTTAAACTTATACATAAATATCCATATCGATATCTAATATAAATAAATACATAAAACATATCTCAGCCAAAATAGACGCAAAATTCGGTTCCCAAACATCTCTGACAATTATACACGGGGCGTGTTCCAAAGTATCGAACCTCCCATTCAAACGTCCAGAGCCTGGAGGGAACATTGATGCGCAGTCGCGGACATTTTTCTCGCCCGCAGAATGTGTCAGTCGGTCAATGAATGAGGACGTGTAATGTCGGATTTCAGTAAGTAGTAAAATAACGGATAACATGATCATCGTCAAAATATTGGCGATATCCCAGAGGATACCATTTCAGCAGACAATCCTTCCATGAATGGTACAACGGCTTCAAACGTGGCCAGTCAGGCCGAGAGTATCGTAGAACGTACGGAGGACCGTCGTATTGCAGTACTGGCGAACAACGAAATAAGGGCAAGCATCGGTTCACTCAACTCTTAACAGAAATTTGGGCTTGAGGAGAGTGTCCGCGTACTGAAGCTGCCAACAATGGAGCAGAAGCAAAACCTTCTGTAAATCTCACAGGACATGTTGGACAGTGCAAGCAGTAACCCCCCTCCCTTTCTGAACATTGGGACCCAGTCGTAGGTTTACGGGTGAGACTCAGGAACCAAGTTGCATGCGTCACAGTGACAATATCTAATATCCCCGAGGCTAAGAAAAAAAGAAAAGCACGGCAGGGCTAGTCATGTTGACCGTTTTCTTCGACTCACGTGGGGTCGCATCACGAGGCCAAACCATCACAGAGGAATACTGGCTACCAGGAGGCCCTTCGTGCGGGCTCCGATCTGTTGCCATCAAGACCTCCGCCGTGATAGCGCACCTGTCCATATGGATGGCTGATTGAGTCCTTTTTCGCCAAATAAAATATTTCTGTGGTTACTCAGGCTCCCCGACATGGCTCAGTGTCACTTTTGGCTATATGCCAAGCTGAAAAAGCCGCTGAAAAGAACCCGATTTCAGTAAGGACCATAATGAATGCGATGGCTCGGCAATTCAACATTGTAAAAAAAGACGCGTTCCATAAATGTTTTTTTTTTTAATCAATGACGGGAATGCTGGAGAAATGTGGGCATTAGCAAGAAGCTAATTTGAAAGGGATTTAGAATTTTGTACTTACAATTCAATAAATATACAAGGTATGTCCCATAAGTTCCCGGACTGGGTCCATAAAAAAAAAGGTAAGATTTTTTAAATTTTTTTTTATTAAAACTTTTCAAAGTAATCCCCCCTTGCTTCAACGCACCAGCGCCATCGTTTCTCCCAATTGTCGAAACAGTTTTTATAGGCCTCTTTTGGAATGCTCTTCAATGCCAGCAGCGATTTTTCTATTATGTCTTCCCTGGTGTCAAAATGTCTTCCTTTTAGAACTGCTTTGAGTTTGGGGAACAGGAAAAAGTCATTTGGTGCGATGTCTGGGGAATAGGGTGGTTGAGGTAGGATTTCTGTCCCGTTTTTCGCCAAAAAACTCGTCACCAAGTGCGCTGTGTGAGGGCGGGCATTGTCATGGTGTAGGATCCAGTCACCATTAGTCCATTTTTCTGGCCTTTTTTTTTCGAATCGCTTCCCTTAGACGGCGAAGAATGCTCAAATACATTTCCTTAATAACTGTTTGGCCTGCAGGAAGATACTCGTGATGAACAATGCCCTTGTTATCCAAAAAAGCGACCAGCAACACCTTGTTTCTGGATTTCAATATCCTGGATTTTTTAGGTCTAGGCTCACCCTGACCTCTCCACTCGGCAGATTGACGCTTGGTTTCAGGGTCATAGCCATAGACCCATGTCTCATCGCCTGTGATTATCTTGTCTTTCCATTCCGGATCCGTTCTTGTCATTTTAAACATGTCTTCACAGGTTGCAAGCCGACACAGATTTTGCTCATTAGTGAGGAATATTGGGATGCATTTTGCAGGAGTCTTTTTGAGCTTCAAATCTTCGGTTACGATCTTTCCAATCGTTGTTTTAGAGATGCCTGTGTCTTGCTCTAGCTCCAGCAAAGTGGTTCGAGGATTTTCTTTTATCAAATCGGTGATTTTTGCACATTTTATCAGTACTTTGAAATTTTGGGCGTCCTTGACGAGGAGCATCTTCAATGGAAATTCGGCCAGCTTTAAATCTAGAATGCCATTCAAAAACAGTTGTTTTCTTTGGGGCGTCATTGGGGAATGCTTTATTAAGCATTTCAAAAGTTTCGGTTGCTAATATTTGAAGTTTCACACAAAATTCTATGCAAATCCTCTCCTTCAATTTTTTTTCCATCGTAAAATCGCCGCAGCGCTAGGTGTGACCTTTAAATAAATTAGAATTACCTTGGCGCGCGCGCACCTACCGACTCGATATTGGTACCACCGTGTTGCCAGATATTTTTTCTATCATAAACAGTCAAATTTATTTACATTTTCCATTTATTTATTTTTTTATGGACCCAGTCCGGGAACTTATGGGACATACCTTGTATATCAGAGGTTCGATACTTTTTGAACACATCGCCTAATTAGTTAAAAATATAGCTTGAATCTTGTGAACATAATTTTTCTTTTTACAGAGACGCGGTCCAAAGAGATGATCTTAATAGTTTTGCCTCTATTCTGACTGATTTTATCCTATCCCTTCTACCACAATACCTTACTTAGGGCGGAAATTTACGAAAATAAATGTCAGGTTTCTTAATGATTTTGGCAGGGTTACGTACACCGTGATCTCAAATGCGAAAACATGTTGCTGGACAAGCACGGCGTTCTTAAGATCATCGACTTTGGATTCGCCAAGGGAGGATTAGACATTGACGTTGAAGTCACCAGTCCCACGGAGCAGCTCTCCACCACGTTCTGTGGGAGCTACGCGTACGCTTGCACCGAGATCCTCAAGAAGATGCCGTACGAGCCGCATCTGGCCGACATGTGGAGCATGGGCGTGATCCTCTTCGTGATGCTCTACGGCAAGTTCCCCTTCAACAGCTCCAACCTCTCCAACCTCGTCAAACAGACGCAGAAAGCCATCGACTTCCCCGAGTCGCCATCAACGTCCATCGATGCCAAGAAGCTCATCTCCCGCATCCTAAAGCCAGAACGTCAGCGGATCTATCTCCCCGAGGTGAAGAGGGACAAGTGGTATCTGACCGCCGCCTTTAAGTAAACCATTCTGAGGATCCCACTCCCTGCTTGGAATGCTCTGAAATTTCATCACAAAATTCTATTGGTGATTTGAAGAAAATCGAATAAACATTTGTTTGATATTACAAGGATATAATGTCATTTTATTTCTCATTCCAAGGATGCTACTATATGAATCTGTAACTAGGAGAATTCTATAATGATATTTATTTAAATTGTAGCCCTACATTTTGAATATAAAAATGAGTTGCCCCCCCCCCCAACACTTAGTGTGAAATATATAATTCAAAAGTGTTAAATTTACATTCTACTAAGTTCCGTTCATATAATTGAGAACAAATATAGTACACATGTTGCTAGTCTAGGACTGACGGCGGGGTTACAAATCAAGAATGAAAAGTAGGAAGAGGCGTCGCTGTTTGTCACGGAGTAAATGCTGTGACCTCTCGGTGGGTGGGTGATACAAGGTGTACCAGAGTCAGGAAGGAAGTTGTTCCATTGGAGGAGCAGTTGTCGGGTGATACGGTCTGAACTTTCGTTGTTGAGTGAAAGCCACCCAGTGAAGCTACTGCACCATGCAAGTGCAGGAGTTGGACTACATGCGGTGACGTCACTCGCAGTATAAACAGCCTTGCTTCTCTCTATATGCTTCTGTGTACTGGATACAGTTGTGTTATTTGGCTAAATTCTCCATATTATGGAAAGGGAGGGCGTGCTCTATTTAAGGCAAAGTTAGGAAATCTCTAATATGTGCAATAAGGACATTGATAGAGACGTGGACAGAATAGCAATAAGAGAATTAGAACAGCGGCAATAACTAACAAGTAGAATAAAGACCAAAAGGTATTTGAATTCCCGAAAAATTTATAGAAAGAAAAATTTATATGAAGAAATCGGCTCAACAATCGGCATTTAAATAAATAAAGCGAGCAGAATACTTTGAAATAAAATTCAAAACAAAGGAAAGTACTTTAAAAACAAGAGCCACTTCGGTCAGAAGAGTTTTTATTATTTCGACGTTTCGACAAAATTATTTTGTCTTCATCAGGAAAAAAATTGAAAATAAAACATTTAACGTGACGCGCCATCTGTTGTAAGGAATTCAAACTATTTTTGACGAATTTGTTTATTTTGAAAACAAAGCAATTTTCTACTGCGGTTATTTCCTGACGAGGAGAAACGTCGAAAACTGGCGAATGTCTCTCATTTGACGACCAATGAAAGGCGACCTCTATCTAAAAGATGAAGAACAAGTTGTTGAGAGAGAAGATGGGGAGAAAAA
This sequence comes from Cordylochernes scorpioides, assembly GCA_030710605.1. NCBI lineage: Eukaryota > Metazoa > Arthropoda > Arachnida > Pseudoscorpiones > Chernetidae > Cordylochernes > Cordylochernes scorpioides. Next base: position 180,953,392 of record CP092863.1, on the reverse strand, counting down.
GTGATCTTAATGAAAAATGCACCAATATTTCACCGAATAAGATTTATTTCAAAATAGACAAAGATCCAGAATGTATTGAAATGTGCTAATATTTCATATGTGGATTTTAAAAATAAAGATAATCTCTCCCGTCAGAATAGACGTCAAAACTAGACGCCATCTATTGACCGTCACCGCAAACCAAGCGGCCTCGGGTCGGTGACAAAACCACAACACCAGCTTTGGTAAACTGAGAAGCGTCCACCAGGAGACCATGGTTTCTGGCTAATGGCCCTCGTCAGTCCGTGGAGGACTTTCTTTCATGAGATCCACTAGGGATCAAATGGAATCTTCTCAATCTGCCAAAGCGGTGCTTAGCTGGCAAAGTTGCTAGGCCAATTCAATGGCCAAACTATAGACGGAACATTTTCCGGGAGGATTTATTTTTCATTTATCAATACATCCTCCCTGGGAAACTCCATCTTTATTCCTATTTTATATTTCACTATTCTAAAAATGTGTTTTAAATGGCTTTATTTAAATTTCCCCAATGTAGAGTATGTAATGCAGTTGTAGGAATTCTCCCATTTTAACGCACATGTTGTACATGTGAGCGCCCTTAAACAATTGTTACACCGAATCAGGCAACAACTTTCTCGAACTCTTCGCTGATCTCAACTCCATCTTCACGGACCATCGTCAAGATCCACACTCGGCTGGTCCGTTCCGTCTCCTCGGCAGCTCGACCTGAAGTTTCTTCGAAGTCGGCCTTTCCCTTCCATCTGGGACCTGACATCGCTGGTAGAGATCTACATCGTCTAGTTCTACCGTCAGCTCAGCTCGGAGAATTCATTCGAAGCTGAAATTTTTTCCAGCGCGGTGGCTTGAAGCGGAAACGTTCCTTCTTCCATCCCACTTGCTGCAGCTCCCTATACCGTCTTTATATTGGTTTGGTGCGAGATTAGCCTTTTAACGAAATTTTATCTTCCTCAGAGAGAGATTTAATATTTGTTGTTGTCTTGTCCAATGAAGAATCATAGATGTCTCCATGCATCTCTATCACAGCAGCAGAAATGTCCAATATCTTGAGTGTGTAAAGCTGTTGCTCTGGGTCCATTTCAATTTTCTGCAAGGCTGCGCCCATTGCTGGGCATGAGAACATGTGGGTAGGTGTTAGTTCCACACCAGGACAGTTGTTGCATTTCCTATAGATTCTTGTAGCATCTGGATGTATTGTCATCCCTAGATGTAATATTTCATTTCTTAATTGATATTTAAAAAATCATTAAAATACCTACAGTTTTGATATTAAAAGCATATTTGCATATGTTTGTTTCAAAGAGATTCTCTATTTACGGCGTCAGCAAACTCAATGTACGTCGTTATCTCTTCAATATTTGAATTATCCATCGCGCAATAGTGAAAATCCAAGTCAGTAGCTGAATGGTCGGGAGGGTGTTTGAAATCTGGACAAGGATTTGTACTCCCTGATTCGTATTTCGAGAGAGAAGTAAAGCCTAGGTCACGTGTGAAACCACATAATAGTTGGATCGTATATGATTCAAAGCCATCAAATTGTTTGAATCTTTGAGGGAGAATGGAATATTCCAAGAAGTTCTGAAAACACGTTCAAATTTAACCAAGCTAATTTATGGTTTGGAAAATCATGTACAGAACGTCATTTTCTTGAGGTCGGATAGTATAATCTAAGGCATTTGAAATGGGAGCTTCATATGATGTCGGAGAAAAAACAATTAGAGAGATTGGGGTGGAAGGCAGATTCCAACGAAAGTAAAGATTAGAAGCCTGGAGCCAATGTTAAGAGAAAACAAAGACGGAATTTTAATCAGAAATGTTGAAAGAACGTTGAATGTCATATAGTTGGGCATGCTCAAGAGACATTGGGGAATAACTAAGGATCGAAGTTTAGCAAAATAAATCTATCTACAGCACGAAAGTAAAGCCAATTTGCTTTGGCAAAAACAAAGTGTGGACGATTGATACAAAAGTTTTCAGATCACGACTTATTTATAGTCGATGAATCATATTTCATAATCCCGGATCAATGGAAATAGTGACTGCTACACATTCATCTCTTTCCTTTCTTCTGCCGACGGCTGATTCGTCCGGAGAAAAATCGAATAAAACGCCTTGGAGTGGATTTTCTGTAGTCGTTTCTCACATGAGCTCAGTCGTCCATTATTCCGAAAGTCCATCAACACACCCAAGGTCTCAGTATCAAGCCGATATCTAACATCAATCAAGACTCCAGGAGTGCTGATCAGGTATTCTGGCTGGACCAATTCAAAGCCCATTACGCCCAAGATCATCACCCAGCACCTTGAGGCCGAAAACATTGCTTCTGTGGCTAGGAATGACAACGCAGTAAACGTCCCGGAACCCCAGGAAGACCGCATAAAACGGAGAAATAATTGCTCGCACAAAGTGGATGATTTTCTTGTACAGTAACTAGCGATGGGAACCAAGAGGAGGCTCGAGGCGTTGTTGTGTGCAATTAAATAAACCTTTATGTTTGCAAAGAACTCTTCCTAGTAAAATTTGAAATGAACCAGGCGATAAGGAAGATGGGTGTCTTTTTATATAAAACGAGCACGAGCTTTCGGATAAAAATCCTTCTACAGGCGGCTATCACCCTGTAGAAGGGTTTTTACCCGAAAGCTCGTGCTCGTTTTATATAAAAAAGACACCCATCTTCCTTATCGTCTGGTTCATTTCAAACCTTTATGTGTTATCCAGTAGTTGCTACTCTTCAAACTACGAAATCTGTTATTTATTGTCAGAACGGCAATGATATTTTAAACCGCCTATAGACCTTCCCGAACTCCTGTTATGTTGGATGGTCAGGAGTTTCTTTATTCAACTCCAGAAGATCTTTGTATTGAGATGTGTGGCCATGGGTGGAATATTTTCTCAAACACGTGTTACCATATTTTACATATAGAAAATGTTTGTAGCAGAGTTCTATAGCTGCCCTCAACGTGGCTGGTTATCATAGAGCATTCATTTCTCGTTGCATCTCACAAAACGGTTAGTTTTGCTCTCAGTGAACAGAAGCAGAGCCTACGACAAAACACCGATTTTTATTTAATTCATGCGACACACGACCATTTGTCAAGATTTTCCCCGTTACAATCATTCACATAACTTCGCAACTTCTCTTGTAATTTTTCGTTGGTCAGCCTTCAACCACGAATCTCAAAACTGATATTGTTTCCGCCAAGTTTCAGCTCATTAACAGGAATTTTGTGAGTTTTCTCTTTGTGGTCGTCTGTGAACGTATTTTGAAATCTCATAAAATTCAGGAAACGTTAATAGCATTTTAAGGATATAGAAAAATGATAGTTTTGAAAACATTAATAAAAATGAACATATTTTTTCGCAATAATCTATTGATATCACTTATGAATATATAGGTAAAATGAAAAGAAATTCAGTCATTAATATTTATATATTTTAATAATCAAAATAAAACACATGCCAACCTCAAATAACATGGTAGCTTCAAACAAAAGTAAATATAAACACAAGGCACATAAGTCTGGTATATAGGAAACAAAACTACCAAGCACGAATGTCAAATTTATTTCAAAGAAACATTATTGCTTGAAGGATTTGTTTCTTAAAAGTGAATATATCGGTAATTATGTTTAAAAATGGCAATTTTATACAAGAATATATTCAAAGACGAATTTAGACAGAATTCTCACACCCTGAATACCTTTTATTTGGAGACGGAAAACTGCGTTTCATGAAATATTTGATGATTAGAGTTATATGATTGTTATATAAAGTATATGATTGGTATATGGTGTAAGATTTTATTTAAAAAATCCGTGGACCTCCGCCATTTCTTATTTCTACGTTTACCACTGACACTTGCTCTTTCTTCACCTCCCCTGAGTTTTCTGTTGACTTGATGTTCACTTATTCTCCACTTCTCGGGCTTTCATGCCTATATCTTGAATACCTTTAGTCTTCTTGGCGCCTATTTTCTAGTCAATTCCTATAAACATTTGCTGGATTTATTATTTTATTCCGTTGTCGTGCCTCAACGTGTCTGATTGTGGATAAGAAGATTCCTGGTTCAAATCCTGACAGGCTTTTATCGAAATAAGTGTATATCTATATATATACTAGGCGAATGACCCGGCTTCGCCCGAGAAATCCCTTGGGTGCAATTTCCTTCATACTAAAAGTATATCAATAATAAATATTAGAAGTGCCATAGAATAGCAATACAGAAGTAACACATAAACTACAGGAAAAAGTGTGTGTGATGGCAAAAATTGTATTATATTAGTGTTTAGGTATTTGATTTAATTAATATAGTTGATATAATAGTATATATTTATATTATATTTTTTATAAATTAGTTTTAAAAATTGTAAAAAAAAAAAGCATCGGCCGGGAATCGAACCCGGGCCGCCCGCGTGGCAGGCGAGCATTCTACCACTAAGCCACCGATGCTTTAAAAAAAATGGCCATATTTAGGTATTCATTCCATTCCGGATTACCCGCGTAAAAAAATAGTTCTTCAAATTAAAAAAAGAAATAGCCAAAAATACTAATCAAAATGCAGCCGAAAATTTTCCTCAGGTTTATAAAAAGCGACATGCAAAATTTGGTACCAATTGGTTCAGTAGTTTTTGAGTTTATCGCGAAACAGACAGACAGACAGACAGAAATTGACTTTTTTATATATAGAGATATATATTACCGGGGGGATATTCATCTATAAAGATGGTACGGGAGATTTGACGGGAGAGGCACCTTTATATATATATATATATAAATAAATAATTATATAAATGTTCATTTTTAAATGAATTCCGGTAAGGCACATTTTCTTGATATAATTTTATTACACAATTATATTAAAATATTTACTGGCCGAAGTGTCTTCAATTCTAGAACAATTATATGCGACATAGCGTTTTACCGGTCAGTCACATCGACAGAGACAAAACGTCATTTATTGAGGGTCTCTGAAAATCTACCAGTGTCAGGTTGCAACACCAGTTTTGGAAAATACCGAATATCCATCCTGACCTGAGTCTGCCAGATTAAAGAGATGCATGTTTATTAAAATCTATTGAACGGATAATTTTTTTATGAAGATTGATTTCCTCCTAGCATATTTTTATCTAAGAATATTTATGTTTGTAAATTAATTGAGAGCTAAAATAATATAATATTTAAAATTCATAATTTTGTGAACTGTTCACAAACAAAAATTACACTGCTTTGTTATTGCTATCTCTCTAGGCCTAACAATTTCAATCGACTATGTCACCGCTTTCATCAGTGGGTTTTTCAACCAATGGCCCGCGGAACATTTGGTCTTAGATTTTTACCTGTCCGTGTTGAACAAAATTCTATTCCAAAACAATATAATATTTAACTATTTCTCACGTTACCGCCTTAATATCAGGATGTAGAAGCTATATATGTAATTGTAGCAGTAAGTAGTATAGAGTAGTTCTTTAATTCCTGTAAAGTGCTTGTAAAAACTACGTTCAGCGAGAGATTTCACAAATGTTACTGATCACTTTTACTGGAAATGCACGAGAATCTTGCTTGATGAACCGAGGTTCTTGGTGATCATCTTTATGTAGCTCCAGCCGACACCTGCCTACCAGAGATAACTCTGCATTCTAGGCTCAAGTAAAGTCGTTCCTCCCAACCGCTCTGGGGAACCAAGAACTGCCTTCCACCCAATCTGAGGAATCAAGAACTAATAAAACCTCCCCTTCCATCCAATCTAAGGAATCAATAACTAACACAGCGTCCCTTCCACTTAAGCTAAGGAATCAAGAACTACATCACTCGTCCCTTCCTTACAATCTAAGGAATCAAGAACTAACACAACCATCCCTTCCATCCAATCTAAAAAATCAAGAACTAATAAAACCTCCCCTTCCATAAAATCTAAAAAATCAAAAACAAAAACAGCGTCCCTTCCATACAATCTAAGGAATCAAGAACAAACACAGTCGTCCCTTCCATACAATCTAAGAAATCAAGAACTACATCACTCGTCCCTTCCATACAATCTAAGAAATCAAGAACTACATCACTCGTCCCTTCCATACAATCTAAGAAATCAAGAACTACATCACTCGTCCCTTCCATACAATCTAAGAAATCAAGAACTACATCACTCGTCCCTTCCATACAATCTAAGGAATCAAGAACAAACACAGTCGTCCCTTCCATACAATCTAAGAAATCAAGAACTACATCACTCGTCCCTTCCATACAATCTAAGAAATCAAGAACTACATCACTCGTCCCTTCCATACAATCTAAGAAATCAAGAACTACATCACTCGTCCCTTCCATACAATCTAAGGAATCAAGAAATACATCACTCGTCCCTTCCATACAATCTAGGAAATCAAGAACTACATCACTCGTCCCTTTCATACAATATAAGGAATCAAGAACTACATCACTCGTCCCTTCCATACAATCCAAGAAATCAAGAACTACATCACTCGTCCCTTCCATACAATCTAAGAAATCAAGAACTACATCACTCGTCCCTTCCATACAATCTAAGGAATCAAGAACTACATCACACGTCCCTTCCATACAATCTAAGAAATCAAGAACTACATCACTCGTCCCTTCCATACAATCTAAGAAATCAAGAACTACATCACTCGTCCCTTCCATACAATCTAAGAAATCAAGAACTACATCACTCGTCCCTTCCATACAATCTAAGGAATCAAGAACTACATCACACGTCCCTTCCATACAATCTAAGGAATCAAGAACTACATCACACGTCCCTTCCATACAATCTAAGAAATCAAGAACTACATCACTCGTCCCTTCCATACAATCTAAGAAATCAAGAACTACATCACTCGTCCCTTCCATACAATCTAAGAAATCAAGAACTACATCACTCGTCCCTTCCATACAATCTAAGGAATCAAGAACTACATCACACGTCCCTTCCATACAATCTAAGAAATCAAGAACTACATCACTCGTCCCTTCCATACAATCTAAGGAATCAAGAACTACATCACTCGTCCCTTCCATACAATCTAAGGAATCAAGAACAAACACAGTCGTCCCTTCCATACACTCAAGGATTCAAAGACTCGCGCAATCGTCCTTCCCAAGGAAATATATTCAGAGGGCTTGAGAGATGAACTAAAGTTAGATTATTATCGGAGCACTAACTAAATGCTTCACAAATTTTATTCCGTGCGCTAGAGTTAGGTTGGCTAGATCTATTGATTACGAAAGTAAGATTCCACAGATATTATTATGCTGAATGTTGCGTACACTCAGATTTCTAATTTTTAAAATTCTGCTTTCATATATAACCTCTACGCATAAAGGTGATAGAGTAACTGTTTTATATACCAGTGTGTGAAATTAAAGACCATTATCCAAACAAACACCTATAGTGACATCATAGGTTAGACCGACTTACCCTAAATCGAGAACTAAAGCGCGGAATAGTTTTTAAAGAGATTTAGAAGCTCTAACAAAATGGTATTAGAGAGTTCTTCAATCCTCAAATCTTGCCCTGGAGTTGGGCCGAAAGGCGTCCAATGACAGAGGTGGCTCAATAAACCCATTGCTCGGTACAAACCTAGGCATTAGAATATATTGCGTTAAACAATTATTTAACAGAGAATACACAAACCTCACCGATGTCACAAAAGATGAAATTTTATATTTCAAAAAATCACATTTTTATTGTATAATGTGTTTTTCAGGGATATGTACACCGTGATCTTAAATGCGAGAATTTGCTACTGGATAAGGGTGAAACACTCAAAATCATCGACTTCGGATTTGCCAAGGGCGGATTAGAAATCGACGTCGAGGCCACGAGCACTAGGACTCAGCTCTCCTCGACGTTCTGTGGGAGCTATGCCTACGCCTCCGCAGAGATCCTGAAGAAGATCCCCTATGAGCCTCACCTAGCAGACATGTGGAGCATAGGCGTGATCCTGTTTGTGATGCTCTACGGCCGCTTTCCCTTCAGCAGCAACAACCTGGTCACCCTGGTGAGGCAGACGGAGAAGCCGCTGGAGTTCCCGAGGAACCCGCCCACGTCAGTCGAGGCCAAGCTGCTCATCTCCCGCATCCTGAAGTCAGAGAAGAAGAGGGCCTATCTTCCTCAAATAAAGAAAGATGAATGGTACCGGACCACCATGAAATGAAAAACAAACCTCAAGAAAAAACCTCATTTCTAAAAACAAAATTTCTGCAAATTTCTAGTAATGCCTATTCATATCAAGTCATATGCTGAAATATTATTTTAGCTCTCATAAATAAATAAAAATGAACACCCATCTCTCTCATCTTGTGCCTATCATATAATAGTGTTTAATTAGAACAATAATCTTCTGTTCACTCTAGGAGCCGTTTGTTGATAGCAGAGCAATAAGAGGCAAGTGTTATCAAAATCATACGGCAAACATAAATGAATCAATTGAATAAATTTATGCTTTAGTTTTATACTCTCTAAATCAACTTAAAAAAGGTCGTAATTATTGTTAATTACTTTTTGTTATATACTGGGCGAATGATAAGCCGGGTTCTGCCCAAGTTGTCTCAACCAACACAGGGCTAGAGAGGGAGGTTAACTATAAGACTGGAGGCTGGACAACAAGAAGTAGTGAGATTGGTCAAAGTGTCAAGACAGGTTGTTTTAAAACTTTGAAGTCAGTTTCAGGTACAGTTGCTCGAAGGTCAATGCAGACCACAGAAGAGCGACAACTGCTCAAGATGATCGCTTCATAACATTTATAGAAAAATTCATAGAAACATAACAGTTGTATAAATCAGTACTGAGCTATCCTCTGGAATCCATATTTCACGGAACATTGTGTTGAGACGACTGTAGTGTCGGCATGCAGGCACTTGACGCTGCTATAGGTGAGTGGAAAATAAACAGCGGACCGTGGATGAGCTCGAATTTGCGCGTCGACTGTTCCTTACAAAAATTCCTTACATCAAACTTTCCCTTCAACCTGAGAATGACTGAACGGAATTATCAGCATTTCTGTCCGGAGAGTCATCGGTTAAGTTTGGATACATTTTTCTTTTCGATGCGCATGACCGCGTCGGGTGCCAACACCGAGGTAAGTATTCTTCTAAACTTTCCTGGACTTGAAGATCAATATATATCTTTCATACTTTGGCAAGTAGGAAGGATGGTCTCAGGTAATACAGTCAGAGAAACCTTTCGCCTCACCCAAGCCTTTAATTGCGTGCCTGCATTCCAATCAACAAAGCAAGCAACTAGGAGAGTCGGATACGTTACAAAGAAAAAATAAAGAAACAAATTTCTCCCAACTGTGTGTGTTTTTATTCATTTTATTTTTAATTCATAGAAATTTAATGATGTACATATGCTAATTTTGAGTAAAAAATCAATAAAAATGTATTTGTAAAAAAAAATCACTTGTAAAAAGAAGCATCAGAACACGAGATTAGACAAAAATGTCTATTTTGTTATAACAAAGGCTTCACATTTGATACTTTAAAAGTAATAAAATTCGCCAAAAACTTAAAAGCCATATAAAAACGTCGCACATTGGCGAACTCGAAAAGGACACGGAAGAAAAACAAAATAGCGGAAAATCCAAACAACCGTTCAACGGCTCAAAGTCAGCAACCAGGCCCGAGTCATGGATAATATTGTATGTATGAATTGGAAAATATTCCTTTGAAAGGAGATTATTATCTTATGCACTATTTGACAGATACGGCACTTGAATGGTATGCCGACGAGATTATTTCAAATCCTGTGAGAAAAAAAGGGAAACTGTAAAAGTTGGTACAAAGATTTGGTTCATACAATGCAAATCCAATTGTCTCAGCTTCACATCGAAGAATAAAACGCGAAAAATAATAGAAAATCAGTATAAAGATGTTAAACTTATCTATAAAAAAAGAAAGACTCATTCATTAACAGATGTACTTCAATGTGATGGAAGGCTTGTGGCTGCACAGTCAACTGACACCACGAGATGGATTAAAATCGCAATTTCAATTGAAAAAAAAATAGGCTTCAGTTCAGCTTAAACAAAATACATCTTCCAATAATGATAATAGAAATATATGCCAAAAATAGATAAAATTAAACATTGGTTCCCAGCTTGTAAAGATTATTATCCAATTTATAAAAATGACAGGCCTAATCATAATACTTCAATGGAAAAAAAATGCGGAGCCACGGAATTGGTAAATTTTATTACTTTGAAAAATACTCCTGAAAATAGAGATTCAAAACTTATCAACACAAGTGTTCATTGGAATTCCTGTGCAAACATTTGTGGCTACTGGAGTATCAATTGGCGATTGTACAAGCGAACCCGTCTTCTGCCAAACGACGACATTCCCATCCTCCAAGCCGATGGTGTCATCAAGACATGTGGAAGCCATCAGACCAAGGTAAGGATAGATAAACAATTAAACCACTAACTCTCTATGTGATGAATAACTTTAAATATTCACTCTTAATCGGATTATAGATATATCATCTCTCTTTAATATTATAATAGATGTTGAAGATAAAGCGATTACACCAAACGTGAAGTGGGTAACAAAATCCAATCCTTGTAAATAATCTAGAAGAGATAAACGGAGTTGACTTGAAAAACCTGCTAGAACACAATAAGAATGTTTTAAGTCAACATAGCCTTGATTCAGAATAATATACAACATAATAGATCATCACAGAAGTGTGCAACCAATCTCCCCATGACCCTATCGTCGTCCAGTTTCTCAATGTTAGATATTTCGATGTGGCTCTCGCCGTTTATTTAAGATCTTCTTCTTTTCGATTACTTCTGATCTTGCTGTTGATTCAGAATATTTCTCGCCTTAAATTCCGATATCCATTATTTTGAAATTATTAAATTTTTGGTTATTTATTTTATGACTCGCTGTAATTTTGAGATATTTGTTGTTGAAGAATTCGGATATTACATCTTTTATATTTATAATAGCATTAAAGATATTGTTGATGCTTTAATTTAAAAAATGTTCATTAAAATATTTCTTACTACACTATTGATTTTTGGTATTCCTTACTATTATCTAGCTTCTTATCGATCTAGAATAACAATTCTTATCGCTCTAGGTTCCTGATGGTGCGTAGAATATCGACATTCTTCCCTGGATTCTCAATGTATATCTCCTCAAGATTTTCATAGTGTAGGTAAAATCTCTAAGATTTTTACTGTTGATTTATGCAATCAGCATTTAAATAACCGCTGTCAATGGCTATTCGTACCGGATAATCCTTTCTGATGATCCCTTGAGTTCACCGTTCTTCAAACCGCTCTTTTCTGGTTCCCGTGGTTCCTTCCCTTTGATTTTCTATATTTTTTGTTGTCTATCACTCAAACATAAAATGTACCTTGTTCAAACCCTTTATTCCTTTCTTAGATTTTTATAATTCTTCGCCATTCATTCATCTTTTCTTCTCAACAGATTCTCAATGTTCTTCGTTGTGGATTTCAAATATTCTAGCTACTGATTTCATCTATTATTTAAGTATTTTCTCTCTAGGTTCCTGCTCCTCTCCTAACATTTGAATCGCGCTTGAATCGATATCTATCGCTCTGTGTTCCTAATAACCTTCTAAGACGATTCTATCTTTTATCACCGTGGAATCTCAAATTTCCTCTCTATGAATTTACTACGATTCATGCTGTAGATAGGAAATTGTTTACTTTGTAGATTATAGATATTTTCGCTTTTGTGATTTTCAAAATTAATTCATGTTTATTTATTATTTTACTCTTTGTTGATTCTCTAAGTTACCGTTATTAATTCCGATTTCACCGTGAAAAATCTCGTTTTACTTTGCTTTTAATTGCTTCTTTTGTGATCATTCATGCTGCTGGTCGCAGTTGTTCCACATTATTCACTCTTGTTATTGTTCACTGTTGATTCTCGTTGTTCCTCGGCGTTCACACTTTTTAAGCCTTTGATTGCAGCTTGGAGCTGGTGGCCAATTTCTGTGAATAAGAAGGAAGGAAAGTTCCAACGGCAAAGTTGTGTTCGGGCAATGATCCCAGGAAATGTGGGTTTAGAATGGAGATACAGTAGCACGCTGGATCCACTGGATATGTGGATGAGAACATAGGTACATGCAGATTCCAAGAAAGAACAAATTTCGGCTGTTGCAGAAAAATGCTTCTAGCCACAGAAGTAACTCAACCGAGAGTACTTACTAACGTTCCTGTCTTCAGCAAATATGGCGGACAGAGCCAGCACGAAGACAAAACAAACAGCAAATATGCAATTCGTCTCGGCATTGACTGTATATCGCGTCACAGATGGGTGCTGTAGGAGACCTGACGACCCGGAAGTGTCCGACCATCTGGTCCAGCACGAAGGAAATTAATTCTTTTGTTCAACCCTCAACATTCCTCTTTCTCTCCATTGGATTTATATTGTCACTGTATAATATTTGCATAGTTTTAATATATCTATTTTCGAATTGGCGAAACCGCTGAGAGGGTTCACTACTGATGAGCCAAGCCCTCTCATTCATTAAATCATATCATTGCAGTAAGGTCTGTAGAGATTTAAAAAAGAAACGCATTGCCAGTAAATTTATTTGTGTAAAATTTTAACGATAGAGGGCAATAAAATTTAATTTACTAATAATATTGTATGTAATTTTTTATCCAAAATGATTTCTTATATAAAAGGAGACTTGTTTGAATATGTATGGTCAATAAAGTTTAGAGAGAAAACTGCACCTCGCGTTATTGTTATTGGTAGCGCTAATCCTAGTACCGTTACACAAGCTGTGACAATATCATTGTGTTTTAGCCTAGTGTGTGAGGCGCAGCAGGTTTACCCCTCTGTAGGAATAACGCTATAAATGTGAAGTATTAGAGATTGAGCAAAACGGGAGTTGGTACTTAGTTAAAAGTTAAGTCCAAGAAATAATAACACACTGCTCACATATAATCACTTCACCTAACATTCAGCTGAACTATTCATGTGCAGCAGACGACGTTTAGATGCAGAACGCAGTTATATTCTCGAATTCGAGAAATGGAGGCATTTAACAAGTGAAAAATTCTTAAAAATTACAAAATTGTAATAGCAATTTTCATGGAAAAATTATTTGTTTCAGAAATGAGCACCAATATGATATGCCACTAGTAAGCTTCCATCTCAGCATTCGACCTGAAAATTCCTATTTTCAGCGTCTCATTGAAAGGTTCAAATATAAGTTCCGCCTGTCGCCTCCATCCTCTGTGAACCAATTATACTCAAGAATTCTGTCCACATTCCTTCCTTGACAATTTTAAGAAATACTTCAGGATTGGGAACAAGAATTATCAACTCCTTGTTTCAGTCTCAGAGTTCTTCAAACGTGTCCTCTAGATTCCAAGTGTGTCCGAGTGAGGTGGTGAAGCACAGACCAATCTTATTGAGCTGTTTCACATCACGGTTTTGTCCACATTCAAAGTTTCCATTAGGTTGGCGTTGTTTAATATCGAATAAGGCAATGGAGCTAATTGGAAAATTATTGTTTCTCTAATTTATTCATCTACAACCTCATATTTAGAGTTGAATGTTGTATCTTATGTATGTCATTAGAATAATGGATACGAAGATCATTTATTGGCTGGAAGTTGATTCAGATAAATATATCCACACATCAACCACTGATTTCTCCCGAAGTTTCAGTGACTCGCTGTCCCACATTCCCCTGAGGACAGTCACTGAAATGTCGGGAGTTAAATACATTATTGATTGAGGGGTGTGGATTTATTGTTTCTCTGGAATAAATTATTGATTGAGGGGTGTGGATTTATTGTTTCTCTGAAATAAATTATTGATTGAGGGGTGTGGATTTATTGTTTCTCTGAAATAAATTATTGATTGAGGGGTGTGGATTTATTGTTTCTCTGAAATAAATTATTGATTGAGGGGTGTGGATTTATTGTTTCTCTGAAATAAATTATTGATTGAGGGGTGTGGATTTATTGTTTCTCTGAAATAAAAGATTAATCAACGATTTTTCGGGTTTTTTGATAGTTTATCACTTATAACTTAAAGGCGGTATAAGACCTGTGTGAAAATTACCATATAAACATAAGTAAACTGCTGGCCACCGTAAATGCAACACCCTGAAAGAAGCATGCAAATAACATTAAATTTACATCATGCATTAGCGGAGGTGAGATACTTGGTCAAACTGTTATCTACAAAATACATTTTGTTGACATATCTCTTGTTTTTCTTTGTATTTCATTTTGGGCAGTGTAGTACATAAGTAAGCCAAATATCAGTCAGATTGTTTAAACCATTTAGACTTTAGTCGGAACCAACGTCCGGGAATTATTATCGCTATAATTGAAGTTCTGTGGAGAGAATCCAATATTATACTATATAATTATCCCTATCATCTCATTTGGTGTTTCATTTTTAATTTTGTAGTTTAATTTATTCCACTTTAGATTGATATAATATGATCACAATGCACAATATTTAGCAAATCACTATACGAGTATTTACCCGGGAAGAACTCAGGCGACTCCAGGTCATAATGTATATTTGTAAAGAACACAAGAGTCACTCCAATTTTTTTGCAATCAATATTAAATAATTAAATTTTTAAAAATAAATTATACCAATAAAATCTACATGAATTTGTTTACCTAACATAAACATTTTCATAAAATAGTAACAACAATGATTCTTAAAGGGTGCGACTTTGTTTACAGACAGCGGCAGCGGTAATTTCTAAACATTGCGCATACACAATGGAGTTGACTAGAGAAAGTTTTCGCGCCATGAACTTTTATGATTATAAAAGTAATTTAACTTATAAAGAATCCCATGAAAGATTGATGAAAGCTTTAGGAGATAAAGTTCCTTCTATTCGAACAGTTTTTAATTGATTTAATGAATTTAAATTTGGAAAAATCAACCTTGAAGATGAACCTCGTTCAGATCGACCACCAACAGCAGTGACCCAAGAAAAATTGATCTGGTAAGATTTTCAATTAGAGAATATCGAAGAATTACGTATCAGCAGTTAGAGAAAAGTGTGGGCATTGGATCGGCAGCAATCAACACCATCATTAATGATCATTTAAAATACAGAAAACTTGTTAGTTGATGGGTACCTCACAGCTTGACTGGAGACCAAAAACTTGGTCGCGTTAAATGGTGTAATTTTATGTTGAAAAAATGATGAAAGCAAATCAAAGGTGTTTTAATATCAATACAGGCGAAGAACTTGGATTTAGAATTTTAATCAAGAAACAAAACGACAATCTACTCTTTGGTGCTCTTCAAAATCACCTCCTCCTAAAAATGTTCGCAGAGCTCGAAGTGTTGAAAAACAAATGATCGCTTGTCTTTTTAGAAAAAGTGGTTTCACTGATATTGTGAAGTTAGAAGATCGAAAGACAGTTAATAGTGACTGGTATACAACAAAATGTCTTCCAGCAGTATTTGAAAAATAAAGCAAAGCAGACCAAGAACTCAACTTAGAGGAGTCCGTCTTCACCATGACAATGCAAGACCGTACACCTCAGCCTAAACATTAGACTTTTTAGTCAACTCTGGTGTCCAATTAGTCACTCATCCACCAGACCTAGTACTTTGTGACTTTTTATATTTTTTTTTCCCAAAAGTAAGAATTTTGCTGAAAGTGATAAATTCGACACTGATGATGAAGCCTTTATCAATGCCGTAAATTCCATCCCAGAAGATGACTGGTGTGAGTTCTTCGATAATTGGTTTTCACGGTTGAAATCTTGCATAGGTGCTAAGAGTGAATACTTTGAGAAACTCTGAAAAAATGAAAGTTGCAGCTTTAATTAAAATTAGTGATTGCAAAAATCTTTGGAGTGATCTTTGTATTTGATTAAAAAACAGCATTTTCTTTTATACAAAACCACTCATGTAAAAATGCGCTCGGGTAAAACCTGGGCGTTCCCCGGGTCATTCGGCTAGTGTAAATATAAAATACATGTGGGTGAGAATGTTTTACCGGAAACACAGTATAGATGTGAAATAAGAGAGAGAGAGAGAGTTCAAGAAATTATATGATTTGATAAATGTTATTTAAAAGCAAACTACAAAATGCCTCCTTAAGGAAGGTTTTAGCGTTGAAAATAAAATTGATGCAATTTACTGAATTAACCTTCTTATTTGAAGATCACAACGTGGAGAATATAATAGATAATCCAACATTACAATCATAACGAAATATTAAATTGTATAGAGCTTATTTGTATCACTTCAAAACAAATACAGTGATACCCATTTTCCACGTAATTCCAAGATTCGAATTGGAATCCGGTTTAATAATAAATGCCGGAGTATCAATTACATAAGGTGAATTAATTTGGAATATAAATAGGGGATAGAAAGGTGAAACAAAAGATCCAATTTGATCTCTAAGTGCTGCGGCAGATGTTTACAACTTCCGGGTCATTTGCCAATGGGCCGCTCAGCACCTGCGGCAGGATATATAGAACCAACCAGAGGACGGAGTATCAACCGGCTCAGAGATGGCTTCAGCATTTCCCATTTGTCTCGTGCTGATGATGGCTCTGTCCACCGTCCTGGCGGAGGACAGGAACTTCAGTAAGTACGGACCGAGGTTGGATATTGATGATCTGTTCGGCTCTTTTTAGAACCAAACTCGACGATGCCTTCAATTTATTAAAGTATGAAATACACAAATATAAGGTATTAGTATTGAATACGTTCTCCCTCAACTAGAATTGATTCCGCTTGTTTAGTGATTTTTGTAGAGCGTTTCAATGCTGAATTACAATAGGAACGCACATCCAAAAATATCTTCGACCAGAGATGTGTCGCTATTTGATTTCATAGCTCTTGCCTCCCCTTACCCTCTATTTGCACATTCCTTGTAACGTATATATATTGTAGCGAAGAAATAATTTATATTTTATTATTTAATTTAATTATTCAATGAAAATATTTAAAACAGATTATCACTTTATGTTTATAAAATCATCATTTACTTGCCTAGCTTGCTTGTTCGATATTCTCTAGCTGTAGATAGTTTGTTGATAATTGTCGACTAGTTGTACTGACGTCATCAATAAATACTTTCACATCTTAAGATATTCCAAGACTGATTTATACGCGCTACAATATAATATATAATTATATAATTTGCAAGTTTCAATATATATTCACTACGTTAAAAGAAAATTTCCTTGTTTGACAAAATATGATAACTCATATTGATAAATGCCTACTTTAATATTTCTATCGGTGCAGAGATGAGAAGATGGAATAATTCAATAGTGAGACCTTATTATCCACGGCACGCGACGTCGTAATATTTCAAAGGCTAATCGATATTGTAATGGCTACACCTTCACACAATATAGATATATTTGAAACAAAATAATAAATACAAAAATCACCAAAATCTTGAAAACATAAATTCTCGACATTTAGGTTTTGATCATATTTTAAAAATAAATTATCTGAAGCATTCATTCCTCTGTAAAAACAATCATTATCTTTTATATTGTGTTGAAATTATATTTGACCTACTTTGACTGTAATCAAGCGCGATATCAATATATCTTTTAACAATATTTACCTGGGGATTCAAATTCAAATATATTATTAGTACGCTTTAACTATTCAATAATGCGTTTCAGAGAAAGTTCAAATAATTATTTCTTTCTTTTTAGTGCAACTTTGCATAAAAGCGTTTCCATTCATGTTTCAATATAATTTAATTTACATCATTCCAACAAGGTTTTCAAAGTTCTTCAAATTAAAGATACTTCGGCCAGTAAATATTTTTTATTGTCTTGACGTTTCGACAAAAAAGTATCTTTAATTTGAAGAAATGCCGGCCAGGCAGCCTATATCTTTACGATAAAGTTTTCAAAGTTATTTATTTTTACTTGGTCACTCATGATGACAATGCATTATTAGCATTTTATTTCTACCATGTTTTTATCTCTATTTATTTTCCCTCTACAATTTCATGTACTTTTATTTCATTTGTTTCAAAATTCTGATTCTATTTTGATTATTAGATTTGTGCATTTTCCTACTTCACATACTTCCGACGACCTGTGAATCCGCTATTTTGTATTCTTGCTTGTGGCATTGGAATAAAACAAATCAGAAGATTATTAGGTTTCCTTGTGGCAATGAGATGGATGTGATACTAGAATGTTTCACATACAAATATCAGACCAGCAACCCTGATAAGTATTACAATGATGCCTACGTTCACCCAGAAACATAAAATTAGCTTTCTTCTTTAAAACAATATTGTTTATTTAAAATAAATAAATTATAGCCTGTTCAAAATCACTTTATCAGGTACCGCTCAACAAGAGCAACCTAGTTTTTGATAATTGAAACAGTGAATAATATATGAAGGTTATTCAAATATTAAACAAAATTTTAACGCGGGATTCAATCCCGGTTCATGACTGTCGGGAATCGAGGGTGTTACCCACCGACTTTTTTATTAATAAATTATAGATATATACTTACTTATAGTTCAGATAGTTATAATTTAAATCAATTGTATATAAGAATAATATATTTTCAAAGCTAATTTTTGAAATCATTTAAAAACACTTAATCAGCCATACAACACATTCATACAAAATAAAAATATGAACACTTTAAAATAAAATATCCATATTAGCTTGTCGAACAATCTAATTACATATTATGAATGACCAGAACGTTCATAAACATATTCACTATTCGTATTTGTCTGAATCACGGTGAAAAGATATATCAGTAAATATACACCGTATTTCTAACGTGTGAAAACTTCAACAAGACTCGACACAGCGGTCTGTGTGCAGACTGCGGCGATGGGAGGGGCATCTGCACGCCGAGGTTCCTCTGTCCGAACGGCATCGAGCGGAGCAACTGCTCGGAGCAGGTGAGGGCCATGACGGGTGGAGTGGCCATCCCCGGGCTGGAATGGACGTGCTGCCCCTGCCAGCCCCCCGACATGCCCATCTCTGGGATCCCCACCCTCCCCACCCTCCCGACCATCCCGACCATCCCCACGGCCCAGCCCTAACAACATAACCCTCGGAAGTTTGCACGGAAATGAGAAGGGACGAACATAATAAACTTGGTGTTACTATTTAATGTGTGGTCTTCATTTATCTAACGAACTGTTGAAGTTATTGATAAAAGGTGAACGTTCTTGTGTTGGAGGTGTATCAATATAAGCACCCGTCAAGGTCAACCTTTTGCTTTCAATACAGGTTTATTATACACATTCATTGTAATTATTTCTACAAATAATTATTCACGTTTTGCATATAAAATAAAAGATGCGCTCTCCAAATGTTCCTAGAATTACTTAATAACCAGAAATTTGAAAATTTTACGATTTGTAATATATTGAAAAGTTGGATAGTTGATTTCCCTGTTATAGAATTGCATTCAAGTGCCGCATGTATTGAAAAGGCTTTTCAAACTAAACCTATATATAGCCACTCTTTTTCTAATATAAGAATGGATACTTTATCAGAAAAAAGAAAAAGAATGTACATCAAATTCTGTGCTAAATTTTGAAAAAAAACCTCAGAAACATTTTAATGCTTGAATAACGCTTTGGTAATGATACGTTATCAGAGGCGCCTTTTGTTTAGAATGGCATAAATGGATTGAGAGGCCGAAATATTGAATGACACAAAAATCCAAGAAAAAGAACTTGTTAGTGACATTTTTCACGGTTGAAACATTGTTCACTCTGTTAATTCTAACCTTAAAATTGTTATTCAAGGGTTTTATGAAAATTTCTTACGTTATTTTTTATTAATCTCAAGTACACGTTGTTATAATCCATGATATAATCATGCTGATAAATTATTGACTGTTTTTAGTGTTCTACATATGAAGAACCGAAAAGGTTTGATTCTGCCCCATTACAATGCCGTCTGCACACACAGAATTTCTGGCAAAGCATGGAACACCCGTTCTTCTACGACACATCCTCAATTCTTATAATTAAATTATAAACGACCTTTTCTCACATTTATTATAAGTTTCAAAATATTTTAAAAGGATATTTATAAGAATATATAATAAATAAAATAAAAAAGAAAAGGATTTTGAGATTCCAGAAGTCGGACGATTCCAAGGTATTTTGTCCAATGTAGAAAACATTGTAAATGTGAATAGACCCGTAAGGTGATTTTTAAAAAGTTCTAGTTTCTAAATATCTTTCATACACCTATATATAACAGTTTGAATACACGTAGTACTTTCTCTCTTTCATGCATATTGCTTGTCTCCAACAACAAAATTCCCAATATAAAGATAACATCAGCTCTCTCTAAATAGTCAAACATTTTTTTACTGGAGGGCGTTGTAAGCCAATAGTCATCGAACTTGAATTACTAGATAACTTCTAGATACTAGATAGCTTCTGGAGACATTATTTGCTATGAGCATCGACTGTATTTTAAAGTCAATACAAATTTATATCCTATAAAACATTTTTACTTTAGAGGTCAAGGGAGATTTGAAAAATATATTTTAGGTTAATTGTGCGTAAAATAAATATAAAATTATAGAATTCACTTAAAACAAGACTTCACAACATCTATGAAAGGTAATAATACTCTATATTTAATTTTGTGGCTTTATAACCCTATCTGTATTGATGCATAGCGATGTAGTTACTTGTTGTGAGCTACCGGATGTATTATAAATATAGTAAAGATTTAAAACTAATTGGCCGTGATGTAATTCGAGGTATTCCTCGGGTAAATCTCCTTTTTCTACTGAGCGTGTTTTACAAGTCCTTGCGTGAGTGAGACAACACAGCCTTGCCCTGACGCTGGATTGCTCCTGACTCCCGCCGAGCGCAGTGCTGCCGATGGACCAGGATCTCCCCAACCAGCGCCAGGACCCCGGTGGCCATGCCCAGCGCCCACACCACGAAGCAGCCCAGAACGTCCTCCACGGAGAACGGCACGACGTCTGGGAGAACGGTGGTGACCTTCATGCAGCGGGTGTTGTCGAAGTGGAACCGGCGGAGCCAGCGGGTCCACAGTCCGGCAGCGGCTATCCGACCTTGCCTGCGAACACCACATATATATATTAAAATAAAAGGCATATCCTGACCTCTCTCACATGTACGTATTCAATATTTTTTAAATATCAGAACCTGTCCGTTTTATAGTTTTAATACATTTTTCACACACACACAGTAATACAAAATATATTGAGAAGGTCAGGTGTTGATATTAAAAATAAAAAAGACATATCCGCTCACATGAGCATTTCAGATGGCAGAGCGCCATCTGGTGGAATGGACGTTGATTTAGGTTGTTCCATAATATCTGGCCAAACCATCTTCTCTATAAATCAAGGAAAGTCAACCACGTTCTTGTTTCGGGCTGTTGGCCCTCGTTAGCGTGGTGCAGACTGTACCTCTACGACCAAAAATGTGGTGCTTATGTAAGCGGTCAGGATATGCCATTTTTATTTTTGATATATTATATGAGAATATATATTTACTTTTGAATTGTAGCATCTCAATGATTTTGTAGATCTTGAACTGCCTTGTAACTGTATTGTGATCTGCACAGAGTTAGATCCAGATCTTTAGACGCTGAGTGATGTCAACAATGAAAATGTTGAAGATACATGTCTGGGACGATAGAGTATTGAAACCTGTGGGATTCCTGTTTATATTTGGAAGTTAAAAAGGAAGTTTTATATATGACTTTGAATTTTCTATCTTTACGATAGTTCATCAACAGATTTACCAGGTCTTTAGCGAGTCAATAATTGACCATTTGCGTACTATTAGGCTTACTATGGCCTTGTGCCAGACCATGTCAAAGCCTTAGATAATCTCAAAAATAGTGCTCCTGTGGGTCATTTGGTATTAAACCCTTGCAATACTTTCTCCACTAGGACTGTGATCAGACGGATTGTACAAAGTCCTGGTCTGACACCAAACTGTTCCATTTGAATTGGTTTTGTTTTTACAAACGCTTCTCGAAGCTATTCCTTGTGATGGAAGAAATGCGATTGGTCGATAATCATCAACCTATTTTGATGAACTGATCTGGGATAAATATTTCAGCTTTACAGAAGCTGGAAACATACCTTTTAGTTATACATAGAATGAAAATTTATAAGTTAAATAAGTTCTGAACTTGTAAGAAAGATGTTTCAATGATGTTATTCGAATAACTTCGTGTCTGCTGCTTTCCGGGAAAGAAAGTTCACAAATATTGTCTTGATATTTGGGATGTTGTGTGGTGAGAAGGGCTTCAAGAGACCATTCGTAGAATCAATTGATTGCAGGAGTTCTTAATCTGTAGATGAAATACTGGTTGCTGGGTTACGGGAGCTGCCTGTAAAAGTGAGCTGCAGACGATGAAACAAACTCTGGAGGTGACGATAGATCTGGAAGATCATATATATCATTCTAAGGAGCAACTTCTTTGATGGCTGCCCGAATATATTTGTGGTGTTTCTAGACTAGTCTATAGTATTGATGACAAGTCTTTGTTGTGTGTGAGATCTTTCGCTTGAAGGCTGGTAGATGATGCCTTGTTGTCACAAGACTTGTCAAGGGAACTTTTGTCTCAATAACGAGTTTGTAAAGATAGATTATTTTATCTTCTTCTGAGAAATCATTCTTCTGGCGGAGGTTTGGGCCAGTTTTGTGCTTATTGCGATTTTGATATTCTTCTAGATGGTAATTACTGAAAATTCGTTTTTCTCATTGGTTCAAAGCTATCGTCTGGCAACTGTTTGGAATTCATTCTGAAAGTTGATTCATCCCAGTTGGTTATTTCACTCCTGGGATCCATTGCTGAAATATGGGAATCCAAAGTTATCAACAATGGTTGTGATCTCAACTAAGTTGGTAGATAACAAAAGAGTCCAAGTATCCTAGAATCCGAATGTATTCCAGTCTTTCTTGTTGGGCCTTAAGTGACAAGACCACCTCATAACTTCTTTGCGACTGTAACTCACCTAATCAAACGGTTTGAAGATTATTTATCATCACAATATATTTTAACAAAAATAAAATGAATTGTGGGAAGAAAATCTAATAAATAAATGAACTTTGTAGAGATAATTTAGAAATATTTGTCACTGCTTGAGCTATGCCTGCTGTTAGTAATCTTCTGTGAAACTAACTCCCAACCTATAAGGTTTACCCAGTCATATAAGGCATTCATTTCCGGCGCGGCGTTCTGTCTTAAATTGCTGCTTTATATGCGTGTGCGTATTGGCAAGAATTATATATATGTAATATTGTTGCAAATGCCGACGTATGGATAAGCTGGCAGTCGTGTACGTGAGGCGAGTGTTGATGATCTTCCCACACGCGGACAACAAGAAGCAGAGGCAGCCCACGGGACAGAGGTAGAGGCCATGACACAAACTTGGATGCTTATCACCGAGACATGGAGAGAGACCGACTGTCTGAAGCGAACTCCCGAGAAACACACCCTAGAACCATCTGCTGACCCCCTGCCAAAACTTGTCCTGTTTACCGGGGCCGTCTATAAAAATGTCCCTCGGGACCCCACATGGGCTGGGCGTTGCCTCTTTCCTCCCCTCTGTCCCTGCCACCAGCTGACCGACTCTTTGGATCTTTATTTTGACGTCAACATTTTTAGTTTTACATACAAATAGGGGGTTTACAGGTATTATTAATAAAGATATAGCATATAAACAAAATATGGGGTTGGTAGCAAATAGAAACGGTGTACATTTTAAAAGAAGGGTAGAATCTCTTTTAAGGATTCGGCTATAACTAATTAGAAGATATGTGACATATACTAAAAGTGTCATTTTTATACAGTTTAAAATATACTATATATACGTATTAAGTATTCATATATCCAATTTTAACATCAATATTTTAAATGTGATAGTTGTATTGCATACAGAAAAGTTTGAATATGTTTGCAATTGTAGACGTCTCATAACTCACACTCAGTCTTGCACATATATACATGAGAGGATCGGGGGCCATTCTTAAAAAGATAAAAGAGAAGGTATAAATGACCATAGCAACTCACAGGCGAGCTAGAGGCTTGCTGAGAGGAGTGGATTTGCCCAGGAGAAGACCAAACAAGGTGTAGAGGTAGGGCGTTGTGGAGAGGTGCAGCACCCTGGTGATCGGCTTCATGTCGCACTTGCTGTTGATGAGCGACGGCAGGTAGAGCATGCTCCCGAACATCACCGCCTCGCCTCGCAGCACCTTCAGGTATGTCGAGTCCTTCAGGATTTCTTCGAAGGTTAGGATGCCGTCATCCTTCTGGATCTTCTTCCAGACAGCCCTGCCCTCCTCTGATGGGTTCTCCTGCAATATATCTCAGAAAACATCTTCTAACTCTTTGTCCTCTTGACATAAATTTATATTTTAACACACTACACTATATATAAAGGATGATAGGAAAGTTTTTCTATGTACACATGTTCCGAAAATACAAATGCTAGATGTTAGTTTTATTTATATCGTGACTTGTGAAGTATTATAATTGTCTCTCCCCGCCCTGGACCAGAATGAATACCGGGCAATGAGGCAATATAACAGTGCATGTGGTTTGAACAGTGAAGGCCCCTTGACGAAAATGACTTCTGCACTTGAGATTGTAGGTGCTTAGCCATATTCAGGTGGCATCTGGTGTCTCAGAGATTTCATTTCGTAAACAAAAATAGATCAAAGTCAAGACATTCTGCCTTATCGGTTGATTCAGAAAAAATCGCTGCAGTCAGGTGGATGTTGGAAACCCATAAGCATATAACTTCTCGTCGGATATAAAATATTTTGGACATTCCTGCTTCAGTTGAAGAAAGGACAAGTGACTCTTCTACCCTGGCGATGCTAACGCAATTTATTTTCCAAGAGCTGCACCGTACTGCGCTAAATGTTGCAGGGGATCTTCCCTACATATTTGGAACCTCGCACCGCGACATTTTGAACTATTTTCTCATGTCAAAAATGGCTAAAATATAGACTTATTTTGCGATGAAGACCTTTTATGAGCGTGGAAAGATGCCCTGCTCTCTGAAGAAACCTAAAAGAGTTGGTTGTTGACTAGTGTCTAAGGATAAAGAAGTATTTCGACTGTGTTGGGAGGTATTTCGACTGTGTTGGGAGGTATTTTGAAAGAATATTAACAATAAATTCACATTGCGAAACCTTTCTAACGCTCTTTGTATGAGCGTTGGTTACAAATAACTGCCCCGATAGAATGAATCAATTTTAACCAAATCAAAAATATTTATATAAAACTAGCGGATGTACCCGGCTTCGCCCGGGTTTTACCCGAGTAAAGGTTTGTCTAACGAACATTTGTTAAAACAATTCTCTATAAACTTATATAAAAAAAGATATATTTTGATAATTTGAAACTCGTAAATTTGAATCTCTCGATAAAGTGAACATTTTTTCCCGGTCCCTTGAAAAATACTCGAAAAGTTGAATAAAATCAATATTAATTGGTTCCCTCGGTAATTGGAAGTTAAAGGAATAGTATCTTTGCCTTGGAATTGTATCATTATTCTTGTCTCAAATAAATTGCCGCGTCATCCTGAATTTTGTCTTTCCTAATTTTCTACATTACAAAATCATCATTTTATCTATTCTCCCAATATATATGTTGTAGATAAATGATAAAACTAACTTTGACTTGTGCGCAATTAATAGGTAGAAAATCTTACTTTTGATAAATAATCTTTAAGATAATAAACTTAGTGATAATAAAACTTATAGATAAAAAAAAACTTGTTATCATCGTCGCAATGGGGGCGCTGCTTTCGAGTTAAATCTACAAATCTGCAAATAACTCTAAGGATATTCAAGATATTCAAGATATTATTTTCAAAAACCTTCCCAGTACTATACTAAATAACTTCCCAAAGTTTCATGGCGTTCCAATGAGTGGTTTGGTCAGGCATAAAGGACAGACACACACACACATAAATTCATTTATATATGTATAAACTAGATAGAAAAGGTCGCAACAATTAAATTGTACAAGAATAAGGTTGACAAATTAAGAAAAGGCATCTCCTAATATTTATTTCGAGAGATGGCGAAAACAATCATCAACCTTCAGTCGCATGGTCCAGAGATGCCTTTTTATTAAGATTTTGCGTAACATAAAAAATGAATTTACGATTTTAATTCAATAATTATTGTTAGAATAAAATTACGAAAATTCACCAAGAGATTACGTTCTATTCATTAAGTTAGGTATAGCTCTCACTCCTAAACATCCAAAACAATTGCCATATTTTCAAGGCAACCCCTTTTGATTCTAGGAAGGATTATAGACTAAATTTTAGAAATAAATTCTGGATGGAGGTCTTCTTGGGGCGATTGGTGAGTGTGAGAGAGGCTAATTTTATGTTCAAATAAATATATTTGGAATCAAATGAAACTATTCTTGAAAGTTTCCCAGTATATTTGTGTGGCCAATTGCTTACTGCGACATTTATTAACATACTTATTTTCTTATCACAGGATTCAGTTGATTTCTACGCGATAATATCAATTCACATACATACGGAACATCAAGGATATGCTTACGGCAAAAAAGAGCTTCACTCCCTGGATGTCGTAGATGAGGATGCGCATGTTGCGGCCGTGGGAGAGAAGATCGGAGAAAGAGTCGATGCGCAGTGGCGGGTTGCGCACCATGAAGAGAGCTTTCAGCTGTCCGCTGATGGCCACTGCCAGGATGAGGCAGACCACCGCCCACGCCGCCGTCAGACAGCGCCACGGGTCTCCGCCGTGGATCCTCAGCGAGCTCCCTGCCGCACCATCACGTGAGGCCTACACAGATATTTGAAAGATGCTTTGTAGCATCAAATTAAAATTTACCTAGAAGATGAGAATATAATGCGAATATAAAAACCCATACCTTAAATCTAAAATAGTCTACTATATTTTGGTAGCGTATCTAACTGGCACACACATATTTAACAAGTATATATTTCTGTAGTTCTAGATATGTTCATCATTTTCTAAGTGCGAGAATTTGTTAATATTATAGTCCCTCAGTTGTTGAAAGTCTTTCATGTCGCCGGTTAGACAGTCTCGCCACACACTGTCTCGCCGGAGACAGAGTCAATTTTGTTCACACTTGGTTTTTCGTGTGCCTTCACTAAAAATCTCTGTGAATCAAATATCTTTCAGAGTTATTGTCTGAATCCCGATATACATGCTAAAAGATACAACTTCCTTAAGTTTTGTCCATGAGTGTACATTGTGCCTTACTAAAATATATTTCACCTGCCAGATTTCCTAATCGTAGTTACCTCGAATAATTTATTCAATTTCAGTGGCCTGCTGTCTCAGGGGAATGATGGAGAATGAAAACGAGTCACTGAAACGTCGGGAGTTAAATCATTGGTTGTTATAGCTGTATGATTTTATATGATTTTATATGATCTTCAGAATTCAATTTTCACCTTTATAGAGGAATATCTCCAGGCAATAGAAGACGATGTCGGCGAAGGAATATCTGCCCCGGGAGGAAGATGGCGCCAGGCGCTGGATCAGCAGCAGGAACAGGGCCACGGCCAGGAAGGACAGCATTATCCCCACCCACACCTGGCCACAGGGTGATGATAAGTAAATATGTAAATAATAATTTGTATAAAAATGTTATTTATTATTAATTTTTCAATGTAATAGTCCTGTTGAGAGACTGACAAGTCCGAAAATTTGAAAATAAAAGGTTTGCACAAGAAACTTAGCCCTGGAAACTTTATTTTATTACAATAAGTAAACGAGGCTATTAGTCCAAGCTGTGGTTTGTTCACCTTGATGTCGAACGCCCAGAAGATGCTGAAGACGCTCACTAGAGCCACAGGTTCGTACGTGGAGATGAAGCGGAACGGCAGCGGCTCCGACACCGGGTAGCTGTACTGTATTCTTTCGTACAGCTCGGGGCGGAAGTAGAAGAGAACGGGAGAAAGGTCAGCCTCCTGGACATAACATTAGAGATTCCGATTTATTCTCAACTTAGAAAACTATTCTTCGCGTATTTTGTAATTTTTAAATTATTATATATTATCTATATTAATAAAATGGAAATTTCATAAGAAGACATCACTAAAAACTTTCGTTACAATGCATCAATTTCAACCAAATTTTTAACATTTATGTAAAACGAGATGGAGCAGGTTTTGCTTAACATCAAAATATATTTCCTAACATTAACACGCGTAACTTCGCTGTTATCGATTAAATACAAAAAAAATCAACAGAGTTAATTTTATTTATATATAAATACAAAATTAAATTTCAACAGAGTTAATTTTTTACATACTAGCTAATAATCTCAATCTAAAAAATATTCAAAACAAGCAATTTTAAGATAACACCATATGTAAAACAGTCGGCCAAGAAAACAACAACGATATTACATCTTTCTCACATATTCACACACAATCTTGATTAATAATTAAAACTAATCTTTAACATTGTTTATTATACTTCAACTTTTATTTCTACATTTGTTTTTAAATACCCAATTGTTTTATCATGTTTCTAATTTCGCCTAACAAATATACAAATTTATAGTGACCAACATATGCAAATTTTATCTTTGTTTTTATTTAACTTGATATCGTAAACATAACATCCATTGTAAGCATTTTTCTGTTCACCTTCCGTGGTTTCTCTTTTCTCTGATAGTTTTTAGGTGTAGTATATTTTCTTATTACTAGACTACAAACATTCCCTCGAGAAAAACCTGGGCGAAGCCGGGTACATCCGCTAGTCTATATATATATAAAAATGAATGTCTGTGTGTGTGTCTGTGTGACAATTGACAATTAAAAAATATTTATTGTCATCTAGACAATATTACATATCAAAGAGAGAGAGAGAGAGAAGAAAATATATACATAAAGAAAAAAAAAACATATATAATACAAATTTACAAGAGGGACAAAGGTAGGAGACCTCGGCGCTGGAGGGTCCTGGACCAGGCGATGAGCGGGTCCTCCACCGCTTCTCCGAGCCCAACCTGTACAAAGTAGCGATAAATTCGCAACTTTGCCGACGCCAAGATGGAAAGGGCGTCGTCCTCAAGGCCGGACCCGCCGAAGATCCAAGCCTGCAGGTCAGGGGGCCGCCCTATGATGTTGAAGGTCTCTCTGATGAGAGGCCTGATGGAACGGCAGCACCAGTAACGGTGGCCGAGGGAGCGGTCGATGGACCCGCAGGCAGGACAGGAGGGGCCGACCGAGGCAGGATGGGCCGGTTGGGGCAGGGCGTGGAGGGCCAACTTGAGGGCCGCGTCGGCCTCGTGGCCCGAGTAGGTGCAGCGCCGCAGCGAGGCCCAGTCGATCCTGGATGGTGGATTGATGGTGGGCGTCCATCTCGCCAGGAATCTGGAGATGGGCGTGGCGGCGAGGCGCGGACGATCCAGGGCCCGTCGGGCCGAGCGGGTCGTGAGACCGTTGAGGAACGGCGTAGCCGTCCCCCGCAGCACCACGGCCGCAGCTAAAGAGCTAGATGAGGGTGCAGACTCCGCCCCGAAGCCCACGGCGTTCTCGGAGGTCAGCCTCCGACAGAAGGCGCCCAGGGCCGCGGCGTCAGCCAGGGCCGAGCGCGTAGGGCGGGCGATGAGGTGTTCCTCCTCGATGAGGTCCCGGACTCGGGCTCCGCTCCAACGGGCGGGGGCCAGGAGGTCGGGAGGGCGGAGGAACCGGCAGCCGCCGATAATGTTGAGGTCCAGTAGCTGAGCCGTGGGGACCGCCCGATGGTTGAGGCCCAGGATGTTGGAGGCCTCCTCCCACAGCTTCAGCAGCCGGAGACGGCGGGGCTGGAGACGGGTGCCGTCCGGTGGAGGGTGGATCCAGGCTTCCCCGCTGTTGCCGCTGACCAGCCAGCTGAAGGCATATCTGCCCCCGCGGAGCGCGACCTGTACCCCCTTGAGGCAGGCGAGCTGGAGTTGGGTCGCGAGGTCGAGAAGGCCGAGGCCTCCGATGGCAACTGGCCTCGCCATGACGTTGGCGGGAAGCCACGCCGTGTGGTCTGGCCCCCCAGACGAACCTCGCCAGTCGGGCCTGCAGCTTGGCGATGGTCGGGGGTGATGGGAGGTATCCATGCAGGTGGTGCTGGATCGTGGACCCCACCAGCGTGTTCGCCGCTCTTGCTCGTCCGACGAGGGAGAGGCCGCGGGTGAAGGGCGTCCATCTGCGGCACGCAGTCTCCAGGAGGGCCAGGAGATGCTGCTCCCGGTGGGCGACGGTGCTCCTGGGGGCGATGTCGAGCCCGAGGACCCTGATGGAGGTGGTCGACCAGGAGGCGCCGAGAGGGGAGTCGCCGCGGTTGCGCCAGGCGCCGCACCAGAGGCCAGCGCTCTTCCGGAGGTTCACGCCAGCTCCGGTGGCCTGCTTGTATTCTTCGAAGACGGTCGCCACCCGTTCGAAGTCTCCGTCGCGATGAAATAGGAGGACGATGTCGTCGGCGTAAGCGATGACATTGCCCACGCCGAGGGTCAACTCCAGGCGACGTAGCAGCGGCCCCGTGGCAATGCTGAAGAGTGCGGCACTCACGGCGCAACCCTGTCTTAGGCCGTTGAGGGGGAAGGCGGTGGTGTAGAAGCCTCCGGCCCGGATGGTGGCGTCCGCCCCGGCGTAGAGGATGTTGATCCAGGCCCTGAAGGCTGGCGGGAGGCGGAGGGACGTTAGCAGGGACTCCAAGAAGCCGCGGTCTAGTGAGTCAAAGGCGGACTCCAGGTCTACGCCACCTACCCCTATAGACTGGCTCCCATATCTCTCTAACATAGCACCTCCTGACCTCAGAAGAAAGAAGTCTACCTCCAACCTTCTCAGTAAAATTAAAGCTAACACTAAGCTTCCAATCAACACTGTTCTCGAAATTCCTCCCCCAACTCGACTAATATCAAGGAATCCTGCATGGGTGGCCGATGAAAATGTAGATCTTAAAGAAGAGTGGAGAAACCGATGGAGCAATCTTGCCATCGCCAACAAAGACCTGGTGGAGGATCCTAACACCAAACCTCCCGGCTACAACCTACCTAGGAGGACCTGGTCAACCCTCAATAGAATCAGGACCTCTACTGGTAGATGCAACTACCTACTAAATAAGTGGAACATGAGTCCAGACCAGAACTGCGACTGTGGACAAATACAAACAATGCACCATATCCTAAGGGACTGTCCTCGAAGATTCTTCCAGGGAACACTTGGGGATATCCACCGGTGCACAGAGGAGGCCCTGGAGTGGATTCGTCACCTCGACATTCCACTCTAGAGAAACTTGCCAACATTGTTGTATTGTGCTGTAAAAAACAATATCATACGCAATATATATAGGTCTACGCCCATGACGGCCAGCGGCGAGCCCAGGGCGGTGGCCTCCTCGACGGCGTCCGTCACCATGGCGATGTTCCATGACGGGGACCTCCCGGGGACGGCGTAGGTCTGGCATTCCGGCACAAGGGTCCGCAGGTGGGGCTTGAGGCGCCGGTGAAGGATGGCGGCCAGGACCATGTAGTCGGCCGAGGGCAGCGCGACAGGCCTGTAGCCATCAAGGCCGCGACCTCCGCGGGCCTTGGGCACGAGGCAGATGGAGCTGCGCCGCGTCGACGGAGGTAGGGCACCGCGGAGCCGTGAAGCCGCGAACACCCGGGCCAGAGCTTCCGCGAAGAAGCCCTCGTTGAAGGCGACGAGGAGCTCGCACGGCAAGCCGTCCCAGCCGGGGGCCTTTCCGCGAGGGAGGTGCTCGATGGCGTGGGCTATCTCGCTGGGGCTGATGTCTGGCCGGTTAAGCGGGTCCTCCTCACTCAGCTCGCGGGTGGTGGTGGTGGGCGCGCTGCTGGCGATGAAGGCAGCTCCCGCAGCTGGATCGCTGGTGGGACGGGCGAAGCGGGGCTGGAAGGTCGCGAACGCCCTCCGCCGAAGCTCTGGGCCCTCGATGACGTTGTCCTCCTCGTCCCTGATGACGCTGACCGGGCGACGGAGGCGGATGGCGCGTGCCAGGTCCGGCAGCGATGGGTAGTCTGCCCGGATGGAGGAGGCCTCGAGCTGCGCCGCGATGTAACGTCTCGCCCTGTAGACGTAGCTGTCGCTGGCAGCGTGGCGCGGGTCGTGCAGGGATCTGGCCTCCGCCAGCAGCCCCGCCTTGATGGAGGTCCACCTATCCCAGAAGGTCCCGTCGTCGTCATCGCGCGCTGTGTCTTCCTCCAACTCCCGGATGTAGCCAGCCAGATGTTCGAGCGCAAGGCCCGAGCGGAGCATCGCGGCCAAGCGAGGCTGGGTGGGGGAGAAGACGGCTGTGGTGGGCGGGCCCACCTGGAGCAGCACGAGGCGGTGGTCCGAGAGGTGGTAGTGGCTGGTCGCGTAGATGGACGCGTGATCCAGGACTCCAGCAGGGACGAGGATCCGGTCCAGGCGGTTCGATTCGACTTGGTCGCCGTGCATGGCGACTCTGGTGGGCAGGTGGGCGGCGTCGAACTGGGTGGCCACGTCGACCAGCGCGGCCAGGTCCAGAAGAGCGGCGAGGGCATCCGATGATGATGATGACGAGGGCCCCGATCCCTGATGTTAAAATCGCCGATGATCCAGCAGGCTCCCTCCTCCTCCTGTGCCGCTGTTGCCGCCAGGAGCTCCAGTTGCCGGTTTCTCTCCCGGGGTTCATGCGCCAGATGAACGGCGATGGCCGTCATCTCCTCGCCGCGGACATCTATGGTTGCCAAGGCGATGTGGCCCGGCCACAGGATGCGTTGATGTAGCACGGCTACGCCTGGTCCGAAGACGCAGGCGAGTCCGGATCCCGAGATGGCTACGGGATGGGCCAACACAACAGCACTGTAGCCGAGGCAGAGGTCTTGGCCGCTGCCCAGATGAAATGCGTTTGTCTCCTGGACAAACGCGATGTCCACGTGATGTTGCCTGAGGAGATGACAAAGGGCAAGGCTCCTCCTCCGAGTGGCGAGCCCTCGCGCGTTGATGGTGGCGACGCGGTAACTCATTGGGACGGTCCTTCACGCAGCACCTTCCTGGTCTTTTGGAGGGTCTTGCGGATTGTGGAGTTGGAGTCTGGGCACAAGGGCTTGATGGTATCGTGCAACTTGTTGAGGGCTTTGACCTGTGCCGGGGTCAGCGTGGGCGCTCGCCTCTTCATGGTGGTCTCTGAGGTGAGGAGCCTCTGAGCCTCCTCGCGGTTTAGGTCGGGCAACTTATCCCAGTCGATGGAGATGTTAGGGGACTTCTTGAGGTGCTCCAGCAGCTGTTCGAGTGCGGCCTTTCCCCGGGCAGGCGTGGAGGGAGGTGAGGTCAGCTTCTCCACCGACATCTCGTGGTCGAGCGGAGAGATGCGAGGCTCGAGGGGCCGCGGGACAGCCAGGGGAGCAGGAAGGGCGGCATGGGCGGGCTGGGCGAGATCCATCGGTTCGGCAGGATGGGACGCCGAGGGGATCGCCGGAGACTCTGTTGATGTTTTCGCCGGTTGGACAGGGGACGCCGGTGTTGCGGGCGCCGGTGCCGGCTTCCTTGGCCGCTGAGGAGGAGAAGGAGGAGGGGGGGGGGAGGCCTTGCGTCGATGGGAGACGCTGCTTGCCTGGGGCTGCCGTTCCCTTGCCTAGCGAGCGATAGGCAGCTAGCTCTGCGGTGGCCCTGCCTTCCGCATTTGGAACATTTAATTCCGAAAGAGAGGAAGGCAGATAGGGTGTCTCCCTTGGACTGGATGGTCAGTCGGGCGGGCAGGGTCTCCAGCCTTACGCCCTGGTGGAGCAGGATGAACGCCTCCCGGCGGCCGTCGCTGAAGGCGAACTCCCCCATTTTGATCATGATGGGGGCGATGGAGGTGATGTCTCCGTATTGACGCAGAGCCTGCACGATGGTGGCGTCCTCTACAAAGCCGGGGAGATTGGCCACGATGATCCTTTCGGCCCTCTTGCGGAAGGGGAAGACCTTGAGGAGTGTTCCCTCGATGTTCAGGCCCTCCTCCACCAAACGGCTCGCAAGGTTCTTGCTCGCGAGGCCCACGATGTAGTGGCCGTTCATCCTGACAAAGTGGGCGATGTTTTTGGGTCCTCCGACCAGGTCGCCGATTACCCGGAGGTAAGAGTAGTCTGGGATGTCAGGGCACAGCTCCACGAAGATGTAGTTTTCGTGGTTGGTTGTGGCCTGCCTCGCCCTGGCGTCGGCGATGTTGGCGCGCGTCGCCTTGATTTCCTTGGGCGGCACTGCTCTCGGCCCTGTTGGCCGCTTCTGCTGCTGGGAGCTGCGCTGGTTTCCAGGCTTGTTGGGCTGCCTTGCAGCGTGCTCAGGTGAAGTTGAGCCGAGGCGCCTCTTCTTGCCCTTCACGACGATGAAGCCCTCGTTGTCGTTCACCTCTGCCATCTCGCTGTCGGCCCAGTTGAGCGAGGCCGGGCTGGCTGAAGTTGCGCTGGTCGTAGCAGCGGTCTTCGGCGCCGTGACGTCACCACGCGCGGCGGCCGGATTTACATGCATATCGCCTGCCGGCGGATTTGCATCTTTTTGGTTATTAGAAGAAATTTCAATTGTTTTCTTCATATTTATGTCTTTTGGCGATAATTCCTCGCCTGTTGGTAGCAGGATGCTGGGCCTTTCAGGCACTTTTTCAGCACATCCTGGGCTTTCCGCCAATATCACACTTGCCAGACTAAGCGCCCTTGACACGCACTCAAAAGGCGAAAACGGCGGAGCTCGCGAAAGCGCGGCCGCACGCTCGAGTGTGTGTGACAATTTTTTTGACAATTAAAAAATATTTATTGTCATCTTAGACAATATTACATATTTTCAATCATAAGGAGAGAAAAAGAAAATAAGAAGAGAGAAGAGAAGAGAAAATATATACATATATGAAACAAATTTTACAAGATGGTGATGGGAGATGGAGGAAGAAAACCTCGGCGCTGGAGGGTCCTGGACCAGGCGATGAGAGGGTCTTCCACTGCTTCTCCGAGCCCAACCTGTACAAAGTAGCGATAAATTCGCAACTTTGCCGACGCCAAGATGGAAAGGACGTCGTCCTCAAGGCCGGACCCGCCGATAATCCAAGCTTGCAGGTCAGGGGGGCCGCCCTATGATGTTGAAGGCCTCTCTAATGAGGGGCCTGATGGAAGGACAGCACCAGTAACGGTGGCTGAGGGAGCGGTCGATGGACCCGCAGGCAGGACAGGAGGGGCCGACCGAGGCAGGATGGGCCGGATGGGGCAGGGCGTGGAGGGCCAACTTGAGGGCCGCGTCGGCCTCGTGGCCCGAGTAGGCGTAGCGCCGCAGCGAGGCCCAGTCGATCCTGGATGGTGGATTGATGGTGGGCGTCCATCTCGCCAGGAATCTGGAGATGGGCGTGGCGGCGAGGCGCGGACGATCCAGGGCCCGTCGGGCCGAGCGCGTCGTGAGGCCGTTGAGGAACGGCGTAGCCGTCCCACGCAGCACCACGGCCGCAACAAGGGAACTGGATGAAGGCGTGGACTCCGCCCCGAAGCCCACGGCGTTCTCGGAGGTCAGCCTCCGACAGAAGGCGCCCAGGGCCGAGCGCGTAGGGCGGGCGATGAGGTTTTCCTCCTCGATGAGGTCCCGGACTCGGGCTCCGCTCCAGCGGGCGGGGGCCAGGAGGTCGGGAGGGCGGAGGAACCGGCAGCCGCCGATGATGGGGAGGTCCAGCAGCTGAGCCGTGGGGACCGCCCGGTGGTTGAGGCCCAGGATGTTGGAGGCCTCCTCCCATAGCTTCAGCAGCCGGAGACGGCGGGGCTGGAGACGGGTGCCGTCCGGTGGAGGGTGGATCCAGGCTTCCCCGCTGTTGCCGCCGACCAGCCAGCTGAAGGCATTTCTGCCCCCGCGGAGCGCGACCTGTACCCCCTTGAGGCAGGCGAGCTGGAGCTGTGTCGCGAGGTCGAGAAGGCCGAGGCCTCCGAAGGCAACTGGCCTCGCCATGACGTTGGCGGGAAGCCACGCCGTGTGGTCTGGCCCCCAGACGAACCTCGCCAGTCGAGCCTGCAGCTTGGCGATGGTCGGGGGTGATGGGAGGTATCCATGCAGGTGGTGCTGGATCGTGGACCCCACCAGCGTGTTCGCCGCTCTTGCTCGTCCGACGAGGGAGAGGCCGCGGGTGAAGGGCGTCCATCTGCGGCACGCAGTCTCCAGGAGGGCCAGGAGATGCTGCTCCCGGTGGGCGACGGTGCTCCTGGGGGCGATGTCGAGCCCGAGGACCCTGATGGAGGTGGTCGACCAGGAGGCGCCGAGAGGGGAGTCGCCGCGGTTGCGCCAAGCGCCGCACCAGAGGCCAGCGCTCTTCCGGAGGTTCACGCCAACTCCGGAGGCCTGCTTATAGTCTTCGAAGACGGTCGCCACCCGCTCGAAGTCCTCGTCGCGATGGAACAGGAGGACGATGTCGTCGGCGTAGGCGGTGACGTTGCCCACGCCGAGGGTCAACTCCAGGCGACGTAGCAGCGGCCCCGTGGCGATACTGAAGAGTGCGGCGCTCACGGCGCAACCCTGTCTTAGGCCGTTGAGGAGGGGGAAGGCGGTGGTATAGAAACCTCCGGCCCGGATCGTAGCGTCCGCCCCTGCGTATAAGATGTTGATCCATGACAAAAAGGCCGGCAGGAGGCGGAGGGATATCAACAGGGACTCCAGGAAGCCGCGGTCCAATGAGTCAAAGGCGGACTCCAGGTCTACGCCCATGACAGCCAGCGGCGAGCCCAAGGCGGTGGCCTCCTCGACGGCGTCCGTCACCATGGCGATGTTCCATGACGGGGACCTCCCGGGGACGGCGTAGGTCTGGCATTCCGGCACAAGGATCCGCAGATGGGGCTTGAGGCGCCGGTGAAGGATGGCGGCCAGGACCCTGTAGTCGGCCGAGGGCAGCGCGACGGGCCTGTAGCCATCAAGGCCGCGACCTCCGCGGGCCTTGGGCACGAGGCAGATGGAGCTGCGCCGCGTCGACGGAGGCAGGGCACCGCGGAGCCGTGATGCCGCGAACACCCGGGCCAGAGCTTCCGCGAAGAAGTCCTCGCTGAAGGCGACGAGGAGCTCGCACGGCAAGCCGTCCCAGCCGGGGGCCTTTCCGCGAGGGAGGTGCTCGATGGCGTTGGCGATCTCGCTGGGGCTGATGTCCGGCCGGTGGAGCGGGTCCTCCTCACTCAGCTCGCGGGTGGTGGTGGTGGGCGCGCTGCTGGCGATGAAGGCAGCTCCCGCAGCTGGATCGCTGGTGGGACGGGCGAAGCGGGGCTGGAAGGTCGCGAACGCCCTCCGCCGAAGCTCGGGGCCCTCGATGATGTTATCCTGCTCGTCCCTGATGACGCTGACCGGGCGTCGGAGGCGGATGGCGCGTGCTAGGTCCGGCAGCGATGGGTAGTCGGCCCGGATGGAGGAGGCCTCGAGCTGCGCCGCGATATAGCGCCTTGCCCTGTAGATGTAGCTGTCGCTGGCAGCGTGGCGCGGATCGTGCAGGGATCTGGTCTCCGCCAGCAGTCCCGCCTTGATGGTGGTCCACCTGTCCCATAGGATCCCGTCGTCGTCATCGTGCGCCGTGTCTTCCTCGAGCTCCCGGATGTAACCAGCCAGATGTTCGAGAACGAGGCCCGAGCGGAGCATCGCGGCCAAGCGAGGCTGGGTGGGGGAGGAGACGGCGGTGGTGGGCGGGCCCACCTGGAGCAGCACGAGGCGGTGGTCCGAGAGGTGGTAGTGGCTGGTCGCGTAGATGGACACGCGATCCAGGATTCCAGCAGGGACGAGGATCCGGTCCAGGCGGTTCGATTCGACTTGGTCGCCGTGCATGGCGACTCTGGTGGGCAGGTGGGCGGCGTCGAACTGGGTGGCCACGTCGACCAGCGCGGCCAGGTCCAGAAGAGCGGCGAGGGCATCCGACGATGAAGATGACGAGGGGCCCCGATCCCTGATGTTAAAATCGCCGATGATCCAGCAGGCCCCCTCCTCCTCCTGTGCCGCTGTCGCCGCCAGGAGCTCCAGTTGCCGGTTTCTCTCCCGGGGTTCATGCGCCAGATGAACGGCGATGGCCGTCATCTCCTCGCCGTGGACATCTATGGTTGCCAAGGCGATGTGGCCCGGCCACAGGACGCGCTGTTGTATCACGGCTACGCCTGGCCCGAAGACGCAGGCGAGTCCGGATCCCGAGATGGCTACGGGATGGGCCAATACGACAGCGCTGTAGCCGAGGCAGAGGTCTTGGCCGCTGCCCAGATGAAATGCGTTTGTCTCCTGGACAAACGCGATGTCCACGTGATGTTGTTTGAGGAGATGACAAAGGGCAAGGCTCCTCCCCCGAGTGGCGAGCCCTCGCGCGTTGATGGTGGCGACGCGGTGGTTCATTGGCGCTGTAGATCTCGCCGGACCTTCCTGGTCTTCTGGAGGGTCTTGCGGATGGTGGAGTTAGAGTCTGGGCACGAGGCCTTGAAGGTTTCGTGCAACTTGTCGAGGGTGGCGACCTGTTCCTCTGTGAGCGTGGGCGCTAGCCTCTTCATGGTGGTTTCAGAGGTGAGGAGCTGCTGTGCGGCCTTGCAGTTAAGGCCGGGCAGCTTGTCCCAGTCGATGGAAAGGGTGGGGGTCTCCTCGATGTGCTTCAGCAGCTGTTTGAGTGCGGATTCTCCCCGGGCAGGCGTGGAGGGAGGTGAGGTCAGCTTCTCCACCGACATCTCGTGGTCGAGCGGAGAGATGCGAGGCTCGAGGTGCCGCGAGGCAGCCAGGGGGGAAGGGAGGGCGGCATGGGCGGGCTGGGCGAGATCCATCGGTTCGGCAGGATGGGGCGTCGAGGGGATCGCCGGAGCCTCGGTTGTTGTCTTCGCCGGTTGGACAGGGGACGCCGGTGTTGCGGGCGCAAGTGCCGGCTTCCTTAGCTGCTGAGGAGGAAGAGGAGGAGGAGGGGGGGAGGCCTTGCGTCGGTGGGAGTCGCTGTTTGCCTGGGGCTGCCGTTCCCTTGCCTGGCAAGCGCTGGGCAGTTGGCTCTGCGGTGGCCCTGTTTCCCGCATTTCGAGCACTTGATGCCAAAGGAGAGGAAGGTAGACAGGGTGTCTCCTTTGGACTTTATGGTCATTCTGGTGGGCAGCGACTCCAGCCGTACGCCCTCGCGGAGCAGGATGAACGCCTCCCGGCGGCCGTCGTTGAAGGTATACTCCCCCATCTTGACCAGATGGGGGCGATGGAGGTCACGGTGCCGAAGTTGCGCAGGCCCTCCACGATGGCGCTGTCCTCGACGAAGCCGGGCAGATTTGCGATGACGATGCGTTCTGCCCTTTTTCTGTAGGGGAAGACCTTCAGGTGGGTTCCCTCGATGTCAAGGCCCACCTCTACGAGAAGGCTCGCATGGTCCTTGGTCGCGAGGCCCACGACGTAGTGGCCGTTCATTCTGTTAAATTGGCTTATTCTCCCTGGCCCTCCGACCAGCATGCCAATTGCCTTGAGGTAGGAGTAGTCCGGGATGTCAGGGCACAGCTCCACGAAGATGTAGTTCTCGTGGTTGGTGGTGGCCTGCCTCGCCCTGGCGTCGGCGATGTTGGCGCGTGTCGCCTTGATCTTCTGAGGCGGCACTGCTCTCGGCCCTGTTGGCCGCTTCCGCTGCAGGGAGCTGCGCTGGCTTTCAGGCTTGTTGGGCTGCCTTGCAGCGTGCTCAGGTGAAGTTGAGCCGAGGCGCCTCTTCTTGCCCTTCACGACGATGAAGCCCTCGTTGTCGTCTACCTCCGCCATCTTGCTGTCGGCCCAGTTGAGCGAGGCCGGGCTGGCTGGAGTTGTGCTGGTCGTAGCAGCAGTCTTCGGCGCCGTGACGTCACCACGCTCGGCGGCCAGATTTGCATGCCTTCCGCCTGCCGGCGAATTTGCATTTCTTTGTAATTCAGTAGAATTTTCGTTAGATTTCATCTCAATGTTGTTTTTCGGCGATAATTTCTCGCCTGGTTGAGACAGGATGCTGGGCCTTTCAGGCACTTGTTCAGCAGAGCCTGGGCTACCTTTCGGTACCGAATTCGGCATGTTGACCGACATCGACACGCACTCCAGAGGCGAAAACGGCGGAGCTCGTGAAAGCGTGGCCGCACGCCCGAGTGTGTGTGTGTGTGTGTGTCCTCTATGGATTCAAAAACCATACATCCAATCGCCGTGAAAATTTGGGATATTATTAGGTGTATCCCCGGAAAGGTTTACGAAAAATAATTTCTTGAATATCTTGAATATCCTTAGAGTTGTTTGCAGATTTGTATATTTAACTCGCAAGCAGCGCCGCCATTGAGACGGAGATAGGCTTAGTTTGCTGCTTCTGATGACCTTGGGTCATCGTGTGAGTCACAGCATGATGCTACAAAAACACTCTCTCTGGGGATTTTACAGCGTCGACAACCTGTAAGATTGCCTCTCTCATATATTATACTTTAAACATCTGCTTAATTAAAGCATTTTTCATTTGAAAGAGACTGCTCTCTTAACCCCCTTTAGACAACATTAAATGATATCCCGTGTCGATGATTTTGTAATGTATAGAATTAGGAAAGACAAAATTCACGATGACACGGCTCACAGGGAACGGTAAAAAATGTTCACTTTATCGAGGAAATACAAAATTCGGGATGACACGGCACACAGGGACCGGGAAAAAATGATCACTTTATCGAGAGATTCATGACCATGAATTTATTCAACTTATCGAGTATTTATCAAGGGACCGGGAAAATATGTTCACCAGATAAAACGATGATTTTGTAATGTAGAAAATTATGAAAGACAAAATTCAGGATGACACGGCACACAGGGACCGGGAAAAAATGTTCACTTTATCGAGAGATTCACATTTACGAGTTTCAAATTATCAAAATATATATCTTTTTTTTTTATAAGTTTATAGAGAATTGTGTTAACAAATGTTCGTTAGACAAACCTTTACTCGGGTAAAACCTCGGGCGAAGCCGGGTACGTCCGCTAGTAGTACGAGGGTTGTCCGTTAAATAAGTTCCACAGAGGTTTTTCTTACATAAAAACAGGTTTATTTGCCCTGTACTATACATTTTCATAATTATCAGACTTTTTTCATTTTTCTACATATTCTCCGTTTCGTTCGACGCATTTTTGCATTCGGGACACCCACTCATGTAACCCACAGTCAAAGAACTCTGCCGCCTGGCCGCGTAGAAAGCCTAAAACCGCTTCTTCCAACTCGTCATCGTCCTGGAATTGGGTTCCACCCAGGTTTTTTTTTCAACTCGGGGAAGAGATGGAAGTCACTAGTAGCTACGTCCGGGCTGCAAGGTGGATGTGACACCAATTCCCATCTAAATTCTTCGATGAGGGCGGTGGTTTGACGGGCTGTGTGCGGCCGAGCGTTGTCTTGGTGAAAACGCACCCCTTTGGTTAACATCCCTCTCCTCTTATTCTGAATCGCGCGTCGAAGTTGTTTTAAGGTCTCACAGTACCGGTTGGAATGGATTGTTTTACCCCGACGCATAAAGTCGCACAAGAATAGGCCCTTTCGGCCCCAAAAGACGGTAGCCATAAGTTTCCCGGCAGAAAGCCAAGGTTTCGACAAAGAAGTGTGCTTCCACTGCTTGGATTGCTCCTTTGTCTCCGGTGTGGTGTGGTGTACCCAGGTCACATCACCAGTAACGATCGAATCCAAGAATTCCTCTCCGTTAGTTTCGTGGCAATCGAGAAATTTCTGGGCCGCTTCAGCCTGCTGCCGTTTATGGTCTTCAGCCAGAATTTTCGGAACCCATCTTACGCAGACCTTTGAATTCCTTAAATGTTCACGCAAAATATTGTCGATGGTGGTTTTACTGACATCAGGAACCAAATCGCAGAGCTTCCGTACAGTAATCCGTCGATCTTCAAGCATTGCCGCTTCGACTTTGGCAATGGTTTCGTCCGAAACCGATGGCCGTCCAGCACGCGGTTCATCGTGGACGTCTGTTCGGCTGTTTTTAAATTGTCTGACCCATCTGCGTACCATCCCGAAACTCATACACCCTTCTCCATACACTTGACAGAGTTCAGTATGAATGTCCTTCGCCGAATTCTTCTTTGCGGCCAAAAAGCTAATTACTGACCGTAATTCTCAGCTGGCGGGAGACACGAGGGGAAGCTCCATCACTAACGGTTGCTCAGCCAAGACTAAGCTTACCAGCGACGTGGCCTTGGTGGGGAATTGGAGGGGGGAGAACAAGCTACAAGCCCGCACAGTCGGCTCGCGCCTAAAAGCGATCCTCATGACAGTGGTGCCCCGTGGAACTTATTTAACGGACAACCCTCGTATATAAAAAGACATATCCTGACTACGCTCATAGAGTATTTTAGATTACAGAGCGCTATCTAGTGGAACAGAAATCAACTAAACGTTGATTTAACCTGTTCCCTGATATTTGGCCAACCCATTTTCTTGATGTATATTATTATTATTTTATATTTTTATTGCTTTTCACATATTATATAGCATAGTTGTTGTAAAATATTCAAATAAAAATGAAGATAGACTACACAAATTTTAGTTCAATTTCGTTTAGAATACTAAATGCCCCTCATTTGCAAACGAATCTAAAAATAAAATTGACGATTGAGGTAAAGGGATTTTAGTTTTGCTCAATATAAAGAAATTAATGGGCAAGTTGTATTTGATATGTTTATTAACCACTATGCAGAGGCTGAAAAATTCAATTTCTGGTTCTGCATATATATAAATACAATATAGTAAAAATTAATTAGAATATACGAATATAGAATATTTAAAGATAAATTCAGTTGATGTTGTAAAATGACTTACGTCTCTCTCCAGTCTGCCCAGTGTGTCGCTGAGGGAGCCGTTGGGCAGCAGCTGTCCCAGCACCTCGCCCGGATAGTACAGGATCTCGTACCTACGCAGTAGCTGGGCTGGAGTTGATGTGTTCGTACAACATGGAGGGAATTGATTGGAAGCAATATCGCGCCATCTATATATGGAAGATGAAAACACACACACTAATGTTTCTTTCACACATAAATCAAACTTCTACTGTCCTTACTGTGATGAAAAAATACTCCTGTTCTAAAAGCTTATGGCCATAGTTTGCTTAAATACCATTTCTGATATTCCATCCTTCAGTGAAGCATATATGAGCAGAATGATCCAATAGAGTATTGGAGCTCTAGAGAAGCGGTCTGGAAGATTAAATTGGCGAAACTGCTGGGAGGGTTCACCACTGAAGTACCCACAAAAGAAGTACCCCTCTCGTTAAAAAGTTATTAAAATAATGCATTTTGGTTCATAATCACAGTGCAGAGTGTTAGAGATGCCTTTTTAGTACATAAATACCATCCTTTCTTAACTTTATGTCGAATTCTGACTTGAAAACCGGCCCCACTATTTCACCAGCTCGAACGCCTTTGTAACTAATTT
This sequence comes from Cordylochernes scorpioides, assembly GCA_030710605.1. Taxonomy (NCBI): domain Eukaryota; kingdom Metazoa; phylum Arthropoda; class Arachnida; order Pseudoscorpiones; family Chernetidae; genus Cordylochernes; species Cordylochernes scorpioides. The sequence continues at coordinate 180,910,014 of CP092863.1, read as the reverse complement.
GATCAATTTCACCACTTTTCTCATAGGAGTCTCATAGGATGTTATGAAACCGCACCCGTCCCTGTACTGGTGAGAGCCATAGCCATGGTATGCAGGTTGTTGGATTTTGTTTGAAATTCTCCAAAACTGGTGTTGTGACTTATTCTACGTCACCAGTTGCCCGTTCTGGGGTGATGGGCCGAACTGTATTGTTTTAACACATCTTTAATGGAGGACATTTTCCTTTTGGAAGAGATATATACTTATTGTTTTGAAAATAGAGCAATACATCAATAAATCTTTAATTAAAAAGCATATATTGGATCAAAATATTCTTTATTTTACCAATATTTCAGTTGGCTGAACGCCAACCTTTATCAAGGTATTGTGACACAATATGTTTTAATACCTTGATAAAGGTTGGTGTTCAGCCAACTGAAATATTGGTAAAATAAATGGTATTTTGATCCAATATACGCTTTTTAATTAATTACTTATTGTGTTAAAAATAAAGATAGTGGAAAGTCTTTTATGTTGCTGGTCGACTGTTTTTTGAAGGCGACAGAGGCAATTTTGTTCACGCTTGGTTATCTCGTGTGTCTTCAGTAAAGATCACTGTAATATCTTTCAGAGGTATTGTCGGAATCCCTATATACATACTAAAAAGGTACAACTTCCTTAAGTTTTGTCCTTGAGTGTATATTTATGTATTCAAATTGCCATTGACCGATAAAATTGGAAACAATCAAATTGACTAGAAATGTGTTTCTTTTTTATTCTTTTTCCTTATATCTCTCTATATTATAATAATCGATGGATATTGTATTTCATGCATGACTTTTAATTTAGAATTATTTTTTATCAAATAAATATTATTTTGAAAAATGTTCGAATTATTTTCACCAAAAATCCAATATTTCAATCTATGTCAACTTTTATTTATATAAAAATATTTAAACAGTTCAAAGAATCAAACAGAGATGGCGTTACCTTCCCATGTCGGCACCTATCTACAAGTTTGTTACTCTACCCACATATTTTACATAAATAGCGAAAAATATATATAATTGAATCAATTAAAACATTTACATACTGTAAATATTTAAAATATATTATTTAAACACGTGAGAGTTTCCTTTGTTAAAGATTAAGTAGAAATATCAACAACACATTATGGCTACTCTCTCTATTGTACACTGCGTGACATTGAAAATGGAACACCAAGAAATAGTGGCCAGAAAATTATGCAAATTTCAGGGTAGACGCGCCTAACCGAGTTATGCAAATGATGTAAAATGCGCAGCTCTCGTGCGCACATGGAGTAAGATATAAGGGAAGGAACTTGCAGAAATGACAGTATTCGTGTCGTTATTTATTCAAGGAAAATCATTGTAGAAATTTTGTTCTTGTGTCAAAAGACACGTGTAATAACAGAGAATGCCAGTTCATCGTAAACGGAGGCAGTTCAAGCAGACAGACGCTTTTACGAGGGACATGGTGATCGGACTGAAAAGGGGCAGGTTGGTCCATACGTCAAATCGCAGCTGATACACACCTTGGTGCGTCCACGGTGCACCGACTGTGGAGAAGATGGTTGGAACAAGGAAATGTGGCAATTTATAGGAATGTCGGTGCAACCAGAGTGACGTCAGCACGTGTGGATCGGCGTATCCTTCGACAAGCAGTGGCGGCCCCACAAGCCACTTGTACCGCCATCCTGCAACATGTGCAAGACACCCTAGATCATTCCATCTCGACCAGAACCATTTCCCGTCGATTGGTTGCTAATGGCTTGCACTCATGCCGTCCGCTAAGAAGACTGCCATTGACCCCACCGAATAGGCGCCAACGTTTGGAATGGTGCCGGGCTAGATCGACGTGGATGACGGAATGGCACAGGGTCGTGTTCTCAGATGAGTCGCGTTTCTGCTTGTCCAGTGATAGTCGCCGTGTACGCGTGTGGCGTCGACGTGGAGAAAGGTCCAATCCGGCAGCAATTGTGGAACGCCCCACCGTGCGACAACGTGGAATCATTGTTTGGGGCGCAATCGCGTATGATTCCAGGTCACCTTTACTTCGTATTCAGAGCACTATGACGGCCCAACGATACGTTGATGATGTGCTGCGACCGGTGACACTCCCCTACCTTCAGGGGGTACCCAATGCCCTTTATCAGCAGGGTAACGCCCGACCGCACACTGCTCGCATTAGCCAACAAGCTCTGCAAGATGTACAGATGCTTCCCTGGCCACCGTACTCTCCTGATCTCTCACCAATCGAGCACGTCTGGGACATCATTGGACGCCGTTTGCATGCCTTGCCACAGCCGCGTTCAGAAGACGAACTGTGGCAAATGGTTGAGAGGGAATGGAGAGCCATCTCTCAGGACGCCATTCGTACTCTGATTGACTCTCTACCTAGACGTGTTGCTGCGTGCATCGCCGTCCGCGGTGGTCCTACTTGCTACTAAGCCGACGCCGTTCTCACTCTGTATTATGACTATCATTTTGAAATAAAGATCACTTATTTTTCGTCCCTGTCTCTCTCTGTCTGCCGAGTTTCATCACTTTCTGGCCACTATTTCTTGGTGTTCCATTTTCAATGTCACGCAGTGTATATATGTTTAAAGTTTAATTCGTTAATTGTCCCCACAGAGTACGTGTGTAAGATCACAGGAAAATAGGCGCTAACTAGAAGAAGAAAAGTGTGGAATGTTTGTTGAATAAACAATTGCGAAGAAAGTCTGTGACGCACTGAGAAAAACATACAAAGGCAATTTAGAAGATAATATCATTGATATAGGCTTAGAATTAAAGAACATTAGAATGAAAGATAAAAAAAAAATGAAACTGTAGACGAATTTATAACGAAGGAAAAAATATTGCTGCGAAAAGTTTCCCTCAAGAGAAATTTCGTTTCGTATTGTTAGAGGCATAAAGTATGAAATTATTGCTATTGTTTTAGGATCTAAATAGAGTTTTCTATGTTCAAAATTTTGTTTTTGTGTATAAATATCCATTTTGATAAAACTTTCATTGTGTGGATTAGGGTTTTGAATCGTGTGTATAAAGTCTGATTGTTCTGTGAAAAAAATATTATTTAATAAGAATATATTTAATTGATTCGAATCAATTTTAATCATTTTATAAGGTTTAATTGCTGAGAAAGTTTCTTCTTCATCAAAGGTCTTCATTTTTATGAAAATATATACAAAGGGCACTAAGAAAGTTTTGACAATACGCTCCCACGTGAACACGAGTTATGTTCTCTTTGAGCTCTGTTTATATTTGAACTGCTGTCAAAATTTAATTTCTTCCTGATGTTAGTATTCTTTGGAGTGATGAAATTTTAAGAATATCTATAACTGGTTCAAAATTGAATTCCAATATATTTTGCGATATAACTTTGAACGCGGTTTGGGCATTGAAGAATGCTTATAAGAAATCACTCCTGTTTCTGGGTAATGATTGTCCACATCGTACTACCATATCCAGGTGGTATCGTGAGTTTCAGAGAGAAAAATATGGCATAAGAGACGCGCCAAGGTCAAGACGTCCAGGTTCGTCAGTTAATGAGGAAAACATCGCCGCTGTCAAGAAATTATTGGAGACTGATTGACATATAGCTTATCGCCAGATAGAGGAGAGTTCAGACATTCCTGCACCAGCAATTCATTCCATTCTGAACGACCATCTAAAAGTGAATAAAGTTTGTTCCCTGTAGATTCCCCATTTCTTAATTGATAAGCAGATGACTCGACGTGTTCCATTGTGCCGAGAGATGCTCAAAAGGTTTGATAATGGATCATTTCGTTATGTCAATAGCATCTTAACAGGTGAAGAAACTTAGCTATATTGTTTGTACCTATACTAAAGCTCAGAGAACAAAGTATGGATCTTTAAAGGTTAAAGCACGCCTGTGTCTGTACGAAATTCCAGATCCACATAAATGTTACATCAGATTTCAATTTGGCAGGTTCACCGGTCTTAACTTTCTCTTAGCACACATGACCTGCATCTTTCCAGAGAGCGTGTTTCAACCGTAATGAGAAATGAATGAGGGAATGACAAAGGAATATCCTCTAAATCTATTCAAGGTTTATTCATCCTTCTCCAAAACAAGTAATTAAGATATAAAAATAATAATGTTACAAAAGAAATTATACTATACAAGGAATGATACAATATAGAACACATAATTTTTTATTAATTTAAAATATCAGCGATTGTTTTGAATAAATGGAGGGGCCATCAAACATAGTATAAATCCATATAATCAACTCTCCACCCACAGGTACAAGTGAAGCCAACCTGGGTGACTTACGTGACATTGAGGCGGTACAGGATCTCCTGGAAGAAGTGATAGACGTAGCCGCCCACCAACCTGGCCGAGCCGTCGGGCAGCTCCTCCCAGCGGTTCATGAACCCCGGGCTGCAAGTATCCACATGTTGAACACAGCATAGGGTCAATCACAAGTATTTTTGTCTACTCGAAGATATTTATCCCTATGATAGGACCGATTGTCGCAGGAGGACTTGTGGCCCATAGCAGAAAATTTGAAGATTCGTTTGGACCTGTGTATCGCCACCAAGAGAGGCCACTTTGAAACCAGCTGAATAAATTGGTCGTAAGTATCCATATTATATGTGTTGTTAATTCGTTCAATTTTTGTTTAATAAAATTTAACTAAAAATTTTAACGCCTTGATTTTGGGACACCCTGTATTTGCTGTCGCGGCCGTTGGACAGCCTCCCGCGTAGATACAAGTTCTCCTTACCGACATGTATTGTTACAACGGCGAAGGAATTTCTCACAACAGGTGTTAATGAAGGCATGAGCAAAAAAAAAAAAAAAACCACGAAATTCTAATTTCAAAGCGGGATAAAACTGCGCGCTTGCCATATCTCTTCTGTGTTTATAATCACATATCGGGACTGGGGATGAGTCAAGGTCCAGGCGCTCAAAAATCTCCGTTACCTGTTTTGTGGTCCGAGAAGGAGAATCCTGAGGTTTGGGGTTTGAGCGGGGGGGCCACTGTTGGCGCAGTGATGGTCGAGGAGGGCGCTGGCAGGGAAGGCTATGGGCTCGACGCCGGAGCAGAAGGCTCGGTGGCAGGAGTACCCTGGGGAGGGACGGAACAGTGTCCGCAGCACAGCAACTACATCTTTGTCCTTGATATAAAAGTGGGAGATTCCCCGCTTCTATCTTTCATTCTCTCCACCATTATGGGAAGGTTCTCAGGAGGGTGGTTCCGATGGTGAGGCCCTCCCCTCAACCAGGCACTCCGCCAAGTCGACGCTTCCAGCCCGACCAGTACCTGGCCGGACATCTCCATCCGCTGGTATATTGGTGTGTTGCCCAGCATCTGTTACAGCGCCATCATGTATAGGACTGGATGGAAGTCCGCGCTCCACTTGACGAAGCAACATTGGTCGAATGTCGCAGCTGCCGAACTAGCCATGACGAGGTCTTGCTGCTGTCTGCTGATTTTAATCACTGCTACAGTTGCTTTGTTCAGTTTCAGCCTGGCTGCGATGGATTCCACCTACGCGAGTTACCTTGCCTCGGTTGCTTCTCGCTACTCCACCTCAACTGCACTTCAGCCAAGTCAGCCGCCAGACCTTCTTTTCGGTGTTTAAATAAATTGTCCGGGTTTACATAGAAACCAATGAGGTGTATTATAAAAACAACGCCAACTCGGGTTTAACTCAATTTTATAATGTGCGCGAAACTGTTCTTTTATAATTTAACTTAATACACATTAGTTGGAAGTTTGATGAAAAATGATGGCGTCTTGTTTTGACAGGAGATGCTACTTTAATTATTATAGGTCAGTACACGTTGCACCAGACATTAACAAAGGTTCGGCTTGGCCATATGAAATAGTGTTAACTACAAAATCTTTGATCCAATAAAAGCCTGATTTATGTGAATTTTTCATTTATCTATAACATATGTATTCAAGTAAATCGTATCCTAAAATAGTCTTAAATAGAGAATAACTATTTGAAATATACTTACTCGTAAGCAAGAATCTTTAGATGCATTGACATGGGCTGTTAGATTATTTCCTGCACAAATAGAAATCTTTCAACAGTTTTCTGACATGGATATTTCGAATTATATAAATTACCTCAATAAATAAATAATGGATAATGAATGTCTAAAAACCTATAAACATCTAGAAATTAGCAAAGATCGCCTAAATATAATAAATATATATTTGAATTATAAAATAAATATAAAACATTTTACATATATACGTTCTATAGTAAATATCACCACGGGCCGTTTCAACAAATTGTATATACAAACAAGAGCTCAAGGTTTGTGACAATATTTTGATAAAGATTCTAACAGAGCGATAGTGGGATATCGCACACGGATCTATATGAAAAAGGGACAAAAATTAAAATATTTTGAAGAATTCTCCCCAATTTACATAATCCTCTCAACCAATAAATGGAGAAAAAGGGAACAATCTCCTCCTCGGAAAATTTTAAGTTTTTTAATATAGATCCAAGTAGGCTTTCTTAACTCTTCCACGGATCGCCAAACAATTCAAGTTACTACGGTGGGTTTATTTCCTTTCTCAAGATTCAATTTGTATTAATGTATAAACAAGATCATTTATGTTATTGAGAATACTTCAATATTGAATCCACACCTGTATAATAATTCGAGAACTTAAACATATAACGATGAATTTCCATGGCGAGCTTCAAGCTAAAATCCGTTTCCTCACGACCATCAATATGGTGAAGCAGCTTCTTAAAGAAACCCATATTATTTAAATTTTCCTGAATGTGCATAAAACATATATTATAAATTTATTTCAAAACATAAAATGATACATAATTATATGTAATTTTTAAAAATATAAATATTTGATAATTTCTATTTATATATTCCCCTCAGCGATAAACCCTATCTGCTCTCCCTAGTATTCTGATAAGACAAGCTATTTATTATGATTCCCCCTCATTATCCTCTAATATTTGGTTGGTGATTCTGATTTTATTATGTTTCTGGCAGTTGAATCTAGAACTTCCAAAACCAATCTTTGAAATTCTCCTCGATATGTTCTTGCGGTGACAGCGTTCCTCAGATTTAAAAAGCCCAGATTTCAAGGATATCTCTTGTGTGCGTGTGGATTTATAGATGAGGATATTTATCCCCTTAATATAAAATACTTTTTCAAAAATTCATCATATTTCAGTTTTAAAAATAATTTATAATAAACTAATTATTATTTTTGTTATGCGAACATTAGGTTGATTTTACCGTAGTTAGTTCAGTGAGGAAGAGGTTTCAAAGATCGACAAGTTCATCGAAATAAAGCACGTCATCAAGTTCTCGTGCTTTCAAATAGCTACTCACCTTACACACCTATATAATAGTATGCAAATATATTAAAAATGATAGCGCTACGTATATAAATTAGTTGTAGTTTGGAAAGGGGGAACTTACAGTCTATTTGGCTGCTGATTCCTGGTTCAGGAGAGCCTCAAACTAGTTCAATATCAGAAAACGCGCCAAAATATAAAAAAAGCAGAATAATAAATCAATAGAGAGCGACACAAACAACGTGTTTTTAGCTTGAATGTCGATTGTGGTCTGTGAATGCAGGAAACATGCTCTGGCAGATAACAGGAATTGTTATTTAACAATATTGACGTCACAACTTCCTATCTCCATGCTAAAAATTAAGATAAACATTGTACATCACATAACTCGTGAATAAAATATAACTTGAAATGTTCATTAAATATTCTTACCATCAGCACACGAAGGTATTATCTGATGTTTTCCTTGTTGGGAATATGTAAAAAAACAACCCAATATATATAATTACAACTGAATAGTATTGGAGACCTCGAATATTCAGAATGTATATTAAAAAATGATATTTTAATGATATAGATTGTTTATATAACTTGTGTGTTTTCAAGGGATGCGCCGCAAAACCTTCAAATAAAAAGTGAACAAAACTTTAATTTTCTCTACCTTCAATTTGAAACTTGTACTAGTAATTTGATCCTAAGTAAGGAAACCTAGCTCCAGATTGAATGAAGAATTTGTTCAAATTGAACTTTGAAAAAGTTTTACCCTTTTCTGTCTGAAATACTAAACGATTTGTTTAGAAATTGGTATTTTAAACTAAATTCTTACTTTAAGACACGTAGAGAAATCACCAATGTGAAAGCGACCCTCAGTATGAATACATTAGAGGAATCTGAGGGACAACAACCAGGGCTGGACTTCTCCAGTTTGGATACTGAAGCTATTAGACGCAGATATTAAACACCTGCTACCTAGCGAACACTTAACGATGCTAATGTGTATCAAAGTATTATTGAAATGTTCAGAGTTATTTTCCACGATTTAGCTGCTGGTATCTTTAGGCAATCGCATTCGGCAGGGACAATTAATTCATAGATATTAAAGAGAGATAAAAATATAAAAATATATAGAAAAATATATTGAAACTAGAGAAAAAATATATTTTTTTTAATCCCGAAATATCTTAAATTGCATTAAAATTCATTTTATCATATCCAGATTATATATTCCGATATAATTTTGAACGAATGAGCGAAATATCACTAGTTGCATTGTTATATTTGGTCTCATTTTTGAGAATAAATTTTCCATATTCAGAAATGGATCAAATTTAACAGGCATAGAATATAGATACTAAAAAATAGAGCGCTGTATAAGAGAAATTGAAACAGAAACTTCAAATAAGAATTTCTCAGATTAGTTTCAGTTTCTATGAAGAGTTCATGAGCTTACTGATCCTTATGACCAAAATAGAAGGTAATTCCAAAAAGAGATAACAGAATATTTCAGTTAAAAATAGAAACATATTACTTGACGTAAAAATGACGTTGACTTGTAGACTAAAGGTATAAATTGCTGAAGTAGCTTGTGCATTTATCTAAATAAATTGTTGATGAAGAACCCGAAAATTCTCTTCCTATTTAATTATGTCACTGAACAAATCCTTATAGTTGAATTCAAACACCATTGATGGTATGCCTATCTCCATATGTCCAAGGTTAACAGAAGGAAATTAGACAAAGAAAAAGAGGATTAATACATTTTATTGTGTATATACTGAATCTGACAAAATTTAAAAAAATTAGGGATCTTAATATAAAGCAATAACGCGCCATCTATATATAGCAAATGAAAACATTAAAGACGCGAATGTTTCTTTCAGACATTAATTAAATGTCTACTTTCCTTACTGAGATTGAAAAATATTGGGAGGGCTTGGCTCATCAGTGGTGAACTCATCCAGTGGTTTCGCTAATTTAATCTACCAGACCGCTTCATAGAGCTCTAATACTGTATTGGATCATTCTGCTTATATACACAGCACTGAAGGGTGGAATCTTAGAATGGTGTTTAAGAAATCTAGGGACATAAGCTTTTAAGGCAGTAGAATTACATTTAAATACTTGCATCAAGCAATGCGAACAATATGGGATTTTATTGCTAGAAAAATTCTAAAAGTAGAGATGTTTAATAAAGCCGAAACACCATAAAATATTCATGATAAAAAACAAGAGCTGTTATCCATTTATAGTGAAGAATGGTTTAATAACATAAATATTAGTTATGAATATATATGGAAGCATCATAGATATACTATCAGATAAAAATCAGAGAATTAAAACAACCATTAAAACTGTGCAAGGCTATTTTATATACCGCTGGGAAGGTTCACCACTGATGAGCCAGGCCCTTCAATTATTTTATCATTGCAGTAAGGGCAGTAGAAAATTGATTTATTTTTAAAAGAATCATAAATGTCGAAAATAGTTAAAATTTCTTACAACAGATGGCGCGCTATTACATCGTATAAATGTTATGTTAATGGCCAAGAACCGAAGATATATATATAAGATACAATTGTGGAAAAAAAAAACAAAAAATAGAGAGACTAACGATAGACGATAAATACAATTATTTTTTCAAACTCCAAACACGAGTTTATGCGACGCCACCTATATTATTATGCCGGCGGCTCCGGTCTTACGTCCTGGATGCAGATTGGCCGCATAAACGGGGAGGCACGCGGGATCGCTAAGGATCTCTGTTCGATTCACCGTAGCTCATTATAAACAAACAAAGAATGTAAACAGCCAACAAAAACCATTGAACCAGATGGGGAAAAAAGCAGACTGTGACGTCAATCTCACGCGTGATACCTTAATTCCGGATATTGCTCACGCCTGGATTTGTTAGCTTGTCATTATTTTTCTTTCGGACAACGTCGTAACGTTGCCCTCTTCTTGAGCCAGTTTTTCACAAACAGGTCAAGTCTCTCTTCAAGACATGTGGAGGCCTTTTAATCTTCTTGAAGACTCGGACAACATTGGCATTCCTCCTAAAGCGTAACGCCAGGATCAGCGCCATACCTTGTTTGTGGAACCACGTTCCGAATTTCTGCCTACCCTCAATCAATTCCAACGCCTTGCTTTAGTGCTTATGCCGAGCGACCGGACTAACATAGGGCGGTGGTTCTCCATATAATAGCAACCATAGTTCATTATTTTCGATGATTTCGTCTTGGTATCTCCCTTGGGAACAAACAGTGCACTCTAGTCGCCTCTTATCGAGGCAGCACTGTAGACCATCTATATTTGTTGGGAAGTGACTCACGCTTTCCATATCGTTCCTGTCCATCGTCTCCATCAGTCTCCCAAAGGCTCTCCTTTTTACAGGGGAAGTTTTAATTTACTAGATCATTCAAAATTATGTATCTTTGTGCCGAACTTTCACTGGATCATAGACTCTGCAAAGGTGATGAAAGCGTCAGACTGAGTGGTAATCTCAATTACAGTAAAATATTTCCAGTTGATATCTGTTTAGATTTCATATCAACTTCATCATGCTATCATAACACCTCATTATGAAAGACGTGTTATTCGATTTAGTATTGACTACACCACTCCTGTGGAACAAATATCATGAATAACGTCAAAACAGAGATGCGCTGGACAAGGAATGGAAAAATATTGTTTCCCAGCTTGATGTGGAAGTTATCTTCTATTTAAATTGTTAACATATAGGCGTTTGTTGTTACCTACACTCTTCTAAAATAATATTATCTCTTGATAAAAAAAAAGAGATTTTTCATGATTGACCCCATCAAATAGATTGGTTCATTACCAATGTAGAGAAGCAACCTCAGCAACATTTTGAGCAAAGTATTGCAACATTCTCAGAACACCGTGTTGAAGGATTGTGTAACTATTTCGTTGCAAATAACACGTGGATGGTGGAAGGTCCATAGAAATGATAAACCGTCTTTATAAACTATAATTACTTAATAGAACGTTTAATTAGCGTCTGGTATCGGGATGAGAGCTATTGGCCCTCATGTCAAGTCATTCTGTAATGTCTTGTTCATTTCTATTGACGATTAATAATGTCAGGCCACACAGGGAAAATCATGTTAACGATTCTTTTTGACGGTGAAAATATTACTCTGATATGAGATGGCCAAAAAATTATTAACATCTCTGGATCCCATTGATATTGCGAGACACATCCTATATAGAGCTCTCCAAAAATCAAAAACTGTCTTTTTTGAAGAGCGGGATTTTTTACCTTCACTCTTTCTCAAGATCCTTATTATCCACATTAAAACAATATGTAAATATTATATCTCTATGTATCTTTGTTTTTTTACTTCAATTCTTCAATTTACTGTACTTTTACTGTACACGCTTGTTGGCGGTACATATACTAAAACTAGCCGAATGACCCGGGCAACGCCCGTGTTTTACCCGATTGAATGTTTTTATTCAAATACTATTTGTTACAATTATAAATTGGCGCCTTAAATAAATGCATATATTAGTTAATAACTATAGCCTATGTGCTTTATCTGTCTATGTACTGTTGGCTTCCGTAGGCGTCTCATACTGGGAAAAAGAAAGAGAGGATTCCATTTAGTTATCAACTAATATATGCATTTATTTAAGGAGCGACCCGCTCCAACACAATAGTTACAAAAACGAAAAAGCGAGTGGGGGAGGCATGATGGGGGGGGGGGGGGCAAAGGTGGCGTGATCGTAACCAACCAATAGGAGGGCGCCATTCCAAAAAAAAAAAAGCAAACGGTGACAGAGTTGATTGATTAGGAGATGAGGAATAACGCTCGTAACTGTATATAGAATTGGAGCGATACAGAGAAGATTAGCGTGGCCCCTGCGCAAGGATGACACGCAAAATCGCGAAGCGTTCCATTCTTCAATTTACTTCAATTATTGTACAAAAAATATGAATAATAGGTTTTAATCATTTACGGAGATGTCTGTTTTAAAGAAATGCGTTTGACATTACAATTATATTAAATAGTAGTGGCGTGGTGCATCGGTCGACAGGTCTGATGATAATGACGGTTATAAACAATCCAGGTTAAAACTCTGGAAGTTTTAAACGTGACTGAAGGGAACGCATAGCTTAACATGAAGCAATTACGAGGTTGACCTATTTTTTACAATTTTTCTGATAAAATGGCAGAGATTGTTTATTATCATTCAGCAAACATATTTACAATTAAACAAAATAAGAGTGAAATCGGCTTAGTTGTATTATATAATCTTGATATATGAGTTCCATTAAATACACAATAAAGCTGTGAGAGAGAGTCCCATATCTCTCTCTATATATATACTAGTATATCTATATCCTAGTTATAATATCTTCTACGTTTAATTCCTAGTGATTTTTACCAAATGATTGATATGAAGTTCTCGATCGAATTTTCTTATTATTGAGACAGTTCTTCATTTTATTCAGCGATAAAAAATGTTGGTTCGTCTGCACAGATGTCCTTTCTCCAATATTCGATAAAATATTGTCCTATTTATTTGTAAGTAAAATATTTCCTATTTTCTTCCAAACACAGCACAATCATCATATATAGATAGATATAATGGAGATGTTTTCCTTAAAAATATTTGATGGGGATATATAAGCGTTAGTCGGATGGTCATTACACATTGTAGAAAATTTATTTAACATAATTTTATTGTGAATTAAAGCAAAGAATTTAATTTTAAATTTTATCCTTTATATATACAATCCTATATAATAATTATATTGCAAAAGAGAGGGCTAAGGATAATCATTTGAGATAAAAGCACCTTTCCCTATCTTAAGACAAACATTTAAATTTTGTTGATATTTTGCCTTTTTTTACCATTCTCTATATTTTCAGCATACGTAATATAATTAGCAAATGTTTATAGCATTGAATCCCTCGGCACAGCTGACTGCTCCAGGGCGCGTCCCCAGGATAGGGGAACAATCTTCAGTAATAAAGGTCAGCTGCAAAACAAACAGAATAACTCTGTCGAATAAGCAGTCGCGGACCAAGAGCAGCATTGTCAGATGAATAGAAAGATATCTTTTTAAAAATCCTGAGTTTAACTGATCTGGTTGATAGACCTCAGAAAGGGTTCCTCTCCAGGGATACAGAGGACTGCACTCATATTAGTGCCGGAAGCAAAGGCTTCCACGTTAGGAACAGCCTGAAATTACAGACAAAGTCAGACTTTCACCAAGTGTGCCATGGTACCATACGTCGGAATATTCCGACGGAACCTCTGCCTGCCTCTCTAGGACGCTAGCCAACACAGAGATGTGAGACCGATCCTGCTCGCACCAAACAGTGATGCCTCCACACACCTGGATCGACCTGTAAGCTATCGCCTGCATTTTACGAGTACCGACATAGATGGGCGATGCAAATAGCAGAAAATAGTATTCCACAGCGATCATCCCCCAAGACATCAAATCTTTCATTCCTTCTTTCTGTTGAAGTCCTCGCTGCCACCTGTTAATGGGAACCTCTGCCCTTACACGACGACGCCTTCACCAATGTTCCTGAACAACGCCGCATCGAATAGTGGGACTATGAAAGAATTCCACAAATGTTCCATCCATTGTCGATGAGATTCTGTGAGATGAAAGAGTTGAAACCGACGGCAGTTTTATTTTTGATAAGACCTGAACTGTTGGCAAACTCTTTCCACCACGGTTGAACTCCCATCATATAAAATACACTGAAAATATATTATCTACAATTTGAATTAAGAACTTTAAAATAATAAAAATACTTTATTTGAAAAATCAATAGAACATTTTTGAAACTCCCATATCCTTTTATTTCTTCATTTGTTCGATTAAACATTATCATGGTTTTTTCTTCTTCTTTTTTCTACTTTATTTTCACTTATTTTCTTTTCTCCCCTAATGTTCCGCATATACAACTGTATATACCTTTGCTTGAACCTTGTTATTCACCTCAGTTGTTTGAAAATATATTTTTTTTATATCGACATATATCTTATATTGCGTTTCTTTTAAATATCATCAAATATTATCTCTACAGACCTTACTGCAATGAAATGAGTTATTGAATGAGAGGGCTTGGCTCATCAGTAGTGAACCCTCTCAGCGGTTTCGCCAAATTAATCTCTAGACCGCTCTACTATTGTATTGGATTAGTTTTCTTATATACCCTGTATTTTCTATGGAAGGTAGGTAAGGGGTGTTTAGTGAACTATGGACATAAGCTTATAGGTCTGTAGAGGTACATACATATAATTTCAAGGTATTGCATCGAGCAAAGCTCTTCCGCAAAATATGTTTTCATAATCAATATATATTAGAATATTAAATTTAATTGCCATCTATCATTAAAACTTTACACATATAAATTTACTGGCAATGCGTTTCTTTTAAATATCATCAAATATTATCTCTACAGACCTTACTGCAATGATATGAGTTATTGAATGAGAGGGCTTGGCTCATCAGTAGTGAACCCTCTCAGCGGTTTCGCCAAATTAATCTCTAGACCGCTCTACTATTGTATTGGATTAGTTTTCTTATATATTCACCAGTATTTTAATATTTTTATTTATAGTAATTTAATTATTCATTTTTAGAGAGAGAATTCATGATTCATAATAAAACTTATATTTAGTTGTTAGAGTGTTTAATGATGTTAAACTATTACTATATACCAAAATAAAATGAAGAAAAATAATGGTATAAATATTTATTTAGTTTAACATTCATTATATAACAAATGTTCTGAGATTTTTAAAGTAGAAAGAATAACCCCATACCTCTTGAGAATTGAATCTAAATCTCAATAATGTGGAATCTACAATTGAGTCAATAGAGCAACAATTCAATAATAATGTCTGAAAATACAAAGACCTTTCTAAGTGTATGGGTGAACTACTATGCATCTAAAAGGTTTGTATTGAAACAATTGCTACACAAAAGTAGATTCAAAGATGTTTCTTTTGCCTTGTTTGACAAACTTCAGAAAGAACTACAGAGAATGGGATAATCCAAATCTTGATGGGGAATGATGAGTAAATTCATTCTAGTTGGTGAAGTATCCAATGATAATATTAAAGTTTACTTGGATTTAACTGAACAAGGCTTTATTAAGGGAACATTTCCAACCTCCAATATCAGCTGAAATACTTCCAAAGCTAGGTTTTAGGCATCAGAATCGTGATTCAAACAAAAAGGAATCAAGTGAATATAGAATAGGAATTCTTCCTGGTTGTTTTGAGGGTGGAAATTATTACCATTTCAAAATTGGCAAAAAGAAAATCGAGAGTGGAAACATATCATAAATTATTTAAAACTATATTTAACTATAACGCTATATTCTGAATGTGTTTCACATATTAATTACTAAGAATATATTGAAAAAATAAAAGATAAAAAGGTCAGGCGTTGAAATCAAAATTAAAAATGGCATATCCTGACCAGGAGCACATGTGCTTTACAGAAGGCAGAGCGCCATCTGGCTAAATCAATGTTTAGTTGATTTCTGTTCCACCAGATGGCGCTCTGCCTTCTGTAAAGCACATGTGCTCCTGGTCAGGATATGCCATTTTAATTTTTTTTTTTAAAGAATATATTATACTGGAAATATTTTTGAAACATATATAAGGCACATGATCCTTTGAAATGAAATAAATGTCTAGTGTCCTTATTGATTGATAAAATAAGAGAAGGACATAGCTCATCAGTGGTGAATCTTCCCACCGGTTTCGCCATTTTATCATTGCAATAAGGGGGCAATAGAAATTTGTTTCTCTCCCTCCTCCATCTCAAAAGTTAAATAAAATCAGTTTTAAAATAATTATATGATATTGTAGCGTTATTTGTTGTATTGTTTACATAAATAGGTTTTAACAGTGACCCGTGAGCATCCGCCTCGAGCCGCGCTCCTCACTACTAACAAGATATCCGTGTTTTTCTTTTTGATTTAAAAAATCTGCTCGTTGGAAGCAATAAACGTTCATCGTTCAATTTATCTTCGCCTGTTGTTTGTAATTCTTACCGCGACAAGTGGTGGAGACGCTGGGTACCGATACCATCACGGATACCTCTGTCAGAAGAAGCCGTCGCCTAGAAGGCCTAGAACCACGTTTTGATTTCGACGAAAAGAAAAGGCCAATCAAAAAATGTCAATATCGGCTGGAGTTAACACGGGTGTTAAAAAAAAAAAAATACTTGCAAACATTTGACAAGAAACCCAACTGTGTTTAGCGGCAATGGAACGGAGGATTGTGGCAAATGGATGAAGGATTACGAACGTATTGCGAGATCTAACTGCTGGGATGCCACGATGAAATTGGCGAACGCACCATTCTTTTTGGAAGGGACCGCTGGCCAATGGTATGATAACAACGAAGAGGGAATGGATTCGTGGGATATGTTTAAGGAGATGTTTAGCCGGACATTCGACAATAGCGGCGTCCTTCTCAGACGCGCTAAGGACAACCTTCAGAGTCGAGCTCAGAAGAGTACAGAATCCTGTGAATCCTATATCCAAGACGTTCTGAGCTTGTGTAGGCAGGTGAATCCCGATATGAGTCAAGGAGAGAAAGTGGCACATCTAATGAAAGGTGTGGTAGAAGATGTCTATCAGGTCATCTTGATAAAGGAAATTGATACTGTTGAAGCCTTTGTCGATTGGTGCCGAAAAGTGGAGGCTTGCAAGCAGCGACGCATCGGGAAACCAAGGTTTGAGCGACTCCCTAACGTCGCAAGTATAGAGAAACCAAACTCCTCGTCTCTGGAAGATCTGATTCGACGAATCGTGAGAGAAGAAATTAAAAGTGCCCTACATTTCGAGTCTATAGTGCCGGAGGTGAACTCCCTGAAGAAAATTATTCATGAAGAGGTTGAGAGAAATCTGACCCCAATTGCGGAGCAGGGTCCATACTACCGAGAACAACGCCGCCACTTTGAAGGACCGGCGAAACCAACCCCGTATTACCAGCAGCAAAGTCCTACAAGGCTGACTACTGCCCGAAGAAAGACTGACGAATGGAGGACGGTGGATAATATTCCCGTTTGTTTCCAATGCGGACGCCCGGGTCACGTCGCCAGGTACTGCCGAGAGCGGCGAGGGATGGTGGATCGACAGCCACCGGGGAGATACCACCCTGTCCAGAACGGCCCGCGAACGATCTATAATAGCGATGAAACCCCAGGCCGCGCAAGTTACCGAAGCCCGTCGCCCTATCCAGGTCGTGGCCGATCCCCAGCTGAACGTCGCCCCTCGATATCGCCAAGCCGACGATCTGGCCGATCACCTTATCGTGAGGAAAACTAGAGCAAGCGCCCTTCGCTGGAGGTAAGGTCGCTGAGGAGATTATAAATCCTCCGCCGCTCATAGCCGCTAAGCTATCACAGAATATAGTTGACGTTACTATTGACGATAAAACTTTTCCTGCCCTTGTCGACAGCGGCGCTTCGTTTTCGGTTATTTCGGACCACTTTAGACAACAACACAAAAATACTATGTTCATTGACGCTGGCATGACACTTAGAGTTGCCGACGGGAAATATATCGTTTCCAGGGGCCGATGTACTTTACGTTTAGAAATAAACGGGTTAGTACAGCCGTTTGAATTCATCGTTTTACCAAGTTGTAGCCACGACATCATTCTCGGTTGGGACTTTCTGGAGGCGTCAAGGGCTATAATCGATTGTGGTAGCGCCGAGATTCTGTTAGAAAAAGCAGAACTACCAGAGGATTCTTCGAGCATATTCCAAACTGTAGCCGCCGACGATAGCTTTATAATCCCCGCTGGATCGACCAAGCAGATAAACGTAATCAGCGAAACTATACTCGGTGTGAGTGATGTCGTAATGGAGCCTTCGAGGATCCTCTTTCTAGAACATGATCTGATGGTTCCCGCCTCGATCTTCGCTGTCCAGCATGGAAAAGGGAGAATTTGGATAACCAACATCGGCACATGTGATCGAACTGTCCCCAAAGGAGTGTGTATTGGAGAGATACAGGTACTGGAAGAGGGTCAGCTGGCGGTCATCGGTGATGCTTCGGACACCAATCGGCAGGAGATTCTTGGACAAGAAAACTCTCCAAACATTGCCTCGATGATAAGACCTGATCTATCCATGCTTGAAAGGACCAGGATATGTTCGATACTTGGGAGTTTCAGCGGCTTATTTGAATTTAATAAGTTTCCGTCTAATCTGACGAGCACAGCCAAGCACAAGATAAATACAGAGGACCATCCCCCGATTAAACGCCGTCCATATCGAGTGTCGCAGGTCGAACGTCAAACCATTCAGAATGAGGTCGACAAAATGTTGAAAGGAGGTATAGTTCAGCTTTCCGAAAGTCCTTGGTCCTCTCCTGTGGTATTAGTGAAAAAGAAAAATGGTAGTTGGCGTTTCTGTGTCGTTTACAGACACCTGAATAAAATCACAAAAAAGGATGTATATCCACTACCAAGGATTGACGATACACTCGATTGCTTAAGAGGGGCGAGTTATTATTCTTCCATGGACCTCCGTTCTGGTTACTGGCAGATTGAGGTGGATGAGGCAGATCGCGAGAAGACCGCCTTCATTACACCCGACGGATTGTACGAATTCAAAGTTATGCCTTTCGGGTTGTGTAACGCCCCAGCGACATTTGAAAGAATGATGGATACCTTGCTGAGGGGGTTGAAGTGGTCAATGTGCCTTTGCTATCTGGACGATATTATTGTGTTTTCACCCACCTTTGACGAACATGTTCGACGCCTTGAATTAGTTCTCAGGTGTCTCTCAAAGGCTGGACTTGTGTTAAATCCAGACAAGTGCTTGTTCGGAACAAAACGACTAAGCATTTTTGGGCATCTGGTGGATGGAGAGGGCGTGCACCCCGACCCGGGTAAAGTTGATGCTATGTCCAAATTCCCTACTCCCAAATCCCTCACTGATGTAAGAAGTTTCATTGGAATGTGCTCATATTATCGTCGTTTCATTAAGAATTTTGCTCAAAAAGCTGAACCACTACACAAGTTGTTGAGAAAGGACACCAGATTCGAATGGGGACCAGATCAACGGCAGGCCTAAGAATCCTTGAAGTTGGCACTCGCGTCGGAACCCGTCTTGGCCCACTTTGACGAAAAGTATGCGACCGAACTGCACACCGACGCCAGTGGGTTTGGAATTGGTGCGGTTTTGGTCCAGGTCCAGGGAGGAAGTGAAAACCCGATTGGATATGCATCAAGAACGCTGTCAACAGCTGAAAAAAATTATTCAACAACGGAGCGGGAGTGTCTTGCCGCGATTTGGGCGATCGGCAAGTTCCGTCCATACCTATTTGGGCGCTCGTTTACAATTGTGACGGATCATCACTCACTCTGTTGGCTTTCGGGCCTGAAGGACCCGTCGGGAAGACTGGCCAGGTGGGCCTTAATACTTCAGGAATACAATGTGAACGTGGTATATAAAAACGGCAGAAAACATCAAGATGCCGATTGTCTCTCACGCAATCCAATCGAAGCGAATAACCCAGGGGAATCCGGAGATGACATACCAACATTAGCTGCTTTAACTGATATCGTCGCGGAACAGCGGAAAGATCCGGTAATTGTGAGAATATCGGAGGAATGTTTGAAGAACGATCAAAACCGCTTCAAAATAATCAGTGGAGCTCTTTACAAGCGGAATTTCGACCCAGTGGGGCAACCGTGGCTATTGGTGATCCCCAGGCATTTGCGCCCTGACGTCCTCAGAAGTCTCCACGATAATCCAACTGCCGGTCATTTAGGGTTGGCTAAAACCCACGATAGAATTAGGAGGAAGTATTTTTGGCCAGGTCTTCTGAGGAGCATAAGAAAATATGTCGGTCACTGTAGAGAGTGCCAGCGTCGTAAACATGCTCCCTTGCGACCGCCCGGGTTGCTGCAACCGATACCACCCACCTCTGTTCCGTTCCAAAGAGTCGGAATTGATCTCCTCGGAAGATTCCCAATATCCCATTTAGGAAATAAATGGATAATAGTTTGCACAGACTATCTGACGCGATACGCTATCACCCGAGCCTTACCATCAGCAGACGCTCAGCAAGTGGCCAAGTTCGTCCTGGAGGACGTAGTACTTAAACATGGAACACCACGAGAAATAATTACTGACCGGGGTAGAGTTTTTCAGTCTAAACTAATATCCGAGCTGACGGGACTTTGCTCTTCGGCTCAGAGATTTACCACGGCGTACCATCCTCAGACGAATGGTCTCACTGAGAGACTTAATAAAACCCTGGCCGACATGATGTCAATGTATGTGGACGTCGAACAAAATGAATGGGACGTTATTCTTCCGTTCATCACGTTTGCTTACAATACGGCGAAGCAGGACACCACCGGATTCACCCCATTCAGCCTCATCCATGGACGAGAAGCTGAAACTACGTTGGATACATTGTTTCCTCTTTTAAAAGATGAAGATCAAGAGGACTATAATCGAGAGATAGTGACCCGAGCAGAGGAGACGCGACAATTGGCTCGGCTACATACACTGAGAGCGCAAGAGGGCAATAAACGACTCTACGACGCCAAACATCGAGAAGTGAGCTATCAGCCAGGCGATAAAGTATGGATATTTATACCCGTTCGGAAAATAGGGATATCCGAAAAATTAATAAAACGATATTTCGGCCCTTATAGGGTGACGAGACGCATTTCGGATGTGACGTACGAAGTCGAAAGTCTAGACACTACTAACCGCCGTCGTAAGCCAAAGGAAATTGTGCACGTAGTGAGAATGAAGAACTACCGTGACCCGGACGAACAACTGGACCTACCCGAGGATGAGCCTGCCGTCTGACAGCGAGGACGCTGTCCTTTTCGAGAGGAGGGCATTGTAGCGTTATTTGTTGTATTGTTTACATAAATAGGTTTTAACAGTGACCCGTGAGCATCCGCCTCGAGCCGCGCTCCTCACTACTAACAAGATATCCGTGTTTTTCTTTTTGATTTAAAAAATCTGCTCGTTGGAAGCAATAAACGTTCATCGTTCAATTTATCTTCGCCTGTTGTTTGTAATTCTTACCGCGACAATATTAATGATATCAAAATTCGAAACTATTTTAAACTACTGTCCTCAAAGCTCCATAGTTCATCTAAAATACCCATTCCAAGAGTCTAGCATCAGTATCACTATAAAAGGAAGTTCCAAAATTGCAATATAACAGCGGTATGGTAGATTAAACTGGCGAAACCGCTGGGAGGGTTCACCACTGATGAGCCAGGCCCTCCCTTTAATTTTTCCATTGCAGTAAGGGCAGTAGAAATGTTTAATTTCAAGAAGAATCTTACGCCTTTAAAATAGTTTCGAATTTTGATAACAGATGGCGCGCTAGTGCATCACATTAATGATATATTTAGGAAAATTCGCGTAGTTTCAAAGCCTTCAATTATAGAACAAGACTGTTACAAATAGTTTTTAAAAAGTCAAATAATAGAGTTATATGTAAAATAGGAGTCAGACAAGTGATACTTTGGTCAGGAATCAATAAACAAATAGAAGATTATATTTTCACAAAAAAAAAAAAGAAGCGAAATATGTATTTGTGATTCAAATAATTCATTTATAGGAATAAATTCTTTAAATCTCAACCTGGAGGAAAGAAGACCTTTCTGAACTCTATAGAGAAACTTATATTTGAATAAAATAGTAGATAACTTTTTAAAATTACATATAATGTATTTCCAATATATACTCAAAGGTATATAGCAGTAATACAAATAATAATATTTGCCAGTAATATGGTATCCCTTAAATAGCAATGTCTGATAAAGGGCCCCTCAATTCACAAATGTAGGTTTGTGGAAAGAAATGCCCAAATAACTAAAGATTTTATATGAAAAATCAAGATACGCTGATTAAGATCCTTTTTTGTACCTCTCCATTTTAAATTTACAAAATTTGATTGAATAGAATCACCAGTGTGTGTTTTTGGGAGATATTAGAAATAAACTCTACTGCAAGATATAAATAAGGTATAAATAATTTCTCAAGGTATAAATAAAAGGAAGGTTAAAAATAGACGAAAAGAAGGAAAATATTAACAAATAAATGCAGTCATGGACAAAACTTAAGGAAGTAGAAAGTGTTTGATGTCTCTGATCGTGTTTTTTTTTTTTGAGGA
Source organism: Cordylochernes scorpioides (assembly GCA_030710605.1). Classification (NCBI taxonomy): domain Eukaryota; kingdom Metazoa; phylum Arthropoda; class Arachnida; order Pseudoscorpiones; family Chernetidae; genus Cordylochernes; species Cordylochernes scorpioides. The sequence goes on along the minus strand of CP092863.1, from coordinate 180,887,516 downwards.
GACAGAGACAATTTTGTTCATACAATTTGTTTATCTCTTGTATATTCACTTTTGTCCATGAGTGTATCTTTCAGAGTTATTGTCTGAATCCCGATATACATGTACATGCTATAAGGTATAACTTCCTTAAGTTTTGTCCATGAGTGTATTATGATATAGGGTCTTACTAAAACCATAATATAAAAATATAAAAAAGAGTCAAAGAGATGTTGTAAATACACCAAGATTCTATTTTGTGAAAACATCCCCGCGTGGAGAATTAATAAAAATACATTTGAAAAGATATTCACCTCTATAAACCCGATATGCCAAGGAAATTAATAAGATAAAATTTTAATGAATTTTACAAAGGCCTCTTCAGAAATAGATAAAATTGTTGTTGATGAGTCTTCTAAGGTTATTAGAAAAGATCAAACTTGGTAATCAAAAAAAGGCCTTAAAGACTAGCTTATTAATTATAAATATATATTTCTTATAATTATAAATCTCTTTGTACAAGGTCTGTCCAATAATTTCCCGGAAAAAAGGAAAAAAAAGAAAAATTGAGATTGAGAAATTTTATCAGAATTTTTCTTAATATTTTCCTCCCGCATCTGTACACAGCTTTCGTCGTTTTCCCCATGTTTCAAAACATTTACAAATGTCGTCTTTCGGGATATGTTTTTCGAAACTTTTTTGATTCTGCAATGATGGTTTCTCTAGTGTCAAAACCCTTCATGTTAAAGCCATTTTGAGCTTCGGGAATAGGAAAAAGTTAATTGAGCTAGGTCTGGAGAATAATCAGGCGATGACGTATTGGCCGAGGATCTCTGCACAGATGTAGCAGCCGAGTGTTGTGGAGAAACGAATACTTGGAATCTCACATTCCTTTATTTTAAGACGAATTGATTCGCGTAGACGTCTCAGAATGATTACATAAACTTCCTTATCTATTCTATGCTCTCTTTTCCTCAAGGTATCAAATACAAAGGTAGGCCTATCTGTTAGTTGATCATTTTCCTTTGTCTAGAATATAATAAAGCACAAGTTACTTGGGTGTTATAAATAAATTTTGTGAATATATATATATATATAATTAGCTGTATAATTTAGACATATATTGCATTTCAAAGTATTAATACATATATTATTGAGGCAGATGATATCAAACAAAAATGAAATCAAATGTTATTTATAGTTATGATATACAGTAGTCACGGTTATATAGGAAATAGCGCTATATACCTCTGTGTTCACTATCGCAAACTTCAGCTCCATTCAAAGCAAACATATAGCCAGGCCTATTCACAGACTTCTACAGTTGTTGGACGCCTGGGGTTGAACTCAATCTCCTGGACACCGCGGACATCTACTGAGGAGTCATCAGGAGATTTAACTGGAATAGAGTCAAACTGATTTATTGAATTTGTGTTTCAACTTTCTATGTTCCAGGACCTTGAGACCACATCCATTTGGACCCACGTCATTAATGTCTCACCACCGAACTAACTAGGAATTTCTTTGCGATGGTTTGGTTTCATCGAATCAACTTGGGGTCAGTCGAACTGAAGTCGGCGTTCGAAGCTACCCGACGTAAGGTAGTCTGTGAAGTAAATAATTACCCAATAAGTACATACCGTCAATCAATATCTTCGTGAAGCCTTCTCCATACAACTAACAAAACCAGTCCGTCCTTCATTCTTCTATATAGAAAATTGACCGGCGGTTTGTTGACGTCTTGGTTGGCCCATGCTTCATTTACCTATTGATTTACTACAGGTGTAAGTGTGTTTCTTGTACGTTGGCGAGAGGGGTCGAATTAACGACGTCTGTGTTATATCGTAGTGCGACTTTGACAGATATTCCTAGCCGACTTCTTCGCGTCGGATGTTTCACTCATTGAATCTGTTGGCGAATGGCTTTGTCAGGAGAACGGTATATTATTTTTTTCATACTGTAAATGACTTTTGAGTAAGGACTCTTTCTGAAAACATGTTTGAGAAGGAGCGAAATGTAAAAATCTATATATAAATAAAAAGCATATATTGGATCAAAATAAAATTTATTATTTAACCAATATTTCTAGGAGAAAAGCGCCTTTCTTTATATATTTATATTTCTATACGAAATTCTCAATAAATTAACCCTCAGCTTGAAACAATTTATTACTCTCATATAAAACAAGTGAGCCAAATTACTTCTCAAACTAAGTTATTGATATCATATAAATTAATTAAAAATATTAGCAAATCACAGACGCGCGTATCTTTTTATTTGAGAAAGCGAGCTTTCGAGTAACGACGGTCTTCTACTGGCTTAACAATGTCAAATGGAGAAATACAAACTAAAAACAAATGTTCACCTTCACAGTTACGGTCGAGTATAAAGGAATTAAAACTTTAAAATCCCTCTAAAACCTTCGTACATAATACATGGAGTGTTCTAGAGGGCTTTGATATCGATATGTACGCCACACAGGTGTACATTTGTTTCACACACAAACATTTCATATTTCTCCATTTCACATTTTTAAGCCAGCTACTTCGTTACTCGAAACCTCGCTTTCTCACATAAAAATATACGTGGTGTGTCTCTATTGTTAATTTTTAAAGTTCATTTTGGAAATACTTTGACAATTTTACTCGATGAATTCAGATAATTATAATTTATTGAATCCTCGTATGCGCGCGTATACATACCTATATACTGTATACTTATATACATATGTACTGTGTATAATAAATACAATTTAATTGCGCGAACATATGCTTTAGGGTAAACTATTTACAACTGTTTCAACTTTCCGCATGGGGGTCTATACAACGCTTTACAAAATTTTATTTCACTAAAATATTGTAGTGAAATGTTATCTCGCGTATTCATTTTAATAAAAAATGTTAACTTTGCTAAATTGGAGATTTTCCTTTCGTTTCACATATATATGTCACATTGTGTATGATGTTGATTTGAGCCAATACTTCTATAAGTTAATCCAGTAGATATAGATGTATTTCTTCAAAGTAATAAATATGCTTTCCTTCTTTGTACATTTTATTATAAACATTTTTAACAACTAGAAATATTCGGTCCTATCATTTATTAATTGTAGATGTTTCGAATAAATGTTTTTACTAATTATAAGATACGACATGAAGTTTCAGGTGGAATCATGTATCTAGAGCGGCACCTCTCCCTTCAATTATATATTAGAACGATACATTATTGTCATCCGAGTAAAACAAAGTGGTGATTGAGTCCCAACACCAGTTTTGACAATTTCAGACAAAATTCCAGCCTGTATTCCATGGTTTCGGGCTTGGTTCTCATCAAGATATCGTTCCTACGAGAAGGGTTATAAGTTCGTTCTAATTCACCAAACAGATGTTTGCGCTGGTGAAGTGGCGAGGGCTTACTTTGAAGCTAGAACACAGGACAACGTGTTGAGGGAGGAAGAGAGTCATCTACTAAAGTTTTTACTAGAGTAATAAACATAATGCATCGTTGTGTTGCATAACTAAAGGAAAATGTGTCCTCATAAAAAAATCACTAAAACCTCTAATTTGCACATAAACTCTCGTGGGGCGCGCGAGAAGATTAACCACGTGAATTGTCACCTCAAGCTTGAATATTGTTTTATCTACGAGGTTTTAAAAATATAAATATTATTTGACCACTCGCCCACTGCCACTTTATTTGAAAGCAACACTTTCTTCAAGTGTTGGCAAATAGTTTCACGACAGGACTGTGATATTTACATTTAAAACAAATTGTTTTCAGAAAGTATGTAAAGGTGTGAGTGTGGTCGAATTCGTGGTGTACGGGATTTGTTGAAGTGGGCTAAAAGTTGGATTGATCCCGGACTTGATCGACCAATGAGCGTCGGGCTGAGCGGCGCCGCCCGCGGGCGTCCGAGGAACTACCGGGATGTGACACGGATGGAGGACGACCTGGTAGCGCTCGAGATCGTTACCTCCAACGCGTCCAACGAGAGTCTTCCGAACTTCCTGACCTTCAACGACGACAGTCTGCGCGAGGTGGTGATCTACTCGATCCTCTTCGTGTTCGCGGCCGCGGGCAATGTCCCAGTCTTCGTGTCGCTGCTCAGGAACCGCCGCCACCGCAAGTCGCGCATCAAGCTGATGATCCTGCACCTGGCCATTGCCGACCTCATCGTCACCTTCGTGATGATCCCGCTCGAGATATTCTGGAGGATTACGGTGGAGTGGCTGGCGGGCAACGCCGTGTGCAAGATCATGCTGTTCCTGCGGGCCTTCGGGCCGTACCTCTCTTCCATGGTGCTGGTGTGCATCAGCCTCGACCGCTACTTCGCCATTCTACATCCGCTGAAGGTGAACGACGCTCAGCGACGAAGCAAGGTGATGCTCATCCTGGCATGGACCGTCAGCATTGTCTGGAGTGCCCCGCAGGTAGGTTCCTCCCGCATCACTCAAGCTCTCTCACATCATCACTGTCACATATCATCACTTTTTATATACATACATATACAATTTATATATAAACCTATTTTATAATGTTTATCTCAATAGACTTGTGAACCTACAAAAGAAAAGAAGGATTTGAAAGTATTTTACTCTATGAAGCAACTCAAACATTAGATTACTGTTTATTTCTACTTGTTGTTCGTCTGTGTATAAATAAAGATAATTAAGAGAAATAACGCACATTCCATATATTTTATTTCATATATAAATATAATTTTAAAGTTATATATATATATTTGATGTTAATAAAATTATGGAAACACCAAATTGCTTCAATTTGCATATGTTTTATATTGATGAAGATCAGCTCTCACTTCAGAGCTGTCGCAGATCAACATCGACCCAAACATCGATTTATCGGCCCATGTCGACCTGGCCGCCGCTATGATTTGTGAGCTGCTTCATTCAAGATTTTCTGTCATCAGAATGGTCACCACTTTTATTCAGAAAGTCGTTTGTTAGTTGGGAACACACATCCCGATATATCTCTCACTCCAATGATAAACTATTTATTGACGCAGAAATTCCAATAGACCCTAGTTTAACCTTTATAATTAAATTATAATTAATTATAAATTATATTATTTCCTTATAACCCAATCATTACCTAAAAATGCTATCAGTATAATTCATGCATTATCATTTCACTTATATTTATCTGAAGTTGTCAGAATGAAATATAATAATTTGTTCTATATTTTCCAAGATTATCATAAAGGATGAAATTTTATTATAAAAATCTATCACAATTGATATTTTAAAGACGCATGCGCAAAGTGCTTTTATAAATTCAATTCTCTCTATATATACATTTTTTAGAAGTTTAAAATAAAGTTTTTATATAAGAATGAATTATTTAAAAACAAAATATTCCTTTTAGAATAAAATTGTTTAATTTTATAAAGTGTTTGGAAGTTAGAAATAAAAACACGTATTTTGAACGACATGGACTGCAAAATAGAGCGAAAAATCATTATGTACGCCATTGAAACTTTCTATTTAAATAATACAAATTTATGTTTTTTATATTACGTTACTTTTTACTGTAGAACAACTGGGTCTTGGAATTCTACCATACAAAGCACTGGAGTGTATAAATGCCATTTAATTGACAGAGCTAATTCACTGTATTACGAGATATATATGATATTATTCACTACACTGGTGTCCATAAAATAAGAAACTTTTGTTTTTTAATGATATGTTTTAAAATATACAACGCTAAAAGCTAAAAAGTAATTTAATTAGGTATTTTAAGTCGTAGAATTTATTTATCGCAACCATTCGATTCGGCAAAATAGAAAATATGCAAATTTTTGCTTGTCTTTATAAGTGTGCTATTTGGCGTGTCGTTTACCCCATCTAAGAATTGTCCAATCATAATTTTATTTAATCCTTAGTTAATTATGAGTTTACGAAAAATTTAGCAGATGATTTAAAATGGAGAGCTGTTGGAAGAATGGAGGCAGGGCAATCACAAGTTGAAGTAGCAAAATGGCTAAATGTGAATAAATCTGTGGTCAGCAAAATATGGAAACAGTTCATTGAGACAGGAACCATCAAAAGAAAAGAAGGTTCTGGTAGAAAAAGAAAAACAGCTACCTCTGAAGACCGTTATCTGGTCGTAACTGCCAAGCGCCATAGGGAGATGACAGCTATTCAACTCTCTAATGAACTCTCAAGTGCTACTGGAACGAAAATTTAAAGACAAACTGTTTACCGAAGGCTTCACGAAGGTGCTCTTTATGCAAGACGACCAATGGTCTGTATCCCTTTAACCTCTGCTCACAGGAGAGCCCGCTTGAATTGGTGCTTGGAACATCACGCCTGGACTTATGATCAGTGGGCCAATGTTCTCTTCAGTGACGAGTCAAGATTTAGTTTAAACACAGATTCTCGACGAGTTTTCATCTGGAGGGAGCCTGGAACCCGCTATCATCCCAGTAACATCAGGGAAATAGACAGTTTTAGAGGGGCAGTCTCTTAGTCTGGGCTGGCATCAGTTCTAGCAGACACACACCCCTCCACATTTTTTCTGGGGGCACTTTAACTGCCCAAAGGTACAGGGACGAGATCCTTGAGCCCTATCTAAGGCCTTATAGAGATCAAATTGGTCACAATTTAATTTTTATGGACGATAACGCTCGTCCGCATACGGCTAGGCTAGTCAATGAATATTTCCAGAGTGAGAATATTCGAAGGATGGATTGGCCAGACCTGAATCCAATAGAGCATGTGTGGGATGCTCAAGGGAGGCGTATTGGAGCTCGTCACCCCTCTCCCAGAACCCTCGTTGAGCTAAGAACTGCTCTATTGGAGGAGTGGGGTTTACTACCCCTGGACCTCCTCCAAAGCCTGGTAAACAGTATGAGGGCTCGCTGTGAGACCTTGATAGCTGTTAGAGGTGATCATACTCCCTATTGATATCTTATTTCTTTAAGATCTGGAACCTTAGATTTGGGTATGTTGGTAATAATTTGCATATTTCATAATTTCACATATTTTTTTATTTTCATATAGCTAGTCAAATTCTCCATAGTTTAAACTATTTGTATACTAAATTTTATATTTGTTAATAAATTAGCTTTTGATAAATTTCAATATTGGTTAAGTTTCTTATTTTCTGGACACCAGTGTATATATATTTATGAGGACAGGGGTTGATGAAGCTCAAATTAGTGAATAATCAAGTAGCGAATTGATTTGATGATTTTTAGCAAACCTCTATATAATAAACATTTAAATAATTTATGATTCCCTGATTACACAAGGCTGTGGTTTGTGGTGATTCTGAGCGGCAGAAATTGTACCTTACGGCGTTTAAATATTCTGAATTTAAAATGGATTGTTACAATTGTCTGAATTAATATACACTTTGAGTAGTCATTAAAAATATTTACGTCCATTGTTGAAATTCAAAAAATAATAATTTATGTTATTGATCTCCGGGGCATTTGCATTGGTTTTGAATATGTGAAGCACCTTGTTTGGTATATTTATTATTAATTAGCTAAATTAATATTTCCATCAATATCAGTATAAACCAAATCATTACGCTTCTCTTTAACACTTTCGGCCCGAGGGACGCGAATTCGCGTCCTTGCCGACGTTTTACATGTACATTGGGTCAGCTGAGATTCTCACCAACCCACTGATAGATATGCAAGAAGGTTTGGGAAAAGATCCCTGTGGACGCGAAGTTGTGTCGACCGCCGGCGATTTTCTATTTAATTTTGAAAATTGAGGACGCAAATTTGCGTACTTCGGGCTTGATGCAAAATCGGAAAGGACGCGAATTCGCATAGCTCGGGTCGAAAGTGTTAAATGCCTCCATTTTTCGGCACTGTAAATTTGTAAAACGGAGAAATCGTGAAATATTTCAATCACACGCACGCCTTTATTAAGACATTCCGTTTTATACAGAGACGAAATATTTCAATCAATTAATCAATATTTTAGGTCTTTTGCGAAAATTTGATACATTTTGAAATTCTTGTTTCACTTCATTAATGGCTTGAAGAGAATTGGTCTTCTTTCTTTTCCAGACATGTTTGACTAAACGATATTATTTAAATATTTAGGTTAACATTGAATTATCGAATTTAGTGATAATTTCTTGCGTTTTCCACATCGATGGGGGAATATTTGAAGTTTTTACCTATCTGATCAATATATTAACAACAATTATTCTATTCATAAAATATTTCCAAAATGTAAACCTCTTTCAAGTGATATTACTTTTTTAATATCACGATATTATTTTCATTTTATCATTTATACATATTATTTATACATAGTATATAGGCTTTAAAACTATATATATTCTAATAATAGAGAGCATAAAAAGTTGATTCACTCATATATAAATGTTTTTCACACCCAGTTAAGGCAGTTCTTAGAAGCTTTCTCTGCAGGGCTTGCTGTCGAAGTATCGTTTCCAAGGCCATTTTTACTGATCTCATTGGTCATTCTCCATCTCCACAGTCCACCTCCTTGCGGCGGGTTCAAGTCCCAATTAAATATTTGAATGTCAGTTCCTCTGTTATGGCGTTGACTTAGTACTTCTCTCAGCGTCTCTGAGGTTTGTGCTCTTATCGCGCCAGCCACTCATTTCACGTTGAGCCCAGTAACCAATCAGCGGACAGAAACTATGGGCAGTTTGAAATCAATTTGCTAATATTTGAAGCTATCTCGGTGATGACCTTTAGAAACTTTCTGGAGGTAGTTTCTCGACCTATTCGACAGTGTCACTCGAGTCTACGTAGTTGTCCATATATAGTGCTGGCTAACAACTTCAGCTTCAAGACATTTCTTCTCATATTCTCGTGTTTTGAAGTTTGTATATAGTGCGCACACAGCATGAGGAACAGACACTTCCGAACATCTTCACTTCTAGTTGGTAAATCCCCGGGGGTTCTTTCAAGTCTTCCTTCTACCAAACCTCTCTACAGATATGGACCTGGTGAAACATTTCCTCGATATCCCCGACAATCTTCCTCTGTCGAAACTCCAGTAGTAAGCCCGGTAGAGAGTTAAGAAGAACAGGTCCACGGTCTGGAGGAAATTGTTAAGTTACTTCCCATGACTGGAATAGTTCGAATCCCAACCTTAGCTTTCTCAGATGGGGTGACAGGGACAAAAAAGCGGCAGAATCCCACATTGGGAGCTATTTTCTAAAGGAAAAATGCCTCACAGCGCCTCGATTCTTGAAGATGTCCATCCCCACCAGTGAAAGTAACCAAATAGATCTCTGCAACACTTGTAAGTGCAAAATTAGACAAGTTCTACCATTGCACCAATGTAGACATGTAGTGAACTTGCAGTAAAAGCCATCTCTAACTACCACCCACAGTGCAAGTAACGTAATAGATCTCTAACACTTGTAAGTGTAAAATTCGACAAGTTTTACCATTGTAGACATGTAGTGAACTTTCAGTAAAAGCAGTCGCTAACTACCAACCATGGTTATCATGGCCCCCTGTACTGTGTTTATTTGGGGTGAGTTTAAAAATTTTGTTTATCAGGTGGTGAATGCCTCAAAGAGTTTTCTTCATTTTCCATTTTCTGCTCCATTACCCCATTTACTCAAATGTCACACTATTGATTGAGTTGGTGTGGTAATCTGGTACTCTCGTCTTTTCTGTCATAATCAGGTAATTCTCTGTCTTTACCGGAAACTTGTACTCAGTGACTTATCTTTTTCAATCTAAATATATCTCAACTTCCTGGCTCGAGCTTTCATTCAGGAAACTTAATATTGTGGTTAACGTTATTTAATAGATTACACTGTGTAACACGATTTTTGTTCCTTAGTTCTTACTATGTTTTCCTGGTGTATTAGGCCATATACAATTGGATAATAGCAATTATACAAGCAATTTGAACTTCAGCTTTGATTCTAGGACATCTATTGATTTAAAAAATACAAGAAAGACACATGAAAAGACCTAATATTAGGAACAAGGAATTTAAAAGTACGAAATTGAATTTACATACATTTGAATATTTGCATTGTCATTAGGAATGAGCGAGTGTGTAATTTTTCAGGTTTCTAGGTACTCTGAAAGTAAGTTATAAATGTATTACAGCATTCCGAAACTCTTTTTTTTTGCAAACATATTTCCTGAATACCCAGAACTAAAAAAAAGTACACTTACATTCTCATCGGGGTCAAGCGAGTGTGCTAATTTTTAGGCTTATATGTCGTCTTTAAGTATGTTAAAATTATATAACAATATTCTTAGACTGTCATGCAGTTGAATAAAAGCTTTTTTAAAATATTTTTGCGCGCGCCTATGCGATTTAATAACGCGTGATTAACATTTTACATTATCAATTTACAGCAAAAGTTACACATTAGCAAAATTCATAAAATTAGACAAAAATGCGCCTATAATTCTTATAGACTAAATTATAGACTTCTATAATGCATTGTCATAGTTATTAGGCGTTTATTGGTGTTCTTATTACATCTTTCATTATTATTGCATAAATAGATGTCCTAGACATAAAACCGAAGTACGAAGTGTATAATTCCTTTTTTTAACCGTGAATGTCATAACACCTCTGAAAAAATATAATTATAAATGAGGAACGGGGAAAACTTTTTCTTTCACACAGTTTTATGTTTAGTTTCCTCTCTTCGCGATGGAATATAAGGTTTCCAGACTGTGTAATGACATGCTGGGGATGTAAGGAACAAGCCATACTCAACGTTCGAATATTTGGGTGAAATTTTGGTATATTGAATATCAGGTTTTATCTCGGAATAAGTATCATTCACTTCACGTGTCAAGGTACAAGGAAGTAGTTATTACGGTTGTTGGCTGTGCGAGCAAATTACGAGGAGTAATGATGGCAATTGGAGGCTCAGCTTCAATTGAATCTCTCATCGCGCGAGTCTTTTATAAATAATTTCCCTTTATATATAATTATACAAAATAATATTGTAGAGATGTGAAATTGATCTTTAAAGAGAGGAGCATATCTCCCATCAGAATATAAACACAGAATCTCTACGTCAGATCGAAGCCGTCTCTCATATTTCAATCCTGGTTGAATCACAAGGCCTTTCATCACAAAAAATACAATTAAAACAAAAAGGCAGGCTCTGAACAATCTCCATTTCGCAGAAAGAAATATATAATAAATTAAAACTTTTTATTAATATAAAATATTCATTCGAAAAATATAAATTTAATTAAATATAGTCTGCTCTTTCTTTCCAATTTTGATTAATTTGAATAAATATTTGTCCTTTGATATTTTTACGCTCTATCTTCATTTATTCCTTTTCCTCTCTTATGTTCTGCACATATATGATAATGTATGACACACAAGTAGCTATATTATAACCCTAAATTATGGTTTTATATGAAACCTTTTTATGTGTGTAAAACATTAATTATAAATTTATTCTCTACCCCTTTCAGTTATCGGGAATTTTACATTGGTCAACTGATAATTTACCAATTTAAGTTCGGAATATTTTATAATAAAATAGTATATAGAAATGATTTTTTTTACTTTAATATTAATTTTAATATTAGGATTTTCAAAAATAAACATTTAAATTTATAAATTCAATTACCACCTATCGATAAAATTTGTATCAAATAAATTTACTGGCAATGTGTTTCTTTTCTATAATATCATCAAATATTATATCTACAGACCTTACTGCAAAGATGCAATACCTTGAAATTCTATGTATATACCTTTAAAGACCTAAAAGCTTATGTCCATAGGTTTACTAAACACCCCTAAGCTGCCTTCCATAGAAAATGCATGGTATATCCCAAACCAAACCAATACAATAGTAGAGCGGTCTAGAGATTAATTTGACGAAACCGCTGAAAGGGTTCACTACTGATGAGCCAAGCCCTCTCATTCAATAACTTATATCATTGTAGTAAGGTCTGTAGAGATAATATTTTATGATATTATTGAAAAGAAAGCCATTGCCAGTAAATATATTTGTTACAAATAAAATATTTAACTACTTTTAACTTTCCCGTGAAATAAAATATTCTAACAAGTATGAATTAGGACTAACTCATATTTTATTTAACATAGGGATTTTTGTTCTGATTTCTCGATCTATGAATATTTTAACAGAATATTTAATTCAAGAATTTATTTAATACTTGTATGCACTAGACGGGTAAGCCACTTTCTTCCAAAATCATTTCCAATAAAGTTTCTTCTACTGAGCCTTCTAAAACTACACTCGGGATGATGACGGGCCTGGACCTCATTTCATTGTTTTCCTTATTTTTCAGCTTCTAATTAGGGACCCATTACCGCGACTTGAGTAAATCTCGTACATCACTCTTTGAAATAATTAATTCAGAAATCCGCAGAAGAATTCGGTTTCATTTTATATTCTTCAAATCGAGAATATATCTAATAAAAACAGAAAATATTTTCCTGAAAAATAAAAATAATTCAAATGAATTCTCTTCTAAATCTTGTTCAGAGAATTACACTTAGTAGATTCCTGATTTTGAAACTATGACACGTTTTTTATCCAAAAAGAAAATTTTCTATCTGTTCGTTAATCCATTTATTTCCAATTGACCTTAATTCTGATAGTCTTCATTTTGTTTAATACAATAAGATTATTTTGAATCAAATTTGAAACATATTATTTTGATGAATTAGAAGTATATTATCTATTTCTCTTACAATAACTAAATTCTTATATAGTATATCATGTTCATATTTCCACCCAAAAGTATTCTTTAAAATCGTTCGATTTATCTTAAGAGATGTCCCAAACACTTATTCTATTTCAATGAAAATAATCACTTCTGGTTATTAATTGCATAAATGGAATCAAATATTATATTCGCAGCAGTTTCCATATCCGAGATATTCACATTTATATCTGACGGAATTATCGACCAGCTATATTTTTACATTAGGAGACAGAAATATATCATTCATCCTTTATTGAAATAGAGTAGCTTTTTATTTAATTCCGAAAAATAGTAATTAATACTTTGAAAGATCTTTCAGAGTAGAGATGTCATTCCATATTTGAGATATTCATCATCTAATAGTATTCGAGAATAAGCACTTATAAAAGATCAATTAATATTCTATTATATTAAAATAATTTAAACTTTAAATTCCGAAGATCATTTGTTGGCTGGAAGTTGATTCAGAAAAAATATATAAATAAATATTATCTTATTGAAACATTCCCCTGATGAGATTGACAGCGAGTCACTGGAACACACGTTGGGAGATAAATAAGTCATTGGGTGATGTGTGGATATATTTATTACTAGCGGATGTGTACCCGGCTTCGCCCGGGTTTTATCCGAGTGAAAGTTTGCCTAACGAATATTATATATTATGAAGTATAATAAACAATGTTAAAGATTAGTTTTAATTATTAATCAAGATTGTGTGTGAATATGTGAGAAAGATGTAATATCGTTGTTGTTTTCTTGGCCGACTGTTTTACATATGGTGTTATCTTAAAATTGCTTGTTTTGAATATTTTTTTAGATTGAGTTGAATGAATTGCTGAATTTATTTTTGTATTTATATATAAATAAAATTAACTCTGTTGATTTTTTTTGTATTTAATCGATAACAGCGAAGTTACGCATGTTAAAGTTAGGAAAAATATTTGGATGTTAAGCAAAACCTGCTCCATCTCGTTTTACATAAATGTTGAAAATTTGGTCGAAATTGATGCATTGTAACGAAAGTTTTTAGTGAACAACACTTATGAAATTTGCATTTTATTAATATAGATAATTTGTATCTGATACTCAACATCTAAAATGAGTGGGTTTGAAGTCATTCAGGAGTCTGCCCATATTCTGTTTTTTTTTATTTCTATTTGTTTGATAACAGAGAGGGAAAAAGAATTAGACTACTAAACTTTAACTGTATATAATTACTTATTAGTGTGTGATACTATACACCTATCCCCCGATTGTTTTACACGTTTTCGCTTTTACACGGTTTTCCAAATAAGTTTTTTTTGTTTTTTATCGCACTATACTAAATGCTACTGTGATTGAACACATGAGCTGTGTACACATCTCACGAGGAATCCCGAGCTTATGTGCTGAATTGCTGCACACGCACACTGTGTCTGTATTTCTAATTTTAAAATAAATTTAATTTTAGATTTATATACACGTTTTCTCAGGAACGTATCTACCGTGTAAATCGGGGGATAGGTGTATACTTCTTCGTCAATCAAATATCTAATAGAAAACAGTTATTTTCTGAAATAAAACAGGGGGAGTTGCCGGATATAATTGCTAAGAAAAACCCAAAGGTAGAAGTGATGAGTTTTTTTGGTCTCTTCTCAGGTTTGTATCTGAAATCAAAGAATTATCGAGCAAAATTATTTCATATATTAATATGAACTGAATATATATGTTATTGATGGAAGTTTAGCTTCGAAAATACGACAATTTGGTAAAAGATAATTTAAAAATATATTTATCAGATGAACATCAATATGCAACGTAGTCACCCAAGCCTGAGGAATTCCGTTACAATCGAGTGATATGTGACCAATTTTATCTTCAAATATGAAATTGATATTCTACCGCAGAATAATTATTTGCTAATAATCTGTTTAACGGAATTCTGATGGAAATATAATTACAAAATACTTTAAAATAATATTTGACATAGAGAAGTCAAGGTTGTGACGATATCTGCTCGAAGCCTATAACGTGGAACAGAATAATTTCACATTTATTTCTATCATACTTCATTCACATTAATTATGACTTCTATTTATTTCTTTCAAAGATAATTTCCTTGTGATTCTTCTCTGAATGTATTCCCGATTTATTTGTCTTTTAAATAATATTTTCTGTTTGCATATTTGAAGAAAATACTGCGTGAATATATCCTATTTTTTATAAGTACAAGAACTTCTATTTTAAGCAGCGTTATTATAAAAACACGAATTGAAAAAAAAAAAAAATTCTTAACAATTATTTGAAAAATATTTTTATCTCTTTGTCATCTGTTGCTATCCTTTTAACAATGAGATTGTATCATTATGTTATAGCATAATATATAGCATAAGATTCTTAAATTTCAAATATGATTCTGGAATTTTGATAAATATTTATAGTAAATTATCTAAATAATAATAATTATTTCTTTTTCCGATCGCTGGCCACCATGCATTTTCAAAAGTCCCCGAGATATCTATTGTAACTAATTCAGACAATTCCTATGTTTATGCTACATTATTACCTCGATTATAGTATTCACAGCAGTGATAGTTGACTTGGTAATACCATGCTGCATCGGCAATAACATATTGTTTTAAATATAAAATTCAAATATTTTGTTTTTGAGAATTTTTTCAAGAATCTTTGAAATATTTGATAATAAGATATCAGACGGTAGCTTTCAGCTGATTCATAATTGGTTTGTTGGGCTTGAATATTATTTTCTATCTAGGAAGTATCCTATTTGAACGCATTTATTAAATATTGTAATATCGGAAGAATTGATGGAGAAGAATTTCAAATCATTTTATTACTAATATAATCTGTGGACAAAGAGATATATTTAAATTAGTTTTGTCAATTAGCTCTTCTATTTATGAATATAGCGTGCGTTGAGATTTGTAAATTCAGGTTTATAGTTCCTTATAGATAACTGATGATAATTATTCGATAAATTTGCATCATCACACATAAATTATTTATCTACAATATCTTTCGGTATTATTTATTTAAAATATTCTGGTACATCCTCACCTATTGTTAGTCCCTTTGGTGAATTAGAGGAATTCGATTTTTCAGAGTTTTGCAGCATTTCCAAATGGAATATTTGAATACTTTTCTTCTATAAAATTTTGCCAAATATTCCTCTTATCTCTTTTGATACTGTCTTATAATTATTTCTGACGGACTTAAACTCATTAACACTAATTGCCTTAATGAATAATATGAATATTTCACAAAATAAAAATACTTTTTCTTTTGTTCTAAATCTTGTTTCACAAATTGATTCCAAGATCGGAGGTGAAGTTGGAAGATTTCCCCTCCAGTGATTGTGTTGGGTGTGAGATGCTGCTTCCAGAATTATATCCGTCAACTGCTATGTCAAATATCCTCATTTCTTAGACATGATTTGTATCAATTTCCACAATTTTCTTAATTCTTATTTATAAATGATTTTAGCGAAGAGCAATCCATTTGCCTTTTTATTTCACTAAATTTCTATATAGCCTTTTGTTGTCTAATTTTATTACCTAAATATATTACTTTTAATATCAAATAAAACTGCCAGGTGGTCGAAAATATTAATGGATTCAGAAGTGTGCCGATTATTCATTAGCTTTAATGAGTGCTTATTTGAAATTATAAGCTCTATATTTATATATTAATTTTATTTCGATAGGTAAGAATCTTTTTATTATGAATACATTATTATATTCGTCAATAATAGGTTGTATCCGGTATAGAGTATGTTATTTGAACGAACCAACTAGGGTGACGTCAATTAAAATGTCCCCAGAGGATTAAAGGAGTATTTTTGAAGGTGACTTCAAATTCCTTCAAATATCAGAAGTGCGTCATCTCATTTATTTTGAGATGTGTAAAAGTTTGCTATTACCCCCATAGTTTTTGTTTATTCATAGATATAGATTGATGTTAAAAGATTGATCAGAAAAATATCTATATAACTATTTATATTTAATATTTATATTACCATTAGTAAGTACCATTGGTTACATTGGTAAGTATACCATAGCAGTGCGTGGTAAGGACAAAATACTCAGGAGATAAGTTTCTTCATTAATTTATTAGAACATCAAGCTTTCGGGCACAGCGTGGCCCTTCTACAGGATCAATTGTATAAGAAAAATGATACACTATATACACGAAGAATAAATCTGCATATGTATTATTAGAAATTAGTTGTAAAATTTTGAAATAATCGGTAATACTTAGGATTTTTGTTTAAAAAGAACATCGAGACATAAGCAAATTAATAAAATTTGTTAAGAAGAATAATATACGAATATTACAAGGTATTAAGATAAAAGCGTAATAAGACTGAAAGGACGTTCCTACGGTTCGACGGAAACTGTGATAAAACTATGAGTATTTATAAGGTAAAACAGTTTAAAAGGATATTAAAATAAATGAACAAAACAGGGAATTCATGGGGTACATCAATGGCTATTTATGTAATAAGCTTATATACGGCTCAGGTACATCAATATGTCTGTTTATACTATTATACCTCAGAGATAGCAAGGCCTCGACAACCAATCTTTTGTGTTTATGTGGTATATTAGAATAATGTGATCTTGGATCAGTTGTGTTGAAACTATGTCCTGTCTGTGAAATGTGCTGGACAATAAGTGATTTCGGATCGTTATGTCTGATGTTTCTGTCGTGTTCCTGTATTCTGTCTTTAATGTAACGGCTAGTTTCACCTACATAAACACTGTCGCAATCGTTGCATTTTATGGAATAAACAGCATTGTTTCTTTGAACAGTGTTCCGAGGCGTGTTGTTTTTAGTGATAGGGTTCCTTAAGATAGTGCCAATACTAGGGGTGTTGGAAAAGTAAGTGCGGATGCCGAAGTTCTTTAGTTCTCTAGCTATTTTTATGCTTTGCAAGGAATACGGTATTGTGCAGATGGATTTATAGTTGTCATATATCTTGGTGCGGGATGGGTTATGGAAATGCCTTAAAATAAAGTTTTTAGGATAACCAGAGGACATTAAATTTGAAATTATGTTATTTGTTTCCTTCTGCTTTGACTCCTCAGTGTAACAGTGGGTATATATTCTCTTGGACAAGGTTCTTACAGTATTGATTTTATGGCTTAATGGGCAGAAAGATGAGAAATTTATATACATTGGGTGAAAGGTGGGTTTATAATAGACTTCAGTATTATATCTATTGCGTGGTTTTGTTATGCGTATGTCCAAAAATGCCAAAGAGTCACCTGTTTCAGTCTCGGAAGTAAAGTCTATGTCTTGATAGAAATTATTCAATGTGTTGAGTATATCATTAAAGGCGTTAATATTGATTATAGCAAAGACGTCATCTATGTATCTAGACCAGATTAAAATGTCGTTAGGGAAGATATTAACTATACGTTTATCTATCTTGCGCATCACTATTTCTGAAAGGGGAGAGGATAATGGGCTACCCATAGGGGTGCTTTTGGTCTGTTTGAAGTAAGATTGGTTGAATTTGAAAATACTATGGCAAAGACTGATTTTGATAAGTGCAATGAGTTTGAAAATGGTGTCTGTGGGGCAACCTTGTTCAATTAGAAATTCTGTGGTGCAGTCTAAAATAAGCTGGTGGGGGAGACTGGGATATAAATTAACAACATCAAATGAGACCATGATGGTACCAGGTGTAACTGCTGTTTGTTGTAACTTACCTATGAAGACAGGAATGGAGGAAATGGTCGTCGGGGAGTCACTATCTCTGAGCATCGGGGCCAGTATTTTGGCTAGATAAGTTGCTAACGGAGCTGCAGGGGAGAGGTGGTACGCGATGATGGGTCTTAGTGGGATACCTTCTTTGTGTAATTTAGGTAGGCCGTAAATATAAGCTTTTGACATTATATTGGACAAAATATTTTTGCATTCTTCGGAGCTAATGATTTTCTTCCTCAGCAGATTGTTGATTTCTTTTCTAAAAGAAGAGGTTGCGGTATTCTGATCATCTATGGATATGGGGGTAAACGTGAGCGGATCAACAAGGATTGTGTCCATCTTGGAAATGTATTCGGCTGTGTTCATGATGACTGTAAGCGATCCTTTATCAGATTTGGTGATGGTTATATCTTTGTTCGTTGTTAGTGAGCGCAATACATTTTTGTTAATTTGGTAGGTATGTTGGGTTTGGTTGTGGTCGCTAAGGACTGCTGCGGTGTGCTGTCTGATTCTGAACTTCTCTTGATGATTTAAGCGGAAAATGGACGATTCTACCCCTGCTATGATTGTTATGGCATCAGCTTTGGCTTCAGGTCTATATTTAAGTCCTTTAGATAATATGTTTATATGCTCTGTGGTAGGCTGGAAACTAGAGAGATTCACTATTGTTTGTAGGGCATTGTTCGGTGCGAGTTTGAAGTTATATTTTTTGGACCAATGTGTTAGTTTCTTATTATGTCTAGCTGTAATGGTAATATCTTGCTTTTTGATGTTTTCTGTGATTCTTCTCACAATACCGTTTTCCTTGCAAAGCATAAAAATAGCTAGAGAACTAAAGAACTTCGGCATCCGCACTTACTTTTCCAACACCCCTAGTATTGGCACTATCTTAAGGAACCCTATCACTAAAAACAACACGCCTCGGAACACTGTTCAAAGAAACAATGCTGTTTATTCCATAAAATGCAACGATTGCGACAGTGTTTATGTAGGTGAAACTAGCCGTTACATTAAAGACAGAATACAGGAACACGACAGAAACATCAGACATAACGATCCGAAATCACTTATTGTCCAGCACATTTCACAGACAGGACATAGTTTCAACACTACTGATCCAAGATCACATTATTCTAATATACCACATAAACACAAAAGATTGGTTGTCGAGGCCTTGCTATCTCTGAGGTATAATAGTATAAACAGACATATTGATGTACCTGAGCCGTATATAAGCTTATTACATAAATAGCCATTGATGTACCCCATGAATTCCCTGTTTTGTTCATTTATTTTAATATCCTTTTAAACTGTTTTACCTTATAAATACTCATAGTTTTATCACAGTTTCTGTCGAACCGTAGGAACGTCCTTTCAGTCTTATTACGCTTTTATCTTAATACCTTGTAATATTCGTATATTATTCTTCTTAACAAATTTTATTAATTTGCTTATGTCTCGATGTTCTTTTTAAACAAAAATCCTAAGTATTACCGATTATTTCAAAATTTTACAACTAATTTCTAATAATACATATGCAGATTTATTCTTCGTGTATATAGTGTATCATTTTTCTTATACAATTGATCCTGTAGAAGGGCCACGCTGTGCCCGAAAGCTTGATGTTCTAATAAATTAATGAAGAAACCTATCTCCTGAGTATTTTGTCCTTACCACGCATGTAATTGGGAAGATTTTACCGTTTAGAAATACCATAGCAGTATAAATGTTTTCTCTGATGTGTGAAACAATATGTACGAGTCCATGTCAAACACGACCTTCTATCTAATAGATATGGCTCTTGTAGAATATCTGGAGGATTGTTTCTGATAGAGATTCATCAGTTGCAATCACACTTTTCCTAATATTGTTGTAGACATTGAATAAATATAGTTTATATATATAGTAAACATCAAATATTGCTATACATTACTACCACTTGTATTAATATATATTAGTTTTTATTTTTAATCCTTTCATGATGGGCAGTTATGCAAAACGCTTATGACAATGGTATGTTAAGGTACTTCAATTCTTAATCATAAAAATATTTAGTTCTATTTATTGCCTACAATATTTGATGTCAATCAGTCATTGGCCCTATAGTTGGCGACAGCAAGACGCAGTAAGTAGTCAGTTGGAATTGATTTGATGACAAAGTAAATTGACATGTCGACATTACGTCTGTCTTCCGTCGTCTTTCTACGCGACATTGTGGATGTGTGTGTGAGATGTTGGGTAGGTTAGGGGAGGGTAGGTAGAACGTAGTAAAGTAGTTTTACCCTTCTTATCTTATTTACTAAGCAAATAGCCCACTTCCCCGAATTATTCCCAATAGAGTAAATATATTCCCATACAATTATTATATATAATCAACCATAACATAGTTTAATTGTATATTATTAATAACAGAATATAGTGTGGTGTGTCGATTTATTAGACCAGCGATGGCCTAGAAAAATATTTCAAAGTTAGTGTTTCATTGGTATTACTTATTAGTTACATTTATATAAGAAGTTAATATAGGAAGACAAAAGGACAACACCCTTGAATGTCCATTGGGTTCTCATTGACTTCCGCCGATATGCCGCGCCGATATTCCAGGCCCCGCTTGCATATTTACCGACTGCGTGGTCTGTCATCCCAGCAGGCTGGAAGGAAGTCTCTCGGCTCCCACAATAGATTAATAGTACAGTAGTTATTAAATAGATAATTGAGGTATATCACAGTTGATAATATTTCTACTCAAAACATATGTTGAGGATAAATTTAAAAAAAAAACAAACAAACAAACAATAAACAACCGTTAAACGAATGATATATTATCATACCATACTGTCCACCATAATATTTTAAAATTTTACACAAATAAATTGTTATTTTATCTTCAATTGAAATAATAGTCACCGATGATTTACATTATCGTTAACATCTTCCTCTCTTATAAGAGATGGTGATGCACATTTCAATATTGAATCTAAAACCTCTTGATGAAATACAAAATAAATATGGAAATAATTACCTATTAAAGCCTGATATAAAATACCAAACTTTAACTAAACAAGATTAATGTAATGGCATCACTTTATATTAGTTTACTAGCGGACGTACCCGGCTTCGCCCGGGGTTTTACCCGAGTAAAGGTTTGTCTAGCGAACATTTGTTAAAACAATTCTCTAAAAACTTATTAAAAAAAGATACAGTAAAACCCCTCTATAGTGAACCCCAATGGGACAGAGCTTTTGGTTCAATATAGCCACGGTTCACTATAGCCACGGTTCGGCTATTTTTTTTTACTTTCCAAAATTTTTAGACCGTATAATTAAAGGACAGCCATACACACTGGAAGAGGCTGCCTCTTAATAGTGGTCACTTTGTTTTAATTCCCATAATTGACCAATTTCCTTACATTAATGCTGAATAATAATAGAAATCATAAGATGATAGGTTCTTCTTATCATTGACATACATGTACCTGTATGTCTAATTTTAAAATCAAAACAAAAATCTTAGGCAAAGTTTAATTAAATATATATTCAAAGATATAAAAATGATTTTAAAACATCATTATCACATTATATAATACAATGTTTACTTGGAAAAATGGCTCTAATACCTTGTTGCTTGAAAGCACTCTTCAAGCATTGCACCATTCAATTAAAGTTAGAGTTTTTCTTTCATTTAATGTTTCCACATATTCTTCAAGATCTAGATTTCGTTTTTTAACCTGTCATGCAAAACATTGCTGACTTTATAATCACCCCAGTTAATGGAATAAAAATAGTTTTTGTTTCATCACGGGCCGTTTATTTGGACATTTTTTTTGCCCTAAAACGTACGATCGCGGACGCGGCAAAAGTTGAGGTTGATTCCTCTTTGTAACAATTTTTAATAGCTTTATATTTTATCTTCTATAATAGAAAAGTTATATTCTCTTATTTTAATATGTTCTTAACATTTTGCCTGTGTTGTTTCACTTTGAAAAGTTCTGAAAATGGCCTTTTTTTTTAGAGAAATAACGTTTTTGTTTTTAAAATGCCTTTGTTTTCTTCATTTTGGAAGCCATTTGCATTTTTTATATTTCAAATTTAATGGATGCAAAGATATTCTATTTAATATAAAGTATAATGCGTAAAAATTTATACAACACTAGCGGATGTGCCCGGCTTCGCCCGGGTTTTTACCCGAGTAAAGGTTTGTCTAACGAACATTTGTTAAAACAATTCTCTATAAACTTATTAAAAAAAGAAGATATATTTTGATAATTTGAAACTTGTAAATTTGAATCTCTCGATAAAGTGAACATTTTTTCCCGGTCCCTGTGTGCCGTGTCATCCTGAATTTTGTCTTTCCTAATTTTCTACATTACAAAATCATCGTTTTATCTAGTGAACATTTTTTTCCGGTCCCTTGAAAAATACTCGATAAGTTGAATAAAATCAATATTAATTGGTTCCCTCGGTAATTGGAAGTTAGAGGAATAGTACCTTCGCCTTGGAATTGTATCATTATTCTTGTCTCAAATAAATTGCCGTGTCATCCTGAGATAATCTTACTTTTGATAAATAATATTTAAGATTTTATTATATATATTATATTATATATATATTACACGTTATTTGTTTTCTTGGCCGACTGTTTTACATATGGTGTTATCTTAAAATTGCTTGTTTTGAATATTTTTTAGATTGAGATTATTAGCTAGTATGTAAAAAAATTAACTCTGTTGAAATTTAATTTTGTATTTATATATAAATAAAATTAACTCTGTTGATTTTTTTTTTGTATTTAATCGATAACAGCGAAGTTACGCATGTTAATGTTAGGGAAAAATATTTTGATGTTAAGCAAAACCTGCTCCATCTCGTTTTACATAAATGTTGAAAATTTGGTTGAAATTGATGCATTGTAACGAAAGTTTTTAGTGATGTCCTCTTATGAAATTTGCATTTTATTAATATAGATATTTTGCTAAACTAAATAAAATATTTATATGGGAAAAATATGATTGAACACTGCCGTCTTCTCTTCACTACATCGTACACACAGGAATGCCAATTACGAGCAGAGACAGCTTCGAATTTTGTTAGGGGTTTAAGACAATATACAACTATAAATACAAACAAATACATCAGGACCTCCTGGAAGTCTATTAAAAATTGATTACAAGATTAAAGGGCAGTCAGAATAAGCGCGACAAAAAAGCAATTTAAATAAAAGCTTTTTGAAAGAGCTCTCCGCCTCATGGAACAAAAATAAATTAAAGAGTCACTTTTCTTAGCAAATATTTTTGAATATATATATATTAATGATATTTTTTATTTAAATTAGTTTTATATGATAATAGAAGGTCGAAAGTCACCATATTTCAGTAATATATTTTGTGTTTTTTATTTTGCTAGATTGAGACAAGATGTTAAGGATTTCAAGATAAATGAAATTATCAGTGTACAAACTTACATCTGAATATTTGATGTGTTAATTGAGTACATGTTGAATAATTGTTCTTTTTTTTCTCTTATTATTCAAAGAAATTTCAAAAGTTGGTGAAAGTTGTATTCTTCGAATATAAATTGTTGCGTTTGTTATTCTAATGCATATCGGAGTATGATTTTAAATTTTGCTAGGCACGGTTTAAACGACTACGTTAAGTTTGTAATTGTTGACCGGGGCAGTCACCGGCTAGTTCGCCAACTTGACATTCTAATTCTTCGTGAATATTGCAGAAGTCAAAGTGCTCTCAGTGAGAAAAGTCTTTCAACATTGCAATCTGATTAATTTTCAATGAACGTTACTTAGCAACCCTTGGTTAATCATCGCGGGCTGAAGTTTCCTCTGTAATTTTAACCTTTGACCTTGATGAACTCAAACAGTGTGTTAGTGACTAAACACATGGTCGAGGCAGAATGGAAGACCTGGGATGGTCCGGACAAAGAACACAGTTGTACTGGGAAATGTTCCATGGACAGAGAGAGTTGAGATAAAAGCAGAGAAAGATGAAGAGGGTTAATTGGAGGAAGCTTGCTTACTCCTCTATGGTGGCATCAGAGGATTGGCTGACAAAGGACTTGGAAGAGGCGATCCTGCATTTCCAGCTAGTGGAAGAATGCTTTATAAACCGTCATTTTTAAACAGCCGCGACCCAGGATCGATTCCGGTTTGGGCACTTTTATCTGATGAAAATAAAAGCTTCAATATCCCTTCATCATTACCAAAGCCCAGGCACAACCAATGAATAAACAAACGGGGCGCTGTATTACTTGTAAGTCGAACTACCTTCTACAAGTGCAGACTTGCGGTTCACTTACAGATAAGGCAGTGGCTAGCAAACCACCATGATTATCATGGCCGGTGCCACGTGTAATAGGATAATAATAAACAACAGTATTTATAACATTAAGAATCCTCACCAAGAAAAGGCGGCGTGTTTGTAGCCGACCAATAGGAGGGCGCCATTTAAAAAAAAAAAAGCAAACCGTGACAGAGTTGATTGATTAGGAGATTAGGAGATGAAGAATGACGCTCGTAACTGTATATAGAATTGGAACGTTACATATACAGAGTAAGCCTCTGATAACAGACGTTTGGTCATCCAAGCGGTAAAGCTGCGCTCGAACCCTGTAATATTTGGGAGCCTTCTTCAATTACAGAAGCTGCTTAGTTCCCCACAATCACCAATGATAAACCTTTGAGTGCAGACGTACAAGCAGAATGGATATGTAAAAGCGATTTTATTAATCAAATCTACAAAATGGCTGGGGAGATTTAACACTGATTATTCCTAGTTATTTTTTTTTATCTCCAGTTCCATATATAGTTGTAGAAATTAGTTTATTATAAAAAACATTCAATTAATTAATATTATTTAACTTATCACATTTTCAAAATATATTCAAAAGGTGTTCATATATTTTGATTGAATAAATTATTATTATTATTTTATTTCAACACACAAAACGCGCAATATCCCGGCTAGGGATAATGGCGTCGATTTACATTTTTAAACAGGAACAGTTATAAACATATTATACAAAGATAAATAAAAGAGAAACAATATTAGGAACCTGATTCTTCCAGGTTAGAAAGATAATCATAAATATATTTACAAAAATAGTTAAATATGTGACAATGTTCTCTAGTATTTACAAATAGATCAACAACATTATTTACTGTCTGTTGTTTAGCGATAAAGAAAAGTGGGAATTCCAGCAGTAGGTGTTTCGAGTCCTGGGTTTCCTTGCCACAGTGACAGTTAGAGTCCTCAACCGTTCCAATTGTTGCTAAAAATCCCTTAAAATTTCCGTGATCCGTGAATAGATTAATATGTATTGACCAATGGGGTATTCTCTCTAGAGATAGAAGATATGTGTGTGGACTGGGAATTACGAATTCTCCAAGGAACGACAATATAAGGCCTCTGGTAGAAATCCCGCTCCCAGACAGCGGTCGTCTGATAAATAATAATAAAGGGGGAAAGAAACAAAATCTATTTGTGGTATTAGACATTCTTCTCCTTAGTATTAATATCTTTTGATCGCAAGTTATTTGGTCAAATTTTAAGTTATTATCTTTCTATTTCCGATGATAACGCACGAAGATAGCGTTGTAATTATAGTTGGTTAAAAAGGAAATTTATTTTCGTTGCAATTTATTTATAAGGTAGAGGTTTCTTTCCTCAAGTCCACTCCTCTGTCCCCGCGTACCCATCTTCACAAGATGGTTATTCTAGCGAGTTGACATTCCAATATGGCGATTCTTCTAAAATACAACAGATATATCGTCTCCTCTCTATCTACATTTATATTATTTATATTGTTTAGTTTCTTAAATTCTTTGAAATGTAATATTTCAACACGCTATATAGTAGTGAGGGTTATAAATATTTTAGCAAACTTTTTTCAAATATAATTATTCTTCGAATTGAATAAATATTAAGAGTAGATATTTATTCAGCAATTATTCTCCCATCGGTTCTCTGGTCTAATCTGGATAAATAATACGACTGGACATATCTTTCAAAGTCAGTAATTTTTCACATTTATTGTAATGATTCAAGAAAAAAAGAGTCTGGAAATACAGATTGATGCCTTTATTTCACATTCCAGAATAGCTCCAGGCCTTTGGTTTATATGCCAATGATGGGATGTTGACTCCTGTATTTTTGCTTGGGTGTTTCTTTTGTAGGCATTTGAAAAAGTCGAAATTAAGGTCTGAGTTAGGCATTGCTGCTGATTTTGCAATAACATCTGTTGTGTCGTTGCCCTTCAGTCCTATGTGGGATGGGCTCCACTGGAAGGTGATTTGTGTCTCCCGATCATATCAAACAGTAGCAATCAATAAGTAATGACGTAAATCAAATATAGGACGATAATACTTATAATATTTGAAACAAAAAAAAGCATATCCTGACCACGAGCACATGAGCTTTTTAGTTGTAAGAGCGCCATCTAGTTGAACAGAAATCAACTAAACGTTGATTTAGCCTGTTCCCTGAAGTTTGGCTTTAAATACCTATTTCTTGGTTCCTCAAGAAGCCTCTGGGAGTGGTACAGCCTGCTCCACTTTGACGAGGGCCAACATCCCGAAACGCATTCGTGGATGGCTTTTCTTGATTTATCAAGAAAATGGGTTGGCCAAATATCAGGGAACAGGTTAAAGCAATGTTTAGTTGATTTCTGTTATACTAGATGGCGCTATGCCATCTAAAAAGCTCAGATGAGTGTGGTCAGGATATGCCTTTTTTATTTTAATACCAACACCTGACCTTTATTTATATTGTTTTTCGCGTTTATAATACTAGTAGCGGGTGTACCCGGCTCCGCCCGGGTTTTACTCGAGGGAATGTTTGTAGTCTAGTATGTTGATATAATAAATCTATCTGAATATTAGGAAAGGTCAGGTAATTTTTTGTAGGGTGATGCTCTGAAAAACAACGCTATACCACTTTATCACTAAACAAATTGGCGAGTCAAAAATAAGCAACCTAAACAATCCATTAGCTTTGCAAGATAAGAAAAGAAATAGAGAAATGCATGCAAAATTCTCAACACAAATCAAAATATTTAATCCTCAGAAGTAATGTATATTAGGTAGGATGAGGTTTATTTTGTTTCTATTACATTACATCATCTTTAAATCTCAAAGCAGAGCAAAACTGGCATACCCGAGACATTTGGCCTATATCGACAGATGAATCAGCTTTATAATCAATATGGGCATTATACTGCAAACCTGAAAACGGCTTATGAGTCCAAAGCTGAATACGCTGAACAGGAACTTGCATAGTTTGTGTAGCTGCGACGCGGGCTTCAGAATACCTAAGACGGCGAAGCGCACGACGCGTCTCACTTTGAAGTGGTGTCTCAATAGCTCTAGCATTCCTATATCTCCTGGAAGCAGCCGTATTCCTACCAAGTAAACGTCGGCTGTGGCGAGGCATATTCTGAAAAAAAATTTAGATTGAGATTAATAACAAAAGCTTCAAAACCAGCAATTTCTAAACAAAGCATAAAAATTTCCTGTCTTTTTGAGGTAAAAATCAAAATTTTTAAATTTCTTATTCAAAATAACCTTCAGATATGTTAAAAAGATTTAAAAAAACTAAAATCATGATATTATATTACCAAAAAAATAATGTACAAAACCAGTTATCATTAAAAAGCTTCAAAAATAGACCAACCGCTGGATATGGCAATGAAAAAGCATGCTTTTTTGAGGTAAAAAATAGAAATAATTTTCTAAAATACAAAATACAACCCCTATATGTAAGAAAAAACTATAAATAATCTAAATATAAAATATTTAATCAAATAAATTAAAATATCTTTAAAAAAAATTTGAAAAAGGACTTCAAAAAGACAAATAAATGAATCCGTAAAAGAAATCCCTTGCTTATTTAAAAATATAAATAACCTATTTTTTAGATACAACCCATATATGTAGAAAATATAATAAATAAACTGTATTTAAAAGATCAAAGCAATAATTAAAAAATTCCATAAGAAAATTTAAAAAAGGACCTCAAAATGACCCATAATTGAACACAATGAAATTGCTTGCTCTTTTTTGCGATTAATAATAAAAAAAAAACAAATATTTTAAAAAACACAACACCTATATGTTATAAATACCACAAATAATTTGTATTTGAAAGATCTTAATAATTAAATAAAAATTTCTTAAGAAATATTTGAGAAGGGCCTCATAATGACAATCACATAAACATATCAATAAAATATCTTACATCTTAGTGAAAAAAAATAGAAATAACCCAAAATTTGTTTACAAAACAACCCATATATGTGGAAAGCACCATAAATAATCTACTTTTAAAATATCTAAGCAATTAATTAAAATTTTGTTAAGGTCCTCAAAAAAGACATAAAATTGAGCACATTAATGAAATTTCAAGCTTTTTAGTGAAAAAAAAAAATAGAAATAACCCAAATTCTTTTTTACAAAACAACCCATATAAGTGGAAAACACCATAAATAATCTGTTATTAAAATATGTAAACAATTAATTAAAAATTTTGTTAAGGTCCTCAAAAAAGACATAAAATTGAGCACATTAATGAAATTTCAATCTTTTTTTGTAAAAAATAACATAAATAACCTTAGTCTTATAAAAATACTAACCACGTAAGTTAGAAATAGCATATCTGTATATAAAATAAAAAAGAAATAAATTAAAATTAGCCTAAAAATTTTATCTAAAATATAATGTAACATGATATTTATTAATTTTATTTATGTAACATAGTATTTATTATTTTTTTATTAACAGAGTGGTCATTTTTATGTTTATATCTGGCGACTCTGTGAATTTCCCTCGTGGCTTATCTTTTGTTTACAATTCATAATTTTGTCCTTCCCTGAAATAAATTTTGTTTCCTCCTGAAGTTTTTGTCTTCCCTAATTTTCCACATGGCAATAAAATTGATCTCATCAAGTAAAGCTTCAACTTTTTTTTGGTATAAAATATGAAAACTATAAAATAAAAGTATCTTACCATGTATAAAAGTTATTAAAATATATATAAAAAAGATTAAAAATAATTTTCCAAGAAGCGCAAAAGTGTAAACACTTTTGAAAGTGTAAACACTTTAACTCTGTTGAATTTTTTTGTATTTTATCGATAACAGCAAAGTTATGTATGTTAAAGTTAGGAAAAATATTTTGATGTTAAGCAAAACCTGCTCCATCTCGTTTTACATAAATCTTGAAAATTTGGTCGAAATTGATGCATTGTAACGAAAGTGTTTAGTGATGTCCACTAATGAAATTTCCATTTTATTAATATAGATAGCAATAAACTGAAAATATAATTGTGGTAAACTGTGTGTATGGAATGAAATCAAACTGGAAGACATTAGCAATACGGAGGCGGCATTCTAACTGAGAGCCTCCCCAAGGAACGGTTAGAAAAATGTGTAGACGGCGCCTCGAACTCCCAATTTATGGTTTACATCCCGATTGGGCTGTGTGGGTTTATCTGGTGAATTGATATTTTATTGGATTCTTGGAGTTTGTTTGTGTGAGATAAAAGACCTCACCGCGCGTGCAGGTGGAGTTGTTTTTTCAAAAGAATAAATAATATTTGATTATTTTGATTTTACACTTTTTCTTTGTAAAAATAGATAGAGAGTAACTATAAAATAATCTCAAGATTTACTCTGGAATAAATTAAGAACGTTTTGTTCATTATGAACATATCGATCACATTTTTAATTAAGAAAAATCGTGAATGATCGTGAAACCTAAAGTTGCTGATGGCTTGCGCCATCTCTCGGGATAAATATTAACTAATCGTTGGTTTTTATTTATTTTTATTAATTCTAGAATAAATGGAAATCTAGGATTTGTTGATATTTATTCCAACAGACGGCGCAAGCAATCAGCAAATCTTAGTTGCACGATCTGGATGTGCTTTTTTCCATAATTTATCCATCTGATCCCAGTACAATTTTGTTCAGTTTTTATATTCAGAATTGTTGTTCAAAGATTGTTTTATTATTATTATGACCTGATTATTTTTAAATACGAGAGTGAGGGAGTAAATTTTTCAATGATTCAACTTATTCATTTCGATAACTTTATATAATTTCAACAGGAATATTTTGCACACGTAAAAGTAAATATAGAATTTTGAAAAAAAGAGCAATACCTTGAGATATTTAAAATTCAACTTAAAGTTATTTTCTCAGATCCAGGCACGCCCATTTCAATTTAAAGATTCAATGAACCGGTAATTAACCCAAAAAATCCTGAAGTTCGCAGAGAGAATGAAGTTGGCGCCGCGTCCAAATATTTGTCTCGCCCAAGAATAAAGCTACTTTAAATTGCGCCGAGTTAAATTAGATTCCCCACAATTCTGAATCTTGCTCCAGATTTTAAATTGCATTTTGATTCCAATAATTCTTCCAACTGACGGAAGCTATTAACTTCCTTTGTGGATCTTTCCCCCTGGCAGAAATATCCACGCGGACCTCGAAGTATCGTTTTGTCACCTTTAATACGGTCTTCCGCCTTAACTAGTTTCTGATGCGGACTTATTACAGATGGTGTGCATCGAAAGCTTCTATTTAACTTGCTTCCCTGTCTGCCTGTCGTTCTGTCTGTCCACAAATCTAATAATCAAGAAGTCTAGGAGTCTGAAATTTGGCACACTACTTCACGCTTGATGACAGTGCAAGTTGCCAATATCCTTATATATAGTCACGACCGTCATCGGCCGCCTCTGTCACGGATGCGCGCGCACAGGGAGGTCACGTGCTCGCCGGAGGCCAATAAAAAAAAAAAACTCCCTCGAGCCGGATTTGACCCAGCGACCTAAGGATCACCGTTGTAACATCTACAGTCCTCCGCTCTGCCAACTGAGCTATCGAGGGATACAAACTGTATGAATAAGTTTACCTTATAAAGTCAATTAATCCTATTTCTACACAAAATGTATCCTTATATATAGTCACGACCGTCATCGGCCGCCTCTGTCACGGATGCGCGCGCACAGGGAGGTCACGTGCTCGCCGGCAGCCAATAAAAAAATAAAACTCCCTCGAGCAGGATTTGAACCAGCGACCTAAGGATCACCGTTGTAACATCTACAGTCCTCCGCTCTGCCAACTGAGCTATCGAGGAATACAAACTGTATGAATAAGTTTACCTTATAAAGTCAACTAATCCTATTTCTACACAAAATGTATATATATATAGTCACGACCGTCATCGGCCGCCTCTGTCACGGATGCTCCCTCGAGCCGGATTTGAACCAGCGACCTAAGGATCACCGTTGTAACATCTACAGTCGGGTTTAACACGGGCGTTGCCCGGGTCATTCGGCTAGTATATATATATATATGATGCATTTTGAATGATAGAATGTAATTTTTTTTTGTTTTTACTGAAGATTTAACTAAATGGAGTATGTAAATTTTTGTTTTGTTTAAAAAGATTTGAAAAATAAAGAGATGATGATTGAGGTGGAGACAGCCACAAACGACTGCTAATTCTTTTTCACACATCTAGAATAGAAATATATCAGCTAGTCGACAGGATCGCTGCCTACGGGAAGATCCCAAGAATATATTATATTTTATCAAGATCAAAGCAAGGTTCCTGCCAGGAATATTTAAAGAAAAAAAAAATCGAAATGACATCCCCTTCGCACCCACAATGTAATGGGCTTGTAGAGAGGGCGAATGCGACAATTATCTCAAAACTTAGACTTCACCATCAACAAAATCCCAGAATACCATGGCCTAAATTATTACAAAAGGCATTAGAAGAATATCGGAGTATTCCTCATTCCATAACTAAAATGCCTCCCGTTTATTTGTATTTTGGCATAACGCCATCATATATCAATAATTTAACAAGAGCATATCCACCCATAGAAGAGGCTAGGAGAATTGCAAATGAAAATACAGAAAAATTACATCTTAAATTGGTAAAAAGATATAATGAATCCCATAAAACGCCTAATCTAAAAATAGGGGGGATAAGGTCCTTTATAAGGTCCCTTACCAATCAGGTCAAGGTAAGCTCATGCCAGCCTTTTATCCAGAACCATACACCATAATTTCCATACCCTCACCACAAACCATAGAAATAGATAAGCCATGCCAACCCGAAAATAAGCATGCAACAATAGTTAATATTTCTAAAGTAAAGCTCTGGGAACCGGTAACTGAAGATAATACTGAACCACCATTCCCATTTCAGGAAGAAGAGGATTTGGAAGGATGCTTGGGTGTCGAACCTAAAAAGCAGGTTTCCACCGATAGTCCTCAGGTTTTATTCTCTTCCATTAAAAAAAATCCAGATCACCCCACAGAGCCCCTGGAGAAACTACTGCTAGTTTCGGTAGACATCCAAACTGAATCGGAACCAGTTGTATCCTGTGAGGTTTTCCAAAGGTGAAAAAGGTCATATAAATTCCAAGAACTGGGGTGCGGTTCATTGGGAAAATAACAAAAAGTTGCCCTGGAATGGGATTCTACATGGAGAGTGTCTCCATAGACATGTAATGTCCAAATTTTAAAATATCATTTTTTTTTCCTGCCTATTGTTAGTTAGGTTTTGTATGGCCACCTTTTCCTGTGATTTTCCCCAACTAACAGGCTTTGGTCGCCTTTTACCTCTAACAATATGGTTTCTTGTGTAATATAATTTTTGCATTTTTTTTTTCGAAATGTATCTTATCCTTTACCTTCCATCCCCTCCCAACCTCCGTTGAGAAAAAAATTAATACAATTTTTTTTTGTGGGGGGTAGTGATGCATTTTGAATGATAGAATGTATTTTTTTTTGTTTTTACTGAAGATTTAACTAAATGGAGTATGTAAATTTTTGTTTTGTTTAAAAAGATTTGAAAAATAAAGAGATGATGATTGAGGTGGAGACAGCCACAAACGACTGCTAATTCTTTTTCACACATCTAGAATAGAAATATATCATATATATAAAGGCTTCTATGTGGTCGATAATTGACTAATTTTTTAATTTCTATATTTAATTTCAAATATTGTGTTAAATTTTAATAAACTTCCAGAGAGTATAGAATTCATAAAATTTGTAGACTCGCTCAATCCAGCTAACATGCCAGTTGACAGAATTCCAGACTTCTGGGTGGTCGGAAATGAACTATTTTTCCTTCTATGTTTACTTTCAAATTGTGTGATAATTCAATTTACTTTCTGACACCACGTAGAAGTTTGGTATTTAATAGACTAGTCAATCCAACCTACTTTACAAGAGTACAAATTTCTGACTTCCAGGTGGCCGCAGTGATGGTCGGGACTAGACGAGAGAAAATATTTTTCTTTAAAACGAACAAATATAAATAAAACCTTTACTTTGGAACTGTGAGCGATTGGAGTTCTATAAAAATGTAGTCGGGGAGATCGGGGGACTGGAATAATTTATATATTTCCTTTCAATATTTGCAATCGAGTTTGAATATACTTCCAGAAAACATTTAATTCTTAAATTCAATACACTCTCTTGATCCTGCTAACAATACAATGGTCTACAAAATTCAAGATTTGTGGGTAGTTGAGATTGGACAAATTCTATATATTTTCAAATTTTGTGATCAATTTTTAAAATCCTCCAATATAGCTTAGAAGTATAAAATAATTTGAATGCTTGCTCATTCAAACTGACAACGCTATCGTTCCAAAATCAGACTTCTAGGAGGCCGCGATGGCCTGCAATAAAGAATTAGAATTTGTTTAAACTTGTAAATTTAATGAAACAAATAGACGTAACAGTTTGTAACGTAATGAACGGCTGGACTTCCATACAAATAAATAGGTAGTATGTGAACTAATGATATAAATAATTGGGAGTATATTGTCAGAAATATATAATCATTTATAATAATAAAAATGAAACATTCAAAACAAATTTGAAATGAAAAATAAAATGAAAAAATTGTACATATAGAATATATATTAAAAATGGCATATCCTGACCAGGAGCACATGTGCTTTACTTTTTTCAATGTTTAGTTGATTTCTGTTCCACCAGATGGCGCTCTGCCTTCTGTAAAGCACATGTGCTCCTGGTCAGGATATGCCATTTTTAATATTGATTTCAACACCTGATCTTTTTATCTTTTATTTTTTTATTTCGTTTTTTAATATAGAATATATTTAGTTGAATAAAAAAATGAATAAATAAATAAGTAATAAAAATATGTTAAATCTGTACGAGTAGACATATATAGAAGAGCGGTGGGGGGCGAACATCAAGACTTTCAAACTAAATGTGATTCAACAGGAAGCATTTTTATGTTTCCCCTCTTCTCTCAATATACGATGATCGACCCCCGCAGCTTTAGATACATATCGAAAAATGCAGCAAAATTGAAATTGGACTGGGATCAGGTTGATGACTTGAGACTCCTCTGACAGCTTGCACCACACTGTTGGCCTGAACGTGGTTCTTGATTTTTAAGAAGGTATATTTCTGATTCTGGAATATTTTAAAACATCGATTAATTGACATTTATTCCGAAAGATGGCGCAAGCCATCAGCTACACCATCAGGGGAGAGGTCTCTTTCATACAAATATTCTCCCTTTTAATGCGTTTTAATAAACCATTAAAAACTATTTTTATATTAATTATTTTTTTATTATTCTTCAACACCTTTGACTTCCGGTGACAGGTGACTTATTATTAACTTACATCACAAGACACAGAGCGCTAATTAATTTAATCAAAATTTTCTGAGCGGTCCTTTATATGAAAGAATATATACAAATTTCTCATTTTAATAAACCCTTAGAATAAATATTCATATTTGTGAGAATAGATTATATAAAGGATTTAGGCTCTCTTTCGCTTCCTTTGTGCATCTTTCAAAATTTCCCCAGAGATTCCATCACAAACGACCACGGCTCAGAGCCATGTAGAGATAATTACTGAGGTCGATGTGGCAAACTTTAAGGCGCTCGCTGTATTTTTATAGGCGCAGTCAATCTTCATAATGAAGGTGGATATATATTTATTCAATATGCAGAATTAACCCCACAAACTAAAAATATTTCTATAATTAAAGTAGATCATGATGTCCCTTGAATAGAGAGATGTGAAACAGAGAAATGCAATTTGACAATTGAAATAATTTTATAAACTACAAATATTTTCTAATATATTTTTAAAATGCAAAGGTTTGATTTATCCTGTAATCGACTGCAGAAACAGAATCCTGTGAACTTTGTAATTAAATCTCTCTCACCTGCGAGGCATTCAACTGGGAAATGTCGCAGGCGATCTCTTAATAACCTAATCACTTAGTTAATAGTTGCTGTTAATCTGTGAATTAGTCGTCTGAAAATTTAATATGTAAATAGAAATATCTATTTCTCATATTCATCATTTATTAATATGTATGATTTGAACTTAATAAATTATTTTATTATTACAGAAGCACGAAGTCTATCAGACTATTGTGCTATATTATAATTACTTACATATATATCTTTAATTATTTACACGATGAATTAGTAGTAATCTATAAATCTGTGTACAAATAGTTCTGAACTTGCCATAGTTTTCATAAGATTGAGCATATACAGAAAGATGGCATTATGTCAAAGTAAGCAAGTACAATTTGGTTAGTCAGAGGGCAAGCCAACACTCTGGGGTTTCAACATCTAGACAGCATTCACATGTTGGATCATTTATAACTTCAATATAAAAAATAAAACTTAAAAAAGGGTCCTCTGCCTGTGAAGAACAAAGTAGTGTATTTATCAGGAGTAATGAAGCTTGGTATTTCTCTCAGAAAAAAAATCTTGAACGTTGCAATAGTTTGAGAAAGATAAAACCTAAATTTTGTATTGATATATAATTTATTCAACTCATTTGAAAGGGGCTTATTTAGTGTTTGGTCTGTCAGAGAATTCCTCATATTGTATCTAATTAATGATAATTCAAGGTCAGCTCATAACATACTCATCATATGTAACTGATTTGATCTTAATAAATTATTTTATGATTCAAGATAAAATTGTGAAAAGGGTTCAAAAACTACCAAATTTCTAACAATGAATTACCTTTTTTTTTTAAATGCACGCTTACAAGCGATGATCGCTCTTCAACGGACTTAACCAATTGATCCACGGGTGATTCCTGGAACCGTCAAAGAGATGTTTATTTGAAGTGTGGTCGAAGAGTTGTCGAGATGGACAATAAATGGCACTTTGTACCATCGTCTATTCCTGCGTACTTTGTATGGCGCAGGATAAAGTGGCGGGAGGATGATATATTCATGTACCAACCCTCTCCCTTCAATTGTGTAACAACGGAACGATACATTGTACACCACCTTAGTAAAGGAGGTCGGTGGAAGGCTGGTTAAACCGTTTGGTTTTCGACCACTAGGACCCGGGTTCGATTCCCGCATTGGACACTTTTTTCTGTTTAAAAAAATGCTCCAATGGCCCCCGATTCTTGCAAAAGTCCAACCCCACCAGCGAGTGCAAGTAACTAAACGGGGCTCTGGCATTTGTAAGTGCAAAGTCGAACTGCTTTTCACATGGGTAGACATGTGGTGCGCTTACAGTAAAAAGCAGTCGCTAACTACCCACCATGATTATCATGGCCTGTACCACGTGTACTAGGGATAAGCAAAAAAAAAAAAAAGTACCAACCCTCTCTCTTCAATTGTGCAACAACAGAACGATACATTGTGTACAACACCTTAGTAAACCTTTACTAGTGAGGATAAATAATGAGCCACAACACCAGTTTTGGAAAATTCAGACAAAAGACCAACAACCTGTATACCATTGTTCGGTTCTCAATATTGGCACACGGCCCTGTACTGATGAGGGACAAAGCCCGAAACCATAGGTTGGGTTTTGCCTGATTTATCAAAACTAGAGTAGCGGATTATTCTTTATCATCTTGAGTAAAAGGTTCTACCAGGGTGATTCCATCGTTCTGATTCTCAATCAAATGGAGAGGTTCCTCTATTGGCACATATCAATATATTTTGAAAATAGAGCAATCCATAAATAAATCTTTGAATAAAAAGACATATATTGGATCAAAATATAATTTATTTTACCAATATTTCAGTTGGCTGAACGCCAACCCTTATCAAGGTATTATAACATTTTAATGTGCCTTTTAATATGTTATAAATATTAATATATATATACGTATATAAATCTCAACGCCAAAATGTTCACCTATTGTCCGGCCGTAGAATTGACTAACCATTCTTTGACTGTTAGAACCATTTTTGGTGGATAATGAATTTCTCTCTGAACTCATAAACCATGTCCTCCGGATCGGCCTTCTAACTTTGCTAATGTTAATTCTGGTTAGTTACCGACCCAAGTCCGCTTGTTTGCGTAAATGGTCGAAAGATGGCGCTCAGTTTCCGCATTCGACAAGAGAAATGACCTTATATCAATAGAATAATAGCAGAAATAAAGGTGATTGGAACGAAGATATTGAGGAAAAAAAGGATTTCTGCTTGAGCGGTGTACCCATTGTACTTGATTTATTTATTTGTATTTAGGATGAATCTGCTAACTAGAATAAGAAATCTTGAGCTGGAATAAATTATAAATCAAAAATTTTGAAAAAAAGATTCTACAATAAATTAGAGGTCATTAAATAATTGAAAGTTAAAAAATGAAATCAATAAATATAAAAGGTGTGTCCAATAAATAATGAGACCGGTCAAAAACAAAGAAAAAATAAAATGATAATTTTTTTTTAAAGTCTATTTAAAAAATAGAAAGCTTCAGCTACACTGCGGTATATCACATCACGTGATTGCGCGCGCAGTCGATAAATTGTAAGCTTGTAAAAAGAACGCCTTGCATAACAACTTTTAATTTGTAATGGATAGAAAATTCGAACAACGAATTTATAAAAGGGAGATCAAGAGGAACGTGGTGAGTTTCTTTATTGAGCGGTACACAAGCTTTCGGACGTCACCCGTAATTGTGTACCGCTCAATAAAGAAACTCACCACGTTCCTCTTGATCTCCCTTTTACACTTCAAACGTGGCTATATCTCATCTACCATGTCAGATCCTAACGAATTTATAATAATATTTTGCTACAAAATTGGGAAATCGGCTTCAGAAACTTTAGATTTGTTGAAATTGGCATTTGGAAATGAAAATGTAAATAAACCCACCACATTTAGATGGTTTTCACGATTTAAAAATGGAATGGAATCGGTGAAAGATGAGAAGTGTTTTGGACGTCCAATTCTGCACAGGAACCCTGAAAAGGTGAGCCAAATTTCAAATTCGATAAAAGAAAATCCACGGATAGGGTTACGGGACATTGAGGAAGAAACAGGGATATCAAAATCATTAGTTGGATCGATAATTAAAGAACACTTGCAGTTAAAGAAGACACCTTCAAAATTTGTCCCTAAAATGCTCACAATCCAACAAAAGGAGAATCGCGTTGAAGTTGCCAAAAAATACTTGAAATGGTGGAAAAAACCCTAATTGGAAGGAAAAAGTAATAATTGGAGACGAGACATGGGTTTACGTGTATGACCCGGAAACAAAACGCCAATCCATGGAGTGGAAAGGAGAAGATGAACCAAGAACGAAGAAATCCCGACTTTGCAAGTCAAAAACCAAATTCTTATTGGTCACGTTCTTTGACATAAAGGGAATTGTGCATTATGAATATCTAGAGGAAAGTCAAGCAATAAATAAGGAGTCTTATTTAAACATTATGAGACGTGTACGTGAATCAATTCGTCTGAAAAGAAGTGAAATGTGGAGTTCCAAAAATTGGATCATCCATCATGATAATGCACCACCACACACCGCTACATCTGTACTGACTTATTTGACTAAACACGGCATCCAAATATTTCAACACAACCTCCCTATTCCCCAGACCTAGCTCCAAATGATATTTTTTCTCTTTCCAAAACTCAAAATGACTCTAAAAGGAAGGAGATTTGACACTAGAGAGTCCATCATAGCGGATTCGAAAAATGCCTTGAAGAACATCCCGAAAGATGCTTTTTCTAAATGTTTTAAATCATGGGAGAAGAGATGGAAATTATGCATTGATGCGGGAGGGGACTATTTTGAAAAATACACTGCGTGACATTGAAAATAGAACACCAAGAAATAGTGGCCAGAAAATTATGCAAATTTCAGGGTAGACGCGCCTAACCGAGTTATGCAAATGATGTAAAATGCGCAGCTTTCGTGCGCACATGGAGTAAGATATAAGGGAAGGAACTTGCAGAAAGGACAGTATTCGTGTCGTTATTTCTTCAAGGAAAATCATTGTAGAAATTTTGTTCTTGTGTCAAAAGACACGTGTAATAACAGAGAATGCCAGGTCATCGTAAACGGAGGCAGTTCAAGCAGACAGACGCTTTTACGAGGGGCATGGTGATCGGACTGAAAAGGGCAGGTTGGTCCATACGTCAAATCGCAGCTGATACACACCTTGGTGCGTCCACGGTGCACCGACTGTGGAGAAGATGGTTGGAACAAGGAAATGTGGCAATTTATAGGAATGTCGGTGCAACCAGAGTGACGTCAGCACGTGTGGATCGGCGTATCCTTCGACAAGCAGTGGCGGCCCCTCAAGCCACTTGTACCGCCATCCTGCAACATGTGCAAGACACCCTAGATCATTCCATCTCGACCAGAACCATTTCCCGTCGATTGGTTGCTAATGGCTTGCACTCATGCCGTCCGCTAAGAAGACTGCCATTGACCCCACCGAATAGGCGCCAACGTTTGGAATGGTGCCAGGCTAGATCGACGTGGATGACGGAATGGCACAGGGTCGTGTTCTCAGATGAGTCGCGTTTCTGCTTGTCCAGTGATAGTCGCCATGTACGCGTGTGGCGTCGACGTGGAGAAAGGTCCAATCCGGAAGCAATTGTGGAACGCCCCACCGTGCGACAACGTGGAATCATGGTTTGGGGCGCAATCGCGTATGATTCCAGGTCACCTTTACTTCGTATTCAGGGCACTATGACGGCCCAACGATACGTTGATGATGTGCTGCGACCGGTGACACTCCCCTACCTTCAGGGGGTACCCAATGCCCTTTATCAGTAGGATAACGCCCGACCGCACACTGCTCGCATTAGCCAACAAGCTCTGCAAGATGTACAGATGCTTCCCTGGCCACCGTACTCTCCTGATCTCTCACCAATCGAGCACGTCTGGGACATCATTGGACGCCGTTTGCATGCTTTGCCACAGCCGCGTTCAGAAGACGAACTGTGGCAAATGGTTGAGAGGGAATGGAGAGCCATCCCTCAGGACGCCATCCGTACTCTGATTGACTCTCTACCTAGACGTGTTGCTGCGTGCATCGCCGTCCGCGGTGGTCCTTCTTGCTACTAAGTCGACGCCGTTCTCGCTCTGTATTATGACTATCATTTTGAAATAAAGATCACTTATTGTTCGTCCCTATCTCTCTCTGTCTGCCGAGTTTCATCACTTTCTGGCCACTATTTCTTGGTGTTCCATTTTCAATGTCACGCAGTGTACTAGTAATTTTTTTTTAATCATTCTATTTTTTCTTTATTTTTGACCAATCTCATTATTTATTGGACACACCTTGTAAACTATCAGGTGAGAGTAATAGAGATGGATGAAGACCAGCATGGAAATAAAGAAACATTCTCACAAATTATATCAGAAATATCTTGGGGAATAAAATAATGCTTCGCATAAAGAGAAACTTTCTGTACGAGAGAAACCTGCTGTATGTCACAGCACATCGTGTAAATTCCAGGTCTGCAGTGCTATGACACTATTAACAGCCAGTAGTGCTGTTCTCTTATTTTCCGTAAATAATAAACAGACCTGTGTCACATCATGGCGTTGACAGATCAATACAATGAAATATTTATTTAGGGACCATTGAAGATAAAGCTTGCAAAAGCTTCTCTAGAGTGGACCATTATAAAGTACGTGAAGTATTCTATCAGGTTTTACTATCGTTTTACTGTTATTTTTACTGCCTCATTTAATCCTTGGAATGGATTGACAATATGAACTTATTTATGACTAAATACACTTACTATGATATGTATTCTCTAAAGGTGTTATAAGAAACCTAACCAATATATATTCATACTTTATCCAGCACTTGTATATGTTGAAAATAGAACATTTAACACTATACTTGTTCAATTTCAGAAATTGATATTAAAAGTGTTTTTTTTTTACGAGGTGTGTTAATTGACCGCAATTAAAATGCTAAAAACAATAATTGTTATGAATCGTGTGTTGCCAGAGTTGTCAAATTAATTTCAACAACGGCTGATTCCCTCTGTGATTCACCTTCTATCTGAGACAATAATGATATTTAATGAGTAATTAAAGCCACCACAGAGTCTGATTGCCCATTACATTTAATTGGCACATTGATTATTTTCTCTCTAAATTATTATCAATTTAAATGCAGATTTTTTCAAATGTTATTTTGAATTCCATGCACATCTGAATATCTTCAAACAATAGATTATATAAAAAAATAAGTATTAAAGATTTATCTATTGAATCAAATCGTTAAATAATATGTGAGGCTGAATTTTATTAATTTAAACTACTTCTACAGACATCGGCGCAGAAATATTAAATCCGTTGAGAGTGTTTGACGGCCTCAGTTAGAACTCTACGAAGCCAGATTATTCAACAATGAAGCGGCCATAGATCGAGGGGGTTCATTGAAACCAATCCTAATGTTTGCAAGACCTTCTTGGCCTTTACCTCCATCTACAGGAAGCTTACGAAGCGCGCCAAGTGTCACTGATACCTCGGTCCTCCACTCTATATCCACAACGTACGCCATATTGTCAAACCCCAAGCAGTTCCCCAGGTGTGACCGACTCTACCAACGGGTGCAAAAATGACACATTTTGTTTATAATTGACCTCCAAATATTCAATGAGGTGATATCTTGCCTAATCACAGAGGGTTACAGGGACATTTTATTTATTTGAAATTGGCAATCGCCATTTATATAAGTTCACAAATCCCAGCTGGATTTCTCTATCCTTAGAATCCATGTGATCATCGTCTTGGAAGTTCTCCGCCCTGAATAAATAACTCTTCACATCTCGAGTGTCTGCCTTAATCGACAGCACTAGATATTGGATTCAAACCAATTTGCATCTCTATGAATATTTTAGATGTGACCACTCTTCCAGCCATTTCAAAATTGAGCCGTCGTGCTGTGTAGCTCTACCTCAGCTATTCTGTGAGATTGTGTAGATACCACGACATTCATCTCGGAAGTTTACATTCGAATATACAACTAATTATTCAATGGCGGTAGATAAAATACCTATATTCTCCTTTTAGAGCATATTAGTAAAATATATTAGAGCTATACTGGGGGTAATCGAGGACCGACGATGGAGGTGAACACGTGTTGTCTTCAGGGAGTCTCTGGTCACCATCTCATGTAGTCCAATACTTACTTGAAGAAGTGGGGAATATTCTTAAGGAACAATTTGTTACTTTTTCAGTTAATATATGATAAGCGTCCCCTTCCTTTCTTTAAATTTTCACTTTATAGATCCAATATTTAAAAGGCTGTGGCTGAAATATTTAGAATAGAAACTTTGTTGAACATTTATTCTAGTTTTTTCCAATGTTTATATATTTCTCGGAATTTGCTCTAGAGAGGTTCTTACTACTAACTTATTCTTATTGAAAGCCCCAGACCCTCTGTCACACTGAATTTTTTTTTTTCGTTTGAAAGAAAACGGCCAATTCTATTCTTTAGTCTATTCCCAACCAACAAGGCCGCCTAGATATAAGAAATTTTGTACATCTATATATATAAAAATGAATGTTTGTATTTTTGTTTGTTTGTATGTCCGGTATACAAATTCGCAGTAGTTCACTAATTCAAACCAAAATTTCCATACATAGGTAAAAAAAATACGGGGAAGACGATAGGCTATTTTAAAAATATATAAATCAATTATTAAAAAGCTTAGCTCGCGAGCAGCGCCTCTAGCGGTGAAGATGGGAGGTAATATCAGCTGACCTAATGTACATGTAAAGTTTGGAGCGGGACGTTTCACAAGAGTGACATCCACGGCGCCAATTTATAATTCTAACGAATAGTGTTTGAATGAAACATTTAATCGGGTAAACCCGGGCGTTGCCCGGGTCATTCGTCTAGTTTGAAATAAATTCGAAACTATTATAGACGAGTATGATTCTTTTTAA
This sequence comes from Cordylochernes scorpioides, assembly GCA_030710605.1. Lineage (NCBI taxonomy): Eukaryota > Metazoa > Arthropoda > Arachnida > Pseudoscorpiones > Chernetidae > Cordylochernes > Cordylochernes scorpioides. The sequence continues at coordinate 180,843,899 of CP092863.1, read as the reverse complement.
AAATTGGACAATTTTCTACTGGTCTTACTGCAATGAAAAACTAATGAGAGAGCCTGACTTATTGCAGTAAGGACAGTAGTTATTGTTTAATTTATAAAAGATTCATACGCGTCTATAATAGTTTAGAATTCTCACAACAGATGGCGCGCTAATGTTTCATATTTGGAATACATACCGAACTTCTACGTCGTCTGGAAGTATATACAAAAATGATCATAACATTTGGAAAAAAATAAAGAAATTGGTTAATTCCCAATTTTTTTGCCCAGAATAAAAATGTTGAAAAAAAAATTCTCAGACCTTTTATTTATTTCAAAAGTCATTATGTAGTTACTCTGTTGTTGAAAAACAATTCCATTTCCTATAATACTGTCCTTTAATGACTGTGGGACTGAATCGATACATCCATTTTGTATATTACATAATTGCTATAAATGTTGGAATTGTACTTCAGTTGGTAAATACTTCTCAGTGTCATTTTGAATTCATACACAAATGCTATTTTGGATATATTTGACAGAAAATTGATTTTGAATTAGCTTTAACGATCTTTTGAATAATTTTGAATAAATACACTTGAATGAAGCACCGATGTAAGCAACACTTTGAAACAAGGAACTTCTGACAGAATATTTGTTTGATAGAATTTGGTTCATGTAAATACAAGCTAGCTGTTAATAGATAATAACATAGTATATATTCATATATTCAGTGTTTTCATCGTTATTATAGTTATTTGTTTAGTTGTTTAAATATATATTTCTCCAATATTGCCATTTCAAATGCGATGAGGGTGACGAGGTAACCAGCATTCTACCAATAATCTAGAACTCAGTAATTAGAACAATATAGCTCTGTGTTCCCAGATTCAACACTATCTCTTATACTGCTACATGAGATATATCTTATTTTTATAAATAATACCATTCTCATTAAATAATTTTTCTATTTAGTAGGAGGAGATTTGGAACACTGTACGATATGAAATGGACGATTTATTTCCAAGGTGAATAAGAAAGTTTCCTGGTATTGATTATCTGTGGGGTGTGCCTGAGTATATATTTTATCAAAAAGGGTAAATTGTGTATAATTACCAAGATGGATAATGAAAACAACAGTGTGAAACATCGACAGAGAGGGATATGAAAAGTAGCAAATTATACAAAAATATTCCTAGTTTTCAGGGTTAGGGAGAGTGGATGAGGGATATTTGTCCGCCGCGACAATTGATGACAGCCTGACTAATGTGGCCGTTTAATTAAACACACGTGGCTGAACCTCCAGCTGGGTACAGTCGTTCGGTCAAATACATCGACCACACATGTGGGGGTCAGAATTTTCACTCTTGTCTCATTGTCCTTCAAACACATAGATCGAACACATTGAAGTAGTGTGGTCAGGATTTTCTCTTCTGAACTATTGTCCTTAAAGCGTATTTGAGTAAAGTGGTCAGAGGCTTTCATCTTTTGACTAATTCTCTTTCAAACACATCACTACACATATTTACAAAATACTGAATACTAGAACTTAGCGCCGTCATATATATATAACACCAGGTTCGAAGGGTACGCCAACCTTAACTTCCTGCACATTCTGTGTTGCATACATCCACCGGGTTCCATAATCAAAACCAATAAAAAGTAAATAATGGAGAAATTACCTTTAATGGTCGTTAAGCTTATTTATGTGTTTTCCTCTCCGTAGGTGGAAGTGGCTCCGGTCTCAATTATTCCGACCTGGGATCCTCCAATGTTTAAAGTGGCTCCAGTTGTGTAGAGGTAAATGTAATTCTTGAAAATAAAGATACTTCGGCCAGTAAATATTATTATTACCTCGACGTTTCGACAAAAATTCTTTGTCCTCGTCAGGAGCGAACAAAAATTAAAACATTTAGCAAGGCGTTAAAAATTATTCTAAGGTACCAAGGGCGTTCTCACGCGGTATTTCACATTCTGTACAACATCTAAAGCACGAGTCAAAAATAAATATTTAACTCACAAAAGACTATGATATTTGAAATAAATTATAATATACATATATATAATGAGATATTATATAAACAAATATAAATATAAAAATAATAATATTTACAAAGATTTCACAATTGGAACCTTAGAATAATTTTTAATGCCTTGCCAAATGTTTTAAATTTTGTTTGCTCCTGACGAAAACAAAATAATTTTGTCGAAACGTCGAGATAATAAAAAAGATTTACTGGCCGAAGTATCTTTATTTTAAAGAACTATGAACGCCGGCCAGGCAGCCTCTATCTTTACGTTTAATATAATTATTCATATAGTAAACCTCGATACTTTCATGAGTCCATCTCACTTCTTAACACATAGGGATTTTATTTATATTTATTTATTATTTATTAAAATAACACAACAGGTTTCTGGGGAACGGGTCAATTCATTTCTTTTTATTAGATAATAAATATGGATTGCTCTATTTTCAAAACATTTTATTTTTATATCTTATAAGTACATTCTCAGCTTTCAGCCATTTCCGCTCTTCTATTTATTGTCTCTTCCGCCTGATTAAATTCAATCAAATGTCTTGTCAAGGAATTATTCCACTTAATAAAGATATATCTATTTTATATTTCTGCATTTTTTTCTTCCTAATCTTTGAAAATGGCTTTTAAGTGAAGTTTCGTTTTTGTCTCCGTAAACTTATGTGATTGGCTGAGAGAGATTGTAATATTTACACATTAGCATGCTCTCTCAAATATACAAATTCAGAAAAATTCATATTTAGACAGAAAAATATAATATTCAAGTAGAGAAACTTACAAAACCTTTTCGAAATATAAATTCAGAAAATCCAACCACGTACGCGTTTCGGGCTGTTGGTCCTCGTCAGCGTGACGAAGTCTGTACCTCAAATTGATTTTTTAGGAAGCTTCAAATGCTATCTTCTTGGTAGTTGAAGTACAGCCTGCACCACGATGACGAGGACCAACAGCATGAAACGCGTAATTGGTTGCCTTTTCTTGATTTATCAAATGATACGCCAAATATTATAGAAAAACCTATGTAAACGTTTATTTTTGATGGTTCCACTAGATGGCCCTCTGGTATCTGAAATACTCGTGCGAGTGGTCATAATATATTTTTTAATATGATGCACTAGCGCGCCATCTGTTATCAAAATTCGAAACTATTTTAAAGGCGTAAGATTCTTTTTGAAATTAAACAATTTCTACTGCCCTTACTGCAATGGAAAAAATTAAAGGGAGAGCCTGGCTCATCAGTGGTGAACCCTCCCACTATAAAAGGAAGTTCCAAAAATGAAATAAAACAGCGGTATGGTAGATTAAACTGGCGAAACCGCTGGGAGGGTTCACCACTGATGAGCCAGGCCCTCCCTTTAATTTTTCCATTGCTGTAAGGGCAGTATAAATTGTTTAATATCAAAAAGAATCTTACGCCTTTAAAATAGTTTCGAATTTTGATAACAGATGGCGCTCTAATGCATCATCTTATAAATGTTCTAATAAAAGACACAGTTTGTTATTTGCGGAAGAGCGTTTGCTCGAAGCATATTATATATTTATAAATGTATGTAATTCTACTGCCCTCAAAGCTTATGTCCATAGTTATTCTAAAATACCCATTCCAAGAGTCTAGCAACAGTAACACTATAAAAGGAAGTTCCAAAAATGCAATATAACAGCGGTATGGTAGATTAAACTGGCGAAACCGCTAGAAGAGTTCACCACTTATGAGTCAGGCCCTCCCTTTAATTTTTCCATTGCAGTAAGGGCAGTAGATATCGTTTAATTTCAAAAAGAATCTTATGCCTTTAAAATAGTTTCGAATTCTAATATATATTTTAATTGTAATATATACAATTTGTGTCGATGTGCATATAAAACTTAGAAGCCAACAAAACAACAACCGATGGAATGAGAGTTTAATTTAGTGCATTCTCAATATAATTTTAAAAAACGATTTAGTCATAACGTGAATACTCTAATGAAAGAACTGTAGGAACGTGAGGACTTGTCAGTACGAGGGCCAATATCTTTGAAATCCCGACCTGGTGCCTCCATGTGGCGCACAACGTCGTAGAGCTCAGACTGATCCAGGAGATAAGTCTCCAACCTGATATGGAGCTGTGTTGAGGTTGGAGACTATTTCTAAAGGAGGAAAGATATACTACAGATCAACGGTGTATGGATGCTGAAGGCGAACCTTTACATAGTGTTTCCAATATATACTCAATGGACGGACATCTGGGCCACTGGCCGTTATGGAAGAGCCCGATCCTGGAGACGCAACAATCTTAGGACTGATTCACCTCAGGTAAACATAAGCTGTGTGATGTATTTAACATTCTACCAAGATCAATTACATAACTCTTATGCAAAAATTGTCAGCCTTCCTAGATAATTAATTAAATAAGAAAAATTGTAACTTGATTTCAAAAACTAATTGCTACTCATGTGATCATACCCCTGTGATGATCTATAAAATTAAAAGTAAATAAAAATGACTCAAAATATTTTCCATTAGCGCGCCATCTGTTATGATATTTTGAGACTATTTTGAATGCGTATGATTATTTAAAAATTAAAGATAGTAGATGAGTGTTTAATTATTTAACAGAATCATACGCGTCTAAAGTAGTTTCAAATTATCACAAATGATTATACCTTAGTGTGATTGAGTGGAGATAAGAAAGAAGAAGAAGACAAATGCCTATAAAAATGAAACACTAATGATCAGACTATATTGGTAAAAGGTTAAGGTCCAGGCTGGCCTCTTCAGAAGAAGACCTTATTATCATTATTCGTCTTATGTACCTGTGTAGAAGGGCGGCAAGGCCGAAAGCTTGAGATTGCAATAATAGAAAGAAATTCATCTCCAGAGATGACTAAGTGGATAATATTTGTGTAGAAGCACCTTCTTTGAGAAAGCCGGGTTGTAATATTTATTTGTGAAATAACATTTGTTGATATTAAAAAAACCAACAATTTATATTTTTTTATTTCTGAAGTGAATCTTCCAAATGTCCAAATAAATCTTCAAAATGTTTGAAAGCAAGAATCAACAACGGAGCCAGGCTTGTAAATCGGCTTTTAGGACGTCCAAAAACAACAAGTGTAACGAACCGGATATTCCTCAATCAAAAAAAGTGGAAGGAAAAAAGTTAGTTTCCTTTTTTTTTCATACTTTTTACAAAATATATTTATTTGTCAAAAAGTAAGAAAAATAGAAAAAATTCAAGTGATAATGATAACATAGGAAATATCCTGACAGCCCCACATGGACATTTCAGACTGCTGAACGCCATCTAGCGGAGTAAATTACAAAATGGTAATTTCGGTTGTTCCATGCTACGAATTTTGCCAATTTGTAGTTTTCACCACGCTGACGATCGCGTACAGGCTGGTTGGCTTTTTTATTTATCAATGGGTTGGCAAAATATTATGAAATAAATAAACGTTTAGTTAAAATTTATTCCACTAGATGGCGCTCTTCTATATAAGAATTCTCATGTGAGCGGTTAGGATAGGCCTATTTTATTCCTATATAATATCTATATTGAAAAAAGGCATATCCTGACCGATTACCTGAGAATTTTAAATGACAGAGCGCCATTTTAAAAGTTGATTTAGGCTTGTGCCATGATTTATTTTATATTTTTCTTATTTATTTCATATAAATAAATATATATATATATTCCATAGAATATTTAGAAATAGATAGAATATATTATTTGGTCAAATATGGAATATTTTTGAGAGAATTTCAGATAAAACCGCCCTCCCTTATATCATTCCAAATTCAATCCATAAATCCTGATCTCAGTCAAAACGTCAGAAACACTCGGGTGGTTATAACAATAATTCAATAAATCCCCTTCAAATAAATTATTGACCATTTTCAGCTCTATTAGAATTCATGATTTTTCCCCTTTTATTTTATTTTCCATTTCATAGAAAATGAGGCCAATTTTCTAAACAAAGTAATAATGAAATTTCTATATTATAGCGTTTAAAAGCAATAATTAACCTAATTCGTTGCATAGAAACAAGATATTTGTGTATTTCCATGGGTCATAATATATTCGAAGTACTGTAATATTCTAAGTATTTTATGTATCTTGTAGATGTAGTTAGGGTCATTCCCGCTTTTTCAAACATATTATTCTAATTGACCTTTGCGCATACTTACATTGAATATGATTGAGATATCAAAGATATATTGTGTTTGGATGTAGAGTTTTGGCTTAAATATCCTAAAAATTATGCCTCCCCATGTGCACGATGTGCTGCTGTTAAATTTATAAATAAAGAAAAGAATAAAGTTAAAATACATTCTTTAAATGACTTAGACACCTGCTTGCTGCTGATTGGAACACAATGAGCTATCAAAATGGGAACAAATAGGAGCGAAAACTTCGTTGTACGCTATGAAAAGCGAGTTTTACCAATCAATTATCCATAGGACGGTTAATATTCTATTTTAAGGCAAAGGTGGCCTGGATGACCCAGTTGAATGTTGCGTGGTCAATTATAACAGAGTAGATGGAAGAACAAATCTCTCGTAATTGACAACATTGAGGATGTCATCAAATAATGCCAACAGTGAGCTGAATAGAATCACTACCGTAACAAATCCAATCCCTCATAACTTCTCTCTTGCCAGAAAAAAATCTTACCGTCACCTTCATTTCGGGACCTATCAACCTCTTACTTCGATATCTCACGACAACCCAGCTTAATTGCCATACAACAGGGTGGTTACTATTGGTGTTGGCTTATCAGAGAGTATTTTTGTATACATTTTTCGAAAACATATATTTTTGCGCGCACATAAATTGAAAAAAAAAAATTCTGCGTGTCTGTTAGGTCCCAAGCTCTCTATGTCTACGGCCATTAGGTTCCACTTGGCACCCTTCCCTCCCACGCAATATCCAAATTAACCTCTGTTCTATAGAATTCAGTCTGTTTTTTAAAATAACGTTCAGGGGAAACTGAAGTAATAAATCACATCAGAATTATGCTTCACGTTCCATTATATAAAGGATATTCTATCCAAAACAATTTGTATAACGCTCTAGAGACACAAATTACAGATTCGATTCATTTTATTTCGAATTAAAAAGTATTAAATAAAAACTATTGCGATGAAGTATATTTATAAACGCTAAAAAGGATAAATAGATATTTTTAAATTTGGATTTTCTAACGTTGCATGTAGTTTTCCACCATTACCCGAGTATATAGCATAGATGAATCGGGCTGAATCAATGGAATCCTGACCAGGGCCGTCTACTGTTACTTTGGACGAGGTAGGAGTTTACCTCAATTATACCTTCGAGCCAATAACACGAGGCTATTTCTACAATAAGGTCGCAACTGCTAAAACCGCCATTGATGATGATAAGTTTGAGCAGAATTAAGTCAAATGGCCATCGAAGACACTGAATTTTCTGCTTTGGTCGATTGGGTAACCTCATTTTAAGTATTTTCTGATAGGCTAGGACGACAATTGAAAAGTTCAATAATGGCGAAATAACTCTCGGAATTGTTTGAAGGCATCGATTGGTCGATCAGTTTAATTATAGTTGAAGATTTCAGAAACAATAGCCGCCGTGGTCTATTGTGGACGAGATGAAATAAGATTGAAAGAGGCCAAAATAAAAATAAATTCGCAGCTTACACGTGAAAGATTGTGACTATTGAAAATAATATATCAACCGAAACGATCTAACTAGGCACTTTGATTATAAAGCAATTATTTTTGGAAAAGATGTATAACTTCCTTTAATATTAATAAAACATTTGTCAGAACAAAGAAAATTTCGAGTTGCAAATTATAAAAAATTTTATAATAAAATTATAAAATTATAAAAAAATATTTAATAACAGTACCTTACTGCCGTGTTTCAGAGGTTTCTGAACCTATTGATAGGTCAAAATAGGCCTTTATTTCCGATTATGTTAACAGATATAATGTTGCACTGTGGCAAAATACGATTAGTACTGACTTATTGCAGGATTAAACATCTGGAAGGGTATAAAATATAAATAATTTGTTGGTTGGAAGTTGTTTTGAAAAATATATATAGATACATCAGCTCAATAATTCATTTATTTTCCATGTTTCAGTGACTCGTTGTCATTCCCCCGAGCAGAGTGACAGCGAGTCACTGAAACATCGAAAATTAAATCAATTATTGGTTGCGAAGCTATATTTAAAATAATAATAAATCAATTTTATAAAATATTTGATAGGAATTTTGTTTCAGTAAAGTGGATTTCGTTTACCAAACACAGCAGAACGCCAAAAGATCCAACAGTAGAAGGATGCAATTATGAATTATATGTAAATTTAAATTCCAGTTGTAATCGTCTGGTATTATTTAAAGAAGAAATATAGTAGAGTTTTTAAAATGGGCAAATAAATTTTACCGAAGAAGATAGAGAGAAAACCGCTTTCATAATTCTTCACGTACTATACAATTTCAGGGTCCTGACTTTTGGTTTGTGTAATTCTCCTGCAATAGTTGAGCATATTATGCACATAATTCTAAAATAATAACGTGAACGATGTTTCTCTGCCATTTTATTATTGTGGTCTATTTTCAAACGCTCGTCTCGCACTTACGTTGGCTTAGATTCAAATTACAATGTCTGAAAAAGCCGAGCCACATCTCAATCCTAAAAGTGCCTGTTTTTGGACCAAACGAATCAGTGCTTGAATATCTCGTTGATGGACAAGATATCCAATTCAAGAATGGACAAGATTGAAGCTATCATCAAGTGAACGATTCCTAAATCCATCACAAGTAATTTCAATATTATATGTTACTATAACCGTAGGCTTTTATGAAGAATTTCGCTCAAAAATCTTTTTCCCTAAATAAAATATTTAAGAAAGATAATTTCCTCACGCAGAATTCTAACCAAGAACATGCTATATAATCTTTTAAGTAGTCTTTGATTTTGAAACTATTTTGACCTATTTTAAAGAACAATTGCATAACAAGCTTTATCATGATGTCTTTCATGTCATTTTAATATCAAAGATATTCATCCACAAATAGGTCCACCATTCACACCACAATAAAATTTATGTCTCCTTAATAAAACCCATTTTATTCATGCCAGTGAATATTTATAAAACAGCAAAGAAACCTGATTCACAGCAATGAAATTATCATTAAAATGACACTTTTTCCACAACAATGCATTTTCACCCACAACAATGATGCTTCACCTACAGAAATTGAAATTATTCGCAACAATTAAAATTATATAAACAACAATGAAGCTCTATTAAAACAAAGTATTGCTTCCACAGAAATGAAACTTATTTCAGAAATGAAACTTATTAACAATGGCTATTCGATCCACAAAAACTTAATTTATCAAAACAATGAAATTATCCATAAAATTGATTACCTTATCCACAACAATTATCTCTCTCTATGCTTACCTCTGATGAGAACAAAAGTCAACTGTCAAAATTGTGGCGGCATTTCTCTCTCCCAATATACCTTTGTGCAAAGTGCAAAATTAAAAAAATCAAGTTTCTTTTCAGCTTCATGGGACGCGATTTGCTGTCTGAATCAGCTCTTCGATCACGTACGGCTGTTCTTTCAAACGTAGAAGTATTGAAGATCAAGCAAAAATAGAAAGTAATAGAAAGTAAGTGTTCTTCGTAACAGACCAGAGTGAGGGTAAGAATTATTTTAACACGTTGGTCAACGCTCTTGACAATCAGAGAAAACTTATGTACTCGGCTTCAGAGTTTTGATGCGAGTGTCGATAATCAATATGTAGTGTGTTGACGACTTTTTGAAATCTTTGAATATTGAGCGAGAGGTTATTCTGCCAGCCGATGTTACATACTGGGTGTGACTGCGGCTGGAAACCCACTCGAGGCGTTCTATTCCCGATTTTTTCATATGTTACTTGGTAGTGAACTTGTTTTTCATAACCTTGCGTGAAAATTCCTTAGACTTTACACAAATGTGAACAATCCCATCTCTCGTGTTAAGGTTGCCACATTAAAAAAACAAGCAACGAAGATTCGATTTCCAGGTCATCAGCCAGCCTCTGAGCCAGCAATCACACGCTGGGCTACGTGGCTTCTAGCTGCATAGTTCCTCGCTCAACACATTTCTACGTTGTAGGACAACATGAGCAGTTTCAGCGGAGGCGGAATTAGCTGGTTGCCTAAATTAAAGGTTTAAAATTAATACTTTTTCAAACGGTTTTCTGATAATCAAAAAGCAGCTTCGAGTCTGTGATTAGTGTCATAGAAAAGTCTGAAACGACAGCGTACGAAGATCGTTTGATTTTGAATAAAATTCCTTGTTACCTTAAAGCTTTTTTAAAAAGGTGATTCAACAATGGGGACTTAATGTCCATTGCTATACCTTCCCGACAATATATTGTTCCAAGTCATTAGCTGTATATAGAATACCATAGTAATGTGTGTACATAGGATTGCTGCAGATACTATGCGGCCACAAAGGTAGCGCCATTGACGACTGGAGTGAAAGGAAGAAGCCATCAGGGAGAATGGAGCCAGCCGAATCATTGATCGATCCTGGCGTACAATATGGATTGAAGAAAAGTTTTCAAATAAACTTTATTTTTATATATTTTTCTCACACTATTATTTTATATTATATGAGCTAAATGAACCGGCCCCGCCTGGGTTCAACCAGGGTGACTATTTGATAAGCAAATAATAATGTTTCATCAAAGGTTCATATTGTGGTTATGCAAATTTCATTCTCAATAGTGGTGGGCACGATTCTAGGAATTTATTATCTTATTTTCACCAATATATGTATATTTTCTGTTTCGAAATATGCAAATCTGTTTGTCGTTCGGATAATTTGCTTACTTCTGCGTAGCGACGTACAGATAACCTCCATTTCTAGATCAATTAAATAGCATAAGGTGAGGAGTGCAATAATAAAAGCGAAACTTTATTCAAAACAAATTCTTCGTCTCTTATGCTTATTTTCTCTCTATTTAGAAGTAATTTTACCCAATCCAAGTAATTTTACATTGATAATGTGAATAATTACATTTTATCTAACAATTTCTAGTTTAAAATATGTAATATCTTTCATATATTTTGGTAAGTCCCCATATTTTGTTGTAAAAAATATTGTTACGTAGAAAATAAGAAAGGAAAACTTCAGCTTTACACAGCAATTTACTTGAGGCAAACACAAATCAAAATTTCAAACATACCAGTGAGGTAATGATAGGGAAATTAACAGAGTAGCAAAATATATAAATAGCAAAAATAATATTATTTTAATAAAATAAAAATATATTGCCAAGTATATTCTTCTCTACGGAGTATGTGACCCACAACTTTCAATCTTGTTTCTCTTCTTTCTTATCTCCACTCAATCACATCAGGTTATCAATCTTGTATAATTTGACACTTTTGATGGTGTCTGCTGGAGATGAGTAGAGTTCATCGTTGGAAGAGCCAATACAGTCAATGATGTGGTTTGGAGAGTTACAGGTTGACACTTAGTACATAGTGGGAAAATCTTTCAACCATTCTGGAAAGTCATTGTTTGTATATGACCTGAATCAAGTCTGGAAATCAAAGACGATTGTTCTCTTGGGAGGATAGAACCGATGCTTATCCCTCCTGCTCTGTACCAGTCATGTGCAGCAGTATATTTCCATTTTTGAAGGCATTGGGTCTTAATGGAACGGAGGAGGTCTCTTTCGTCTAGTTGAGTGGTAGATTGTCTGGCCTCAGGGAGGCCGAGAGCTCCAGACTTTGCCAGAGAGTCTGCCAGCTATTTTCCAGGAATTCCAACATGAGCTGGAAGCCATTACACCATGAAAGAGCTGTTGGCTGGAAGTCGGTTTAGATATGATTGTTTCTTGTTTCTTGAATATTGCTTATACTGTCTCAGAACTGACGATCTTCTGTCAAAGAATCCCTTGAAGTATTTGAAGTTTGTCACTAGTACCTTTGCTATCTTTTCCTTCCGTCGTAAAGAACGGTTTTGTGAACGTGAGACTACGGTTGCGGGATAATGAGATCTCAAGGAAACTCTGAAATATTCAGAATTTTCCAAATAGGTCTTCAGCTGGCAAAGTGACAATTTTATAGCCAAACTATAAATGGAATATTCACTGGGATACGACTCGTATTTTAATCTATAAAAATGTCTGAAGAATTTCATCAGATTCTCCAAGGATATATGAAAACAATATAATTTTTCATAGAACACAAATATCCTTTGATGCTCTCGGAGTCCACCAAAGTCACCAAGTGCGGGAATACCGCGGGGATAAACAATTGAACGAAAAAACCTAGGCGGAGAGAGGGACGGAACAAGATGGATTGAGGTGGAACAAATTGGACCCACGCAATCTGCTCGTCACAATAACAACACTGTATTTCATTTAAAATGGCCGATCCTTATTTTATAACGCAAGGCGCGAACACCTCGCTATAAATAACCTTTTTCATTTGAGATGATTCAACTGATTTACTTCAAACTTTAAAAACTCTTTTCAAACGTTTCGGAGAGCGTAAAGGGAAACAGTGGGTCAACGAAAGTTCGGGGTAAAGTTTTAAAAGGCTGAGTAAATTTTGTTTAGCTCCCAATTATAAAGTCAGACTTATATAAATTATATTTTACATATAACGCCTATCATAATGAATAATATATTTTAAGACACACTCATCATATAACCGAATACATTCTATCATTCAATTCTGTCATAGAGATTTACGTCCCACACACAGTAAAACTCCCATTTCGAAAAAAAACTTATAAAATAAAACATATTCTCTCTCTGATAGAGAAAACTTTTACTTTTTGATTCGAAATACATTTTGATAATCTATAGGTTCACAGATATTTTGAAAGAAACAATTTAAATAACCAAATTAACTGATGTTAAAGCGTATCACATCAATATAGCCTGTATATTAATGTAGTAATTATACACTCATAGACAAAAATTAAGGAAGTGGAAGGTCTTTGATTTCTCTGTCTTTTTTTTTTTTAAGGAGACAGAGGCAATGTGGTTCACACTTAGTTATCTCGTGTAGTAATATCTTCCAGAGTTATTGTCTGATCCCGATATACATGTTACAAGGTACAACTTCCTTAAGTTTTGTCCATGAGTGTATCTTTCAGAGTTATTGTCTGAATACTGATATACATGCTGAAAGGTACAACTTCCTTAAGTTTTGTCCATGAGTGTATCTTTCAGAGTTATTGTCTGAATCCCGATATACATGTTACAAGGTACAACTTCTTTAAGTTTTGTCCATGAGTTTATCTTTCAGAGTTATTGTCTGAATACTGATATACATGCTGAAAGGTACAACTTCTTTAAGTAATGTAATGAGTGTATCTTTCAGAGTTATTGTCTGATCCCGATATACATGCTAAATGGTACAATTTCCTTATTTTTGTCCATGAGTGTATCTTTCTGAGTTACTGTCCCTATATACATGCTGAAAGGTACAACTTCCTTAAGTTCTGTCCACGATTGCAGATATGTCAGAGAGACAGAGTTGCTATTCCACGCATCAGATAAGTCCACGGATCCGACTGATGCCGGGTCCATTAGAGCGCTCGGACTTATCCAAGATTAGGAACCCTAAATGGAAGCATCACGCCAAACACAATTTAGGTAAATACGAGCATTTATTCAGCGAACAGAACCATTGAAGCACGAATTATTCAAATGAAAAACACAACTACTATCTCAACTGCGATTAAAAATAAGGGCCCTGGCTCATCAGTTGCGAACCCTCTCGGAGGTTTCACCAATTTAATCTACCATATTGAATTTAAGAGTTTTACTATTGAATTGAACTGTTGTTGTTGTGTCCAATGAAGAGCCTGAATTAAACGATTCTGCTCATTTATTCGAATCTTCAGGGTTGAATTATGGTATTTAATCTAACTATGGAGCTTCAAGGACAGTAGAATGACCTGCCAATATCGAGCAATGTTTCTAGAAGCGGTATGGTAGATTAAACTGGAGAAACCGTTGGGAGAGATCACCACTGATGAGCCAGGCTCTTGCAAAATATTTCATTGCAGTTAAATACAGTAGTTTCCGCGTGTTTTATTGAAAAAGAAAAATTATAATTTAAAATGGATTTGTATTTTTTAGTGTAGATCTAAAATTATATAGATGTTGGATAGGATATAAAATGTTTCGTAAGTTTATTAAACCATGTAATAAATGTGATATTGGTGAGTTATTTGATAGTACCCAGCTTCTCTCTCTCTCTCTCCTGATACATGAATAATTACTTTATAAAATATCTCTAGCAATCCACACACATAAGATTCAACCTTTAAATAAAAAACGATACATCTCTCTTGAATCGTAACATAAACAACATTTTAATTGTATGATATGCCGAGAAGAAGAACAAAAAAACATTGTAAACAGAAAAACAGATATGCTGGTAATTTGTGCGCACCATTTATCAAAACCTAATCGACCGTTTAAGAAAATCGAAAACAGCCATAAATATGAATTAAATGCAAAATTGATCTTTATGCAAAACCTTGCTCCAGAATAGTTCATATGAACATATGTACATATTTTTGTATATAAATATAATAATTTTCTTGCCATTTCAGAAGATTTTGAAACGTTGAAATATCATGCAACAAACCCAGTATATTTTTCAATTCAAGATATGCCGTTTATTTCATAGTTAATTAGTGTAGAAGCCGTTTTTGCTTGGCTGGGGGAGCGATACAGACGTGGATGCACAACTCATCCTGTTGTCTGATGCGGTAATGGTGAAATCGTAGAAACGGAAACTCAACGCTTCTAGAGGACGAGAGGATGTTGACCTGTCAGGGGGATTCGCTTATTGAATACCGGCATCCAACATGGTGGTGTGGGGGGTGAACACGATCTTCCCTATGTCCCCCGACATAGAAGTTGGATTCTTTAGAAATATTCACTGAAAGGCAATTACACTCATAGAAAAAAATTGAATTTCTGCTCAAGAAATGAATATTTTCACAAGAATAAATTGTGCTCAAAGTTGGTACCAAATACCTTTGGTTTAAGCAGAAAAAAGTAGATTAACAGCATGCCTATATCATTGAAAACCGTTGAAAACCGACAAAAAATGCAACTTGCTACAAACATGATTCGCATAGGATGAAAGGGCCTTTGAACCTGCGAAAAAGTATTGCTCTTTCAAATCCCAATCAAGACAATGATTGACGTATTTTTATAACGGAGGCAGTTTCATCATGGGTCCATACCTCAAGGAAATCCATTTAACCAATTAATATAAAATATTTCTTTTAATGTGAGACCTAAAATTCACTTAAAAATCCCTGATTTGTGAGAAACATTGTGACAATGCAGATCGAACAAATCTTTCATTATTTCACATTTTCAAGCCAAACATTACATCTAAGCGGGTCTCATGCATCGCTTTCCCCGGACCTATCTCCACGTAACTTCGTTCTACTCAACGATAATAATTATAAAAGGAAAAACTAACGATTTTAATGATATCTAAACACACACAAGATGTAACAGTAGAACTATTAAAAGTCTCATAAAAGAAGTTTTATGGTCGTTTTATTAAACTTTAGAAAGAAAGGAATAAATATTTCAGTAAGAAAGAAAGATTACATTTTCAAATGTGTGTTTCTTATTCAATATCGAAAATTTCACAAATATTTTGGGCCACGCCTTATATGTACGATATATGAGCGCAGCACTGAAATATCTTTATGGAATTAAATATTAACAAGCTACTTGAGACAAGTACAATAAATTATAGAGGACAACGGGTGTCTGGAGATGGGTTTATTTTTAATTTTATTGCAATCTCAAGCTTTCAAGCATTACCTCACTTTCGCAGGAATACAAAAATGAACATTGAAGAAACGCCGTTAGATACTGACTGAATTTACATATATACATACATATATTTTGGTCGGAATTTGCATATTACTTGATGGTAAATCATTTTATTGAGTTAATTTGTATTTGCATATTAATTATTGTTTATTTTATCTTATATATTATGATATTGCTCAAGTTTGATTTATAATTTTGAAATTGTATTATTGTGTGTCTATATATTATTCATAAATTTTATTGGAATAATAATTCTATTAATTAATTAATTACTATTTGAATATATTAGGTGTCGTAAATTTGTGGCAGGTATATTTTCCTATTGAAACTATTGTCTTTCCTTGATGCTTCAATAATTAACCTTTGGGATTTATTGCTTATATTATTGCAATGTACATTTGTTACAAACCACGGAAATTTCAAAAGTTTTTTAAATAGAATAAAGGCAGTGGAGGATTCAAGTTGCTTTTGTGGTATTGAGGAACAAACATCAAGACATCTACTGATCGATTTCCCAGCATTTCAAGATTATAGAATGAAAAATGAACTAGTTGTTTGTGAACTTAACGATTTGATTTCCGATTAAAAATCATATTTAATGTTCAATTCATTTTGTAAACACATTCTAAAATATCTACAAAATCTGGATCTCTAATGTTTTCATGCGTTGAATAATGTAAATAACATACGTAAATAAACTTTTCTCCTTGTTTGGCGCAAGTATCCCTTGCGGGATATAGCGTTTTGGAAATAAAATAATTGTAATTGTAATTGCAATGTACTTGGGGTTAATTTATTGTAAATTGTGGTCATTCTTTCTGAAATGTTGGAATGTATGGCAGGGCCTGGCTCATCAGTGGTGAACCTTCCCAGCGGTTTCACCAGTTTAATCTACCATACCGCTGTTATATTGTATTGTTCGATCTTCCTTTTATAGTGATACTGTTCTAGACTCTTGGAATGGGTATTTTAGATGAACTATGGACATAAGCTTTGAGGACAACAGAATTACATACAATTATAAATATATAATATGCTCGAGCAATCGCTCTTCTGCAAATATCATATTGTTCTGTATTTTAACATTATATAACATTTCTCATATTTACACAAGCACAAATAGATAGATATCAAATGGCAAAGAAGCTACCTCCATGTAAATAGATAAGCACGACCGCGATGTAAGTTAACGTAATGGGACTACCTGGTTCTCATTATTTAAATGGGGGGTCGAATAGCTTTTCTTCTGATTGGAATCTCCGCTATAAGTACCTCCGTGGCGGAATATGATTGTTTCTCCATGTGTTTGTTCAACACCAATTATTGCCAAATGTTCCTTCTCAAAATATTGGAATTGTTATTTAGAGCATTCTTCTAGCGTAGAATAGCTTTTCTAATGATTACCCATCTGGTAACATTTCGACATGGAGCTTGCTACCTTCATATACCTCATACTTATAACAAAGATTCTTTCATGTTTTTACACTTTGAATCAATAAGAAATCTCGGGCTTTGTGTCTCTTTACAAATCTTTCATTCCTCGAGCTTTCGGGCTAACATTCCCTTCAACATGGAAACACAGAGGTTGTATTTCTAGCTCATTATAACACGACGAATTTATATAAAAGTTCATATATATAAAAATGAATGCATGTGTGTGTGTGTCTGTCTGTCCTTTATGCCTGACCAAACCACTCATTGGAACGCCATGAAACTTTGGGAAGTTATTTAGTATAGTACTGGGAAGGTTTTGAAAAATAATTTCTTGAATATCTTGAATATCCTTAGAGTTATTTGCAGATTTGTAGATTTTACTCGAAAGCAGCGCCCCCATTGCGACGATGATAACAAGTTTTTTTTATCTATAAGTTTTATTATCACTAAGTTTATTATCTTAAAAATTATTTATCAAAAGTAAGATTTTCTACCTATTAATTGCGCAAAAGTCAAAGTTAGTTTTATCATTTATCTACAACATATATATTGGGAGAATAGATAAAATGATGATTTTGTAATGTAGAAAATTAGGAAAGACAAAATTCAGGATGACACGGTAATTTATTTGAGACAAGAATAATGATACAATTCCAAGGAAAGATACTATTCCTTTAACTTCCAATTACCAAGGGAACCAATTAATATTGATTTTATTCAACTTATCGAGTATTTTTCAAGGGACCGGGAAAAAATGTTCACTAGATAAAACGATGATTTTGTAATGTAGAAAATTAGGAAAGACAAAATTCAGGATGGCACGGCAATTTATTTGAGACAAGAATAATGATACAATTCCAAGGTAAAGATACTATTCCTTTAACTTCCAATTACCGAGGGAACCAATTAATATTGATTTTATTCAACTTATCGAGTATTTTTCAAGGGACCGGAAAAAAATGTTCACTAGATAAAACGATGATTTTGTAATGTAGAAAATTAGGAAAGACAAAATTCAGGATGACACGGCAATTTATTTGAGACAAGAATAATGATACAATTCCAAGGCAAAGATACTATTCCTTTAACTTCCAATTACCGAGGGAACCAATTAATATTGATTTTATTCAACTTATCGAGTATTTTCAAGGGACCGGGAAAAAATGTTCACTAGATAAAACGATAATTTTGTAATGTAGAAAATTAGGAAAGACAAAATTCAGGATGACACGGCAATTTATTTGAGACAAGAATAATGATACAATTCCAAGGCAAAGATATTATTCCTTTAACTTCCAATTACCGAGGGAACCAATTAATATTGATTTTATTCAACTTATCGAGTATTTTTCAAGGGACCGGGAAAAAATGTTCACTTTATCGAGAGATTCAAATTTACGAGTTTCAAATTATAAAAATATATCTTTTATATTTTTTAAAGGTTTATATAGAATTGTTTTAACAAATGTTCGTTAGACAAACCTTTACTCGGGTAAAACCCGGGCGAAGCCGGGTACGTCCGCTAGTATATTCTAAAATCTATTTTACATATTTTGTCACCGTATATATAATATCATTATATTGCTGTTAAATTTGTATAATTAGCTATTTTCTGAACTTATGCAATGATTAGTCTTTACCTATTTGCAAAACCAACATATCAAACTGGGGAAATGTAGTTTTGGTCTGTTGGCTTTACATTTAGGTGAAAGCTTATCATTTGATAAGTTCAGAAAATAGCTAAGTATACGAATTAAACAGTAATATAATGATATTATATATATACGGTTTTAAAATAGGTAAAATATAATTTAGCACATACATGCTATAGATAAACTTGTTTATAATTTCGGCGTGTTATAATTGGCTAGAATTAGTACTTCTGGGTTTCCATGTTGAATGGGTAAGATAAAAATTACATATTTAAAACTTTGCTGTTTAACGCTATTAAGCTGTAGAACCACCATCAGCACAAAACCTAAATATACAAAGATGTCATAGAAAATGAAGGAGTTCAAGTTAAAAAATGAGAAATAATGTTTATAATTCTGTCCGCCCTGTGATAAAAGTTCAATACTGCGCAATGACAGCACAAGACACACGGTTTTAACGGTAATGAAGTATCACATATATATATATATATACCCGAACCCTTATATGACCATAAGTTCTAATTTATATACATAGAATATTTTGTAAATAATATTCTATTATTTCTATCATTTAATCCATAAAATCTATGTTTATTTTTTCGAATCATTTACACTCTTTATTCAACAGAATTTTCCAACTTTTAAACTGTTTCGAGGAAAATACAAAAAGAAGAAACTCCAAAGAATAAACCCAAAATGAGTTTTGAAGCAATTTGAAAAGAATTTAGGAGATGGCCATCTCCATCGTAAGTAGGCGAGGGACGTGAGCTGCTGCAACATCGTATTGATTGGGGCCATTCAGCGTGAGCCAAGTTACCGAATAATCCATCACAGCCTGGTGTCGTATTGTGGGAACACGGTGTCGGGCATTCTATACCTGTGTGATATTTAAATATATGTATTCTACGTTCGTCAACCTAGTCAAAGCTCTATTAGTTGTTATGAAGTTTGAGACACAACGCCAGTTTTATACATATCAGACAGACCTATATATATGAAATTGTCAGATCTGGTGTTGTGACACCACTTTGTTTTACTCGGATGACAATAATGTAACGTTCTGATATATAATTGAAGGGAGAGGTGCCGCTCTAGATACATTAATATAATCCTCCCTTCATGTTTTATAAAAAATATATTATACATATAATATATCATTCATCATTTCTCTTCATAATTCACCCTTTCATACCTCATCGAAAAAGGTTAGAAATAGTCAATATTTCACCTCCAAATAAATTTTGATTTTTCTTTGAAAAGAAACTCATGCGGTGTAACTTCAAGTGTCGTTTTACAATCACAGGCCGCAGTACATTATATTGTATTACATATAAGTATAATTCACAGACCTCGCAATTCCTTTTATTTATTGTATACCCATTACTTTTTCACTTTTTCAACGATCATTTTTCCATAATCTACTCTCCATTGGATTGATGAAATCTATTGCTACGATGGCGCTAGGCCTCCGGTCTCCCGACGCGGGAACAAGATGACCGTATAAATGATGAGGCACGCGGATCGCAGTAAGGACAGTAGAAAATTGTTTTATTTCGAAAAGAAAAATAAGTGTTAAAATTAGTCCAAATTTCTTATAAAATATGGCGCGAGAATGCATCATATTAGTTCCTTTTATTTACCTTAGCTCATTACATGCAAACAAAGTATGTAAACAGCCGTTGAACTCGACGTGGACACGAAGTGACGTCATTCCCTCACGCACATTCTCTAACTGGTCGCTATTTCTGGCGCACACGTGTCCTCCAAAGGATTCCGTTAGTTTTTTACCATGCTGAATCTTCTTTTGTGCGCATTGTCGTATTAATATCATTTCTCAAATAAAAACTTCGAATATATCTATTTTGCTGCCTAAATATAAATACGTTTTATATCAAATAAGAGTATGAAAGAGTAGGTGATATGATGTAAATTAGGATGCATTTGCGCGCCAATCTTTATGAAAATTTGAAACTAATATAGACATGTATGATACTTATAAAAATTCAACAATTTCTACTGCCCTTACTACATTACATTGAACACACATAAGAGAGAGACAATGACAATTAACAACTTTCGAAACTATTATAGACAAGTATGATTCTTTTAAAAATAAACAATTTCTACTGTCCTTACTGCAATGGAAAAATTAATGCCATTGCAGTAAGGACAGTAGAAGTTGTTTATTTTTAAAAAAGAATCATGCGCGTCTATAATAGTTTCGAATTTTGATAATAGATGGCGCGCTAATGCACCATAATTAACAACTTTATTGAATCCTAGTCAATAGCAAAATAATAAAGTTTGAGTGAAATTAAAATACAGTATTGTAATAAAATATTTACACCACATACTTCTCTGAAGGGACGTCGGGATCAGGAGCTACAAGCCGCCCTGAGTGTGGACCTGCTTATAAGTGAGAGAGAGAGACAATATATATTTTTAAATTCAAACACTTTTTAATGAAGTTCCAACTCTACTCATCTGAATTTTAATCCAAACTGATCTTAAATACGTATATAGAGATGTGTTAAATATTTACAGTATATCAGTAAGTAGAAATCTTCTAGATGATAGAATGAAACAGTAAACCAAAGCGCTCATATCTATTTCTTCTGGTGATTGATATACAGCAGTGTCAATAAACCTGTAGAGGATAATGGAGGGTCTCCCTAATTCTGAATTTGTCCACAGGCTCAGCAGATAAAATATTAATCTAGAAATACTTTCTATATAAATTTATACTATAATAATTAAATATTGATATACTTATAATAAAATAACAATGAATAACTAATAGTTTTGAAATAGACTTGAATTTACTCACTTTGCAATCTTTATAAAATCCAATCACCTTATGCTCACAAAGAGACTTATTCAGCCTATCCAGATGCTGTTCTCTTTATAGCTATGCAAATCATACATTTCACGCGTCACCAGCCCCATAAACGGCATTTAATGAAAAAAAGGCTCTTCCAAGTGTTAAGATTAGGCAGTTTTTAATGTTTATATTACTGCAACATTTTCATATGCAGGTTAGTCTCTCTATGTGGTCGGCCAAATGTAAAATCTGTTTCACTTTTCGAGTCGGATTAAAATAGAGGGAAATAGAGAAAGAAACTCTGAAATATACCTAAACATATGTCTTAATCAGTTTTTATAACTGTAGGTAGGTAGATATATATATGTGGTGTCCGGTTATTATCCCAGGAAAACAATTAAAGAGGATAGTACAATACGTAAATATATATATATATATATTTAAATCCATAACTTATTCAATTTATATAAATATAGTGTTGACCCATTATGCATGGCTAATCTGTATTCAATATGGATAAATATATCAATAGGCCAATATTCGATTTTAGAATATAAAACATGACATCATTATAAATTATTTGCGAAAATACTTGAAAACCTATACTTTCACAATATTGTTTAATTTCCTTTAAGTCTTGCAGTCCTTGGTAGAAGAGGTTTAAAAATGCTCCAAGCAGCGACACTGGTAAATGGGGCATGTAAGCGAGAAAGCTAGAGAAGTAAAAATCTTACAAGAAGCCTAGTCCTGGATTGCTTGTTGATTTTGTTAAATTATAAGAATCTCTATATGGACGTTTATAGCATATCAACCATATATACCATATATCCTCATATTATTATATTTTAAGAGGCCTGGTAAATCTCTGATCACCCAAAGCGTCCGCGGCAAAAAGAAGTTCAGATAAAAATACACTAATTATGCTGATCATTAAACACAATAAATCAATCCTCCATTTATCCGCCGTTTCCTTTTATCAGAATTTCTCTCATTCATTTCGAATAAACAATGTTCCTCTTCATTGAAAAATGTAAAAGCTTCAAATAGATTTGATATATTAGGCTGTGGAGACCCCTAATAGGTGTTGACCTTTGAAACCATTGTTAATTGAGCCATAGCTTTCAAACAGCGCTGTAGGTGTTTCAGAGTTATATAGAATAAATATAATAAGTTAATAGAGTTTTTAAGGCTATAAAAAGGAATGATATATCATGGCCTATGGGGCCATTTATTCCCCGCTCCCTAAATAATTTATTAATAAATAAGTAATGGCCTCCTCGGTTGGCTTTTTCTTGCTGTTCCATTACCTTGTTTGTTTCTTCCAGGGAATTATGGGCAGGAGTAGCAGCCCTTTCTTCCTACTTGAAAAAACTCTGTGAAAGAGAGTTTTGGATCATAGTTCTTTTGATTTTTATTTATTTATTACAAAACACACGCTATAGGTGGATATTTACATATAAATGTTGAAACAATTTACGTACATAGTTCCTAAATATATGATCAAATTATTTCTAGTTTTAGAGAGAGAAAGTGAAAGTTATTTAAATTTTAGAGCAATAATTATACTATAAAGAAGTTTACACACATCGAATATGTTTAATTATTGTCAAATTAACCACTAAATTAATGGTATGAGTATATATTATTTTAAAATAACTAACTCTATACTAATTAAAACTAGAATTTTCAAATCATAAATGCAATTTAGGTCCAAGGTAGTTGAGATAGAGTCAGCAGAATTTGTTAAATTTTCTATATTCTTCTTTACTGGAAACCATTTGGCTTAAACTTGAACATTTGACATTGTACTTTCAGATCTGTAACAAGTGGGAGCTTAGTTACTATTAATATTTTACTTTAATAGAATTATAAAGCTATACAAACAGTTTAACCGCATAAGTTTCTTTTTTATTTATGAAAAATCATTTTTAATTTCAAAGAGAAATATTTAATATTTCTAACTTTTGGATGACGTATGAAAAGGTTGAATATATGAAGAGTGATGGTCTATATATGAATGGATGACGTATGGAAGGGTGAAAAATATGAAGAGTAATGGCGAACGGAAAATAAAATAAAAGTGTCCAGGAGCGGGAATCGAACCCACAACCTTCTGCTTACCGGGCAGGTGCCATGTCCACTAGGCTATCCTGGACGTATTTCTCCGTTCGTAACTAATATTTAAACTGACCACTTGTTACAGATCTGAAAGTACAATGTCAAATGTTCAAGTTTGAGCCAAATGGTTTCCAGTAAAGAAGAATATAGAAAATTTAACAAATGCTGCTGACTTTATCTCAACTACCTTGGACCTAAATTGCATTTATGATTTGAAAATTTTAGTTTTAATTAGTATAGAGTTTAATAGAATTCACATGTTTATATTTCTCAATAGAGAATATGGAAACCTAATTAAATAGTAAATAAAATTTAACTATAAATGTAATTTTGATCATCACGCTGATGAGGGCCAACAGCCCGAAACGTGTACGTGGTTGGCTTTTCTTGACTAATCAAGAATGGGTAATTGGCCTTTTTGGAATTTTCAAAAATCAACGAATAGTTGATATTTATTCCGCCAGATAGTTTACATGTTCAGGAGATGCCTTTTTCTTAAATTTATTCACATGTTAAAATAATCATTCAATCTCAAATTGGAACGTTTTACCTAATAATATTGCTCTATTTATAAACAGAAGATAAATCTGGAAATTACCATTAAAGTTTTACACAAGTAGGAATATAAAGTTTACAGAGAAATATGGTGAAAAAAGAAATAAAATGATATCTTAATTTTTCTACGCTCTCATTTGCCTCTTTTTCTCTGAATCGTTAGGTTATACTGTTAATTTAAAATATTTTCTTAACAAATACTCAATAATAATGAAATGCTACAATGATGCTCAGCAAAATCATTTTTGGACCTTCAATACAACTGAATGTTCTGTTTAGTTTATTATATACCTGGGAATAAAATAGCTGATCATCACAATGGAATACAGTCCGAAATATCGATTTCGCTTGTTTCTTCAAAAATGGATCTAGAGAAATCATTGCTCTATATATTCTATAATAAATAACCTAATATCTATATACACTATGGACAAAACTTAAGGAAGTTGTACCTTTTAGCATGTATATCGGGATTGAGACAATAACTCTGGAAGATACACTCATGGACAAAACTTAAGGAAATTGTACCTTAGCATGTAAATCGGGATTCAGACAATAACTCTGAAAGATACACTCATGGACAAATCTTAAGGAAGTTGTACCTTTTAGCATGTATATCGGGATTCAGACAATAACTCTGAAAGATACACTCATGGACAAAACTTAAGGAAGTTGTACCTTTTAGCATGTATATCGGGATTTAGACAATAACTCTGAAAGATACACTCATGGACAAAATTTAAGGAAATTGTACCTTTAGCATGTATATTGGGATTCAGACAATAACTCTGAAAGATACACTCATGGACAAAACATAAGGAAATTGTACCTTAGCATGTATATCGGGATTCAGACAATAACTCTGAAAGTTACACTCATAGACAAAACTTAAGGAAGTTGTACCTTTAACATGTATATCGGGATTCAGACAATAACTCTGGAAGATACACTCATGGACAAAACTTAAGGAAATTGTACCTTTAGCATGTACATCGGGATTCAGACAATAACTCTGAAATATACATTCATGAACAAAACATAGGGAAATTGTACCTTAGCATGTATATTGGGATTCAGACAATAACTCTGAAAGATACACTCATTGACAAAACTTAAGTAAGTTGTACTTTTTAGCATGTATATCGGGATTCAGACAATATCTCTGAAAGATATACTCATGGACAAAACTTTAAAAAGTTGTACCTTTTAGCATGTATATCGGGATTCAGACAATAACTCTGAAAGATACACTCATGAACAAAACTTAAGGAAATTGTACCTTTAGCATGTATATCGGGATTCAGACAATAATTATGAAAGATACACTCATGGACAAAACTTAAGAAATTTGTACCTCTAGCGTGTATATCGGATTCAGACAATAACTCTAAAAGCTATTTGATAAAAAGACATTTAGGACACATTGAAGACACACGGGATAACTAAGTGTGAACAACCTCTGCCTTTTTCAGATAAACAGACGACCATCGACAAAGACTTACGTTTTGCCCTAGAGTGTAGATCCATGTTTTAACTACACCATTGGCCCGTTCAAAGAACAGGTTTAGCGGATAGCAGATTCTTAGCCTCAATAAAGTGTATATTCAGGTAAAATAAATAAGAGCTCTAACACATGTGGAGTATAATTCACAGATGACCAAACCTGGGTCGAGGCAATAACTATCCTACGCTATCCCCTTATAGAGAAGGGAGATTGATCATCAGATACCCGGACAATATAGCTATGGAATAAATATTTTGTTGCAGGTCGTCTGTTTTGTAAGGAAAAGGTGCAATTTAGTTCCCACTTTGGTTATCTTGTGTGTCCTCAATAAAGGTCACTGTAATATCTTTCAGAGTTATTGTTTGAGAGAGAGAATCCCGATATACATTCTAAATGGTACAACTACTAATGTTTTTCCCATGAGTGTATCTTTCAGAGTTATTGACTGAATCCCGATATACATGCTAAAAGGTAAAACTTCCTTAGTTTTTGTCCATGAGTGTATCTTTCATAGTTATTGTCTGAATCCCAATATACATGCTAAAAGGTAAAACTTCCTTAAGTTTAGTCCATGAGTGTATCTTTCAGAGTTATTGACTGAATCCCGATATGCATGGTTAAAGGTACAACTTCCTAAAGTTTTGTCCATGAGTATAATATACATGTTTATAAAAGGTAATTTTTGACATATTTTAATAATTTATTTGTAAATAATGATGACATTCTTCATAAATATTTAAAATTGAATTACAAGTATGTTCTACGGAATAATTATATATTAATTTAAAATTTGTATGAATTATTTGAACTAAAAACGAATTTTAAAGTTAAATTATAAAATAAGAGTAAATAATATTATGTATGAAAACATACGATATAATTTAATAAATAAAATAAACCTTTCAATTAAGAAATTCAAATTTGTCCTAATATATACATATGGTAATTTAAGCCAACAACCCCATATTGTATATAACTTATAACAAGATTTTCATGTTGTATAATAGAAACACATCTGTAAATGATTATGCGCATTATTGACATGTGTCATTACATCATCATATGTATTGTACTTTGTACAAACTGAGGATAAATAAATAAAACTCTGTAATAGATAAAGAGTTGAGCTAAAGAGAATAGAAGTCAAAAACGTCTAAATTCGAGATAGATGGAAGTCACAAAACAACATATAAAGATAGATTGGAAACTGTCAGGACGGCGCCAGTGTCCAGTTTCGCCAGACGATCCGTGCCCCTGTCGCATATGCTGTAATGCAATACTTCTTTTCTCGGAGGAGATATATAAAGCCTCCCCCGTCTTTAGCCAAAAATACAGTCACTTGACAGTCAGTTCTTATCAGCGCGAGCCCTCGTCGGTTGTACCCCAGGTCCATCTCACCCATCATGTAGACCAGTAAGAAATCTTCTATCTCCATCTTTCGCTCCTAGCTCAACTTTTATCTGTTCACGGAACTTTCTTGGTGCAACTGTGTCTTAGTTTTTTGTGTATGGACATTTCCAAGCTTTCCACTCTGCCTCGACCACGACTGCCTGTACTTTGTTAAAGCTGTAAAAGGTCTTCCAAGGTGCAGAGAAGTACTGGGAAACTCCCCATCCTGACTGTTTCTCTCGGTCAACACAGTATAGCGAGAGTTGACAGGGACTCACACCAGAGTTTAAGTCGACTGGATACCTCATCACATTTTTAGTCGAAAAGATTCTACAAGAGGCTACCAGACCTTACCACATACATATATTACTTTACGGCAAATATCACAAATTTTCCATAAAACTCCTTTTAACCCTGAGATGGGCTTCGGTTAATATTTTGAAAAAATCCCTTTCCGTTTCAATTTTATTTCCAAAAGAAATCAGTAAAATATAAGTAACTGAGCAATTTTAAATTTTAAAATCTGTAATTTATTTTTATCTACATCTTTATTTATATTGCCACTCTTCCCATGTGATCATTTAACAATTTGGTGAAAGATTTTAGGGCTATTTTATGTGGGATTTCCTTTTTCGCTTCAATTTTATTTCCAAAGTCCCATTGAAAAGACTTTCAAAGAATAATTTATTGCAAATCGGTTTTTATTTCATCATTATATCTATATTGATATTATTATATTAAATAAAAGTTTTAGAAAATTTGATGGAGTGTCATTATCATGATATGTTCTATTAACCCAGGTTTTTGTTGAATATGTACATGTCAACTACCCGGAGACACACCTCTATCATGAGCTAATAGCGAGCCATCCAAATATAATAAATGTAAGCACGATTGATTAATTTTGTCTAACTGGACTTGTACATATTGTTTGCCGAAGAGCATTTCTCGATGCAAATATTTATATGTAATTCTACTGTTCTAAAAGCCTATGTCCATAGTTTGCTTGAATACCATTTCTTAAATTCCGCCCTTCAGTGTAGCATATATAAGCAGAATGATCCAATACAGTATTAGAGCTCTAAGAAGCGGTCTGGTGGATTAAATTGGCGAAACCGCTGGGAGGGTTCACCACTGATGATCCAAGCCCTCCTAATATTTTTCATCTCACTAAGGACAGTAGAAGTTTGTTTTATGTTTAACAGAAACATTCGTGCTGCAAAGCTTCCATTTCTTGCATACCTATGTATTTATATATATTAAAAATAAAGAAGGCATCTTCTGACCACGAGCACATGTGCTTTTTAGATGGCAGAGCGCCATCTAGTGGAACAAAAATAAACTAAACGTTTATTCAGCTTGCTCCGTGATATTTGGCCAACCCAATTTCTTGATAAATCATGAAAAGCCATCCACGAACGCGTTTCGCGCTGTTGGCGCTCGTCAGCGTGTTTTAGGTTGGCCAAATATCAGGGAACAAGTTAAATCAATGTTTACTTGATTTATGTTACACTAGATAGCGCTCTGACTTCTTAAAAGCACATGTGATCCTGTCAGGATATGCTTTCATTATTTTTAATATCAAGAGCTGACCTTTTTATTTATTTTTTCTATTATTTTTTATCTTGTTTTTCATATATTTTTCTTTCTAAAAATTAAAGTGAAATTATTCTTTACACAATTATTTTTTATAAATTAGTTTCAACTTCATTATATCTATTCCCGTATTATCAAGTATGGTATAGAAAATACGATGTCAAAGATATATATAATAGAAATGTGTTGTTTTTTAACATCACGGAAGTTAGGTTACAAGAAGGAAAAAATAAGTTATTAAGAAGTGTATTCAAATAATTGAACGATATTCCCAATAAAATACCAAGCCAGTAGACAAGAAACATTTCCAATGACAATTATATGACATGATGTGTGTGGATTGAGAGAAAGTTAATACAACAGAGGCTTCCTTAAGATGCTGCCTGAAATGGCGGCTGGAATTTGTTTCAAATTTAATTTTTCTTGTGGAATTTTTGTGGCACCATTCATATAGGTTTGTAAAAATAACATTATTGGCATCTTATATTTGAAAAAGGTATTTTAAAACCTTTCACATATGAATTAAATAAGGCAAAAGGTTTCTGCAGATGTGTTTTTTTTTTATATGGAAAGAAACTCACATCAGAAATCTTTCGTCTTATTTAATTCATATACAGGAAATTCACGTCTATTCCTTTTATATATGTAATCATTTTCATTGTTGCAAAACTCTATTTCCTATCTAATTCTGACATGCTTCGGCAATATCTATCCTTTGATTTTATTCAATAAGGAATCAAGGGTTTCGTTTCTTCGTGGAAGAATCTTTATTATAAATCAAGAGTTGTAAGATGAATCTTTTGCCGGAAAGAAAGTGAACGAAACTCTTGATTCCTCATTGATCAAATCAAAGTTTAAAAGTAGGAACGAATCTATATTAATATCTATACTATTAATTTCTTCTATCCAATTTATTCAAATATTTTTCGCTGTAAAACTTACCTTCTGAGACAAAATCAAGAAGTTGATTCCTCTTTATAAATTTGACGCTATATTGTGTTTCTTATTTATATTTTTCTTTGAAATGTTGGCGTTATAAATTAATAATTAAAAGATGAAACATTGTTCTTCACTAATGCTGGTTTTTCAATCATTTCGCTTCGATATTTGGTGTGGAATTTGTAGTAATAAAGAATATTTAAGCACAAACATATCTAGGAAGGATTTAAGATATTTCTAAAACAACCCAAAGTTCAAAAAGAGTCACATGCAAAGTAGCCATATCTATAAAGTTTGAGATGAGGTTAGATAATAAGAAATGACATATTTACCTATTTATCAAAACTTTAAATGATTTTACTCGGAATTTTAGAAATAAAAACGCAAATAAAATATTTTTCAAAAATTAAATCAAGGCTTAAAAATGTATACACGGGGGAAGTTTGGTTATAATTGATTCAGCAGTTTATCTCGAGGCTGACAGATAAATGTTGATTCATAGAGAGAGATAAGGAATGATTGAATGTTCTCATTGTTATTAATAATTAACATAGTGTTTTTGGAAATATAGAGATAAAGAGAGGTTAGAAAGAAGGAATCATATATCGCCGCAACTCTTTTTATTATTATAGCGGTTAAGGAAGCTTTCGGGCAAGCCCTTCTTCAGCTAATTATATTGTACAAACAAAGAGAGATTATATATCGTTTTTAATATAAATCAAAATAAACGAAAATAAATTTACCACGCCCCTATCGCCCTCGTTTCAATAGCACCGCGTGGCCACGTTATGTCTGATCCTAACTTCAAATGTAATATGGTACAAAAATATCTTAAAAGAAAGTTACGTAATTGAATAAATATAAAGAATCAACTATAAACAGTTCAAAGGATTCAGTGGAGATTTTTAGGATAGAAGGGGAACGTACTGTGATGGCAACTGTATACTTTTGTTTAATGGTTTAGGGTGCTTCATGGTTTCTATTGCTTCAAGAATGAGTCTTTGGGTTTTAGTTTTGGCATTTGTATGGAGGATTCTGGTATTATTGAAGTCTGGAGTGTGTCCGGTTTCTCTGACGTGGTCAACAATTAAGGAGTTTGGGTTTAGTTTAGAGATGTTTCTTTGGTGTTCTTTGATTCTGATTGAAAGATCTCTTGATGTCTCACCGATGTAGACACTATTGCAGTTGAGGCAGGGAATTTGGTAAACTAAATCTTTTTTCTGTTTCTGGTCGGTGCTTTTGGTGATTGGGTTTCTTAGAATCGAGCCCATGGAAGGTGAACCTCTGAAGATGGTTTTTATGCCAAAACCTTTGAGTTTGCGGGCTATTGTAATTGTAGATTCTGTATATGGTAAGTAACAGGTGGAGATGTACTGATTGGAGTTATTTCTGGGAGTCCCTGGTTTATATCTATTTCTTTTAATGAAAGGAAGCGGGTATCCAGATTTAAGAAGCTGGTTTTCGATAGATTTAAGTTCCTTATTGTATTCTATTTTTGAAGAACAATGGGTGAAAGCTCTTTTCGTCAAGGTACGTACAACTCTTATTTTGTGGGAGATGGGAGAATTGGAGGCAAAGTGTAGGTACTGCGTTGGGGAGGTAGGTTTTCTATAAACTTTTGTTGTAAAACCAGTTCTATTTCTGGTAAATAAAATGTCAAGGAATGGCAGAGCACAACAGTTAAATTTACAGAAGAATACTACAACCAAATAAAAGGCACCCCGATGGGAAGCCCACTGTCTACAATTCTAGCCGAAATAGTTCTCTCCACCATTGACTCGTGGATCACTGAAATAAAACCCAACGAAATATTAATCTGGTCAAGATACGTCGATGATATATTTTGCATAATCACAGAAAACAGTGAAAATCACATCCTAGAAACCCTCAATAGCTTCAACTCATCTATTCAATTTACAATAGAAAAAGAAAATAACGGAAGCCTGCCATTCCTTGACATTTTATTTACCAGAAATAGAACTGGTTTTACAACAAAAGTTTATAGAAAACCTACCTCCCCAACGCAGTACCTACACTTTGCCTCCAATTCTCCCATCTCCCACAAAATAACAGTTGTACGTACCTTGACGAAAAGAGCTTTCACCCACTGTTCTTCAAAAATAGAATACAATAAGGAACTTAAATCTATCGAAAACCTGCTTCTTAAATCTGGATACCCGCTTCCTTTCATTAAAAGAAATAGATATAAACCAGGGACTCCCAGAAATAACTCCAATCAGTACATCTCCACCTGTTACTTACCATATACAGAATCTACAATTACAATAGCCCGCAAACTCAAAGGTTTTGGCATAAAAACCATCTTCAGAGGTTCACCTTCCATGGGCTCGATTCTAAGAAACCCAATCACCAAAAGCACCGACCAGAAACAGAAAAAAGATTTAGTTTACCAAATTCCCTGCCTCAAATGCAATAGTGTCTACATCGGTGAAACATCAAGAGATCTTTCAATCAGAATCAAAGAACACCAAAGAAACATCTCTAAACTAAACCCAAACTCCTTAATTGTTGACCACGTCAGAGAAACCGGACACACTCCAGACTTCAATAATACCAGAATCCTCCATACAAATGCCAAAACTAAAACCCAAAGACTCATTTTGAAGCAATAGAAACCATGAAGCACCCTAAACCATTAAACAAAAGTATACAGTTGCCATCACAGTACGTTCCCCTTCTATCCTAAAAATCTCCACTAAATCCTTTGAACTGTTTATAGTTGATTCTTTATATTTATTCAATTACGTAACTTTCTTTTAAGATATTTTTGTACCATATTACATTTGAAGTTAGGATCAGACATAACGTGGCCACGCGGTGCTATTGAAACGAGGGCGATAGGGGCGTGGTAAATTTATTTTCGTTTATTTTGATTTATATTAAAAACGATATATAATCTCTCTTTGTTTGTACAATATAATTAGCTGAAGAAGGGCTTGCCCGAAAGCTTCCTTAACCGCTATAATAATAAAAAGAGTTGCGGCGATATATGATTCCTTCTTTCTAATTTGTCGAAATCCGCAAACCGTTTACCATGAATAAAGAGAGGTGATTTGCTAAAATACCTATTTTATTTCACCCATCATATTTTAATGTTTATGACTATAATTGTATTCTGAAGTGATATAAAAGAAACACATTTATAGCTCTAAAATGTGTACATCGATTTTGAAGCCTTGAAGCCTTTGCAGCCTTGTCCATAGGTGTATGGAAAATATGGATTGTTTTGGCAATTCATCATGAAACACATTGATATAAACTATTATCTATAAATAAAAAGGTATATATTCAATCAAATATATAATATATTCACCAATATTTCAGTTGGCTGAACGCCAACCTTTTTCAAGGTATTACAACAATTCGTTGTAAGGTTGTTGACATAAATATGTTATAACACCTTGAAAATGGTTGGCGTTCATCCAACTGAAATATTGGTAAATACATTATATTTTAGTCCAATTATTGCCTTTTCAATTATAAATATATTTATGGATTGCTCTATTTTCAAACCTATTTTCTATATCTTTAATTATACATATTTTCTTCTCATTATGTTCTGCTTAATCCATGTCAATTCAACAGACGGAAAATGATATCATCATATTTGTGTCAGAAAAACGCCTGTACATCTCAATATTACAGAATAAACTCTATGTTTTATTTCTTCTTTAATATAGATTCGAAACATTGTTAATTGTTAATTATCAGCATAAATATTTTTAAAGCGAAATATAAATTTAATGGAAAGACGAAGCATTGCATTCATATTTTATTGTCATAATTGTTATTAATCATTGCCATTATTTTGAAAGAATATTAGAAAACATATTAATATATTCACTATACTTCATGCAATATTTTCCAATGGTTTAATTCAGTAATTTCGACCAATATGGATTTAGTAGACAGTATATGTTTGCTAGAAAATAGTTTTTATCAAATGTTCGTTAGGCAAACTTCCACTCGGGTAAAATCGAACGAAGCCGGGTACATTGGCTAGTATATATTTTCCGTTCCCTTTAAAACTCGTCGTCTACTAAAGCTATAGCTCCATTGGAATATTTAGAATTGAAATCCATCACATCCTCTCCTACAGCGTCACTTGGATTCACTGTAGTAATATACATTGTATTTCTAAAATAAAAGTGCGCTAAAAATCCTTATAAAATACATGATTAAATGATTTATTTATTATATATCGAATAACTAGCCTTACCTTATTGTTTGCGAAATAATTTCTCACAATACGAATATTTATATGTGAATCTACTTGATTAAAAGCTTATCTCCATAGTTTGCCAAAACCAATAATTTAGATGCCAGCCTTCAGTGTGGTACATATAAGGACAGATAGGGTATTTGAGCACTGTAAAACGGTCTGTTGGGAGACATCGCTGAGTGAGTCTACCATTTATAATCTAACTAGCCGAATGACCCGGGCAACGCCCGGGTTTTACCCGATTAAATGCTTTTATTCAAATACTATTCGTTACAATTATAAATTGGCGCCGTGAATGTCATTCTTGTATAATATATAAATGAGTTTTAAAAATTGTAAAAAAAAAAAAATTCATCGGCCGGGAATCGAACCCGGGGCGCCCGCCACTATAATATATAAATGAGTTTTAAAAATTGTAAAAAAAAAAAAATAATAATGTATCGGCCGGGAATCGAACCCGGGGCGCCCGCGTGGCAGGCGAGCATTCTACCACTGAACCAAAAGCAAACGGTGACAGAATTAAGAACGCATGACGCTGATAACTGTATATAGAATATTTTGTCATCGCATTGATGGAAGTGGTTTTAATATATATAAATACACAGTAAATATATATGCCTGTATCGATTTACAAATAATGACATCTCAATCCTATCAGGAACCTCGCACCATATATATGTATCTACACTCATGGCCAAACCTGAGTAGAAAGTCTTTAATGTCGCCAATTGTATGTTTTTTTTTTTTAAGAAGGCAGAGGCAAATTTTTTCACAATTGGTTATCTCGTGTGTCTTCAATAAAGGTCGCTGTAATATCTTTCAGAGTTATTGTCTGAATCCCGATATACATGATAACAGGTACAACTTTCTTAAGTTTTGTCCACTTCACACACACACTACATACCATAATACCACGAGGCTGACAGAAGAGTGACCTAATCGAGCCCACTCTGTTTTACCCGGAATTTCAATTACACGATGCTAACATTGGATTGTTCCAAATAACACAATTCCATTCTCCTCTTAAATATCCATTTACTCCATTCCCCCCAAAGTCGTTCATTCTTTTACAATAAATAATCTCATTTCGCTGTTGTCACTGATGTAGATAATTCACAAACATCTTTGACAACAAATTACATATTGATATTTCGTGAAGCTATATTTCAAACACACATATATATATTAGAATTATTTGAAAAGAAATTATATATATAAAAAAAAAAAAAAAAAACTTTACTTTCAAAATATCACAGATTTTAAATATTAAATATAGGTTAATGATTATGTCAGAATAGCAAGCTAATTCTGTATTGAATAATACCATTAAGATAAGTTGAACTATAAATATTTGTTAGCAAATTTAGAACATAAGATGTTTGTCTTCAACGTGTATTTAATAAATAATTGGGTAAAATACAATAAAGAAAAAATGACGTGTAATGACCGAAGCTCCGCTGGAACCTTTTTTACCTCTATTTATTTTATCTAAATATTTATTAAATATATATTGAAAACAAACACCTCTTTTGTTTTATATTAGCTAACAAATATTTGTTGTTTGAACTTATTCTAATGTTATTATATACCGTGTCTTGTCGGCGATAAAAGTTTCAACTCGGAAACGGTCGGGAGTTGTGGCTAGATTTCGAAGCGATTCTTTCTGACCTCTCAGGAGAAGAAATTCAAATTTTCAGGTTTTTCTATTCGAATCTAGCGGTTCAGGTTGTTCCTGTCCCTGTCTGGAGCAAGACTCTCTCAAAGTGGAGGAAGGTCTCTTCCTGAGAACAACTGCGTATATTCTAATTATAAGAAATATCAGTTTGCTTTATATTATCATTCATATTTGTAACAGTTGATGATGTGTCAATAGGATATTTTGAATTGCCAATTGTCTATCTCTAACTCAAGGTTAGGTAGATTTCTCCTCTCTCCTCTAAATCTATTTCAGACGACCATGAGCTTCTTCGACCATTTTGAGGAAAGGTTTGTAGTCGAAAATATTCTCACCATTCGACGCCACATTCGAAAGCCTGTCACTTCTGCCTTCTCCAGAGCTCAGGTCTCGAGTAACAAGCCTCAAATGAACCTTTTGATAAAATGCTTTATATTAAAATTGAATTTTTCATATAAATCCCCTGAACATTAATTAAATAATTAAAATGGTTTCTGGGGCTGAGTTTCTTTTCATTTCATTCAAGTAGTCTCAAGCTTCGGGCAACTCAACAGCAGAACATTTATAAAACGAATAAAACGCCGCCTGAGGCATGACTGAATTCTTTTGAAGGTGTATTCACTTAACATATATACTGAAACATTTCTATTTAAAAAGCGTAAATTCAAATAAACCCTCATTAAATATAATTAACATCACTTGAATGCGATTACATTCCGAAAGAATAATTGGATCCAGTTTTAATATTTCAACCTCAGCGTGGCCGGTAAACTTAGTAAATTGAGAACAGGGTGACTTGAGTGTTTTCCTTTCTTGGCCCATTTATTTCCATCTTGCCGTCGATCAATAAGGACTCAGACGATAAATTCATCACAGCTTCAAACAACCTGCTCCAGATCCTGGTGGGACGTTCTGCAATGGTGACGTCAAGACAGGGTTCTGTGAAGTCTTGCAACTATAAAAACACTTGATTTATAAAAATCAACAATTTTTATTCAACAAATATATTATCTATAACTTCTCGAACTTTACAGAAGTGAGACATCGATTGTTCCCTGATCTAAATGATTTAACTCTCTTACATCAGCCACTTTGTCTATATAAATTTTATGAACTCTGTCGATTAGTCTGTAAGCCACGAATATGTGGTTCAAACTTGATGCACCAATATTAGTGACATCATTTTCTTAGAAAATGTTACTTTTCAGATTTGAATATTAATTTTCTGTAAATGTGGCAAAGTCTCAAGATTCTATATCCTGCTGACAAATTAGACAGATTAGTCAAATATGGTCAAAAGGTATAAGACATAAATAAATAAAAATATATACACCCATATATATTTAGATTATATATTATATATATTATTTTGAAGATTTGGCAATCCATAATTAAAATTATATTTAAAAAAGATGCATATATTGGATTTCTAATTATTTTTATTGTTCCAATATTTCGAGGGGCAACTCGCCTCTCTTTATCGAGGATGTTTGTGTTTTTCACTAGAACATGTGCGCACGCGTACACCACTCTCGTTCTACAAGGCCAATGAAAGAACTGTATCTTTGACTCAACTATTGCCTTCATTTTTTATACAGCAAATAATTATATTTATATTTAATATTATAGATTATTATTTTTTCTATAGAAGATATAGAGATTTATATACAACACAGTGTAATTGTAAAAAATTGTGTTTACATATTAATTCTAAATTTAAAAAAGTTTTAAAGCAAAATAAATTATTAAATAAAAGGTATATACATAGTTATTTATAAATAATTAAGATATGAATTCTTTATGAATTTCTGGAAAATCAATTTTTCTGTTTATACTCTGTTTATCTTCGGCAGATGCCCAACTTTCTAAAAACAGTCTACTATGCTAAATAATAGCCATATACCAGATTTCAAACAGACCACAATTATATACAAAAACATAACAGAAAAGCATAGTAGACTGTTTTTAGAAAGTTGGGCATCTGCCGAAGATAAACAGAGTATAAACAGAAAATTTGATTTTCCAGAAATTTATAAAGAATTCATATCAATTACACTGTGTGTTGTATATAAATCTCTATATCTTCTATAGATAAAATAATAATCTATAATATTAAATATAAATATAATTATTTGCTGTATATAAACTGAAGGCAATAGTTGAGTCAAAGATACAGTTCTTTCATTGGCCTTGTAGAACGAGAGTGGTGTACGCGTGCGCGCATGTTCTAGTGAAAAACACAAACATCCTCGAGAGAGGCGAGTTGCCCCTCGAAATATTGGAACAATAAAAATAATTAGAAATCCAATATATGCATCTTTTTAAAATATATATGACATAATAAAAATATGATTTTTATTATTCATTAATATAATTATAATTTAAATAATCATAGAATTAACACAGAGTTAATTCTTTAAAATCCTTAACAAAAGGAGTACAACCCAAGATGTTTTTTGTATATACTTAGATTATATTTATAAAATTATATGTATGCAAACTTTTTGTTCTTAAAATATAATCATTAAAAAAAATACAATTTTGAATATAAAAGTTATCATTTCACTTCAATCCACGACTGCATGAATGAATTGGTAACGTACCTAAAATACATCTTTTTTATGACATATATATATATATATTAGATTAAAAAAAGACATATATTGGATTTAATAAAATATTTATTTTGCCAATATTTCGGCTGGCTGAACGCCAACCTTTATCGAGGCATTACATTTTTGTATACACAAACTCAGCGCCGCATAGTGATGTAATATCACAGTTGAAATCATTTAAAATAAAAGGTAGGTGGGGGAAATTTGTGCATGAAAATATATTATAAAAATTACAATCAAATATGTTAAATATCTTAAAATATTAGAGGAAAAATTGGCAAAATAAATATTTTATTAAATCCAATATATGCTTTTTTTATCATCTAATGAATTAAATATGGATTGCTCTATTTTCAAAAATATATTTATATATACGAGGGGCATCCAATAAATAAGTTTCCCTATTTTGTAACAAATAAACAACTTTATTTACAATTATGCAGTTATTTTATTTTCATTATACAACTCATAGACTACTTCTCTACATAATGACCATTTCTGTCCAAACATTTTTGGTACCGTTGTAGCGATTTTTTGATACCACTGTTGTACCAAGCCGTGTCCTGTCTTCGTAGCCAGTGGTTCGCCTCCGCCTGTTTTTAATTCAAATTCAAAACATCTGACATGATTGTTCCAATCGAAGAGCATCCAATTTCGATTCCAGGAGGCAGTCGAATCATTATTTCGTCAATGGTGACGCGGCGATTTGCTTCCACCACATTCCGAACAGCAGCCACGGCTGCATTGTCCGTAGCAGTAACGGGCCTGTCGCTTCGCTCGTCATCATGCACGTTTTGCGGTCCTTCCAAGAACCATGAACGCCATCGGCGAACCATTTGGATGCTCATACATCCTTCACCATACACTGACACTAAATTGCGATTAATATTGAACGCAGTTTCATTTTTCGCTGTGAAAAAACGAATTACAGAACGGAGTTCGCAAGTGGACACGTTCACCAGTGGTAGCTCCATGAAAACTGAAGCGTTACGGACTTGCGCGTACGAGTAGAGTGATTTTGAAAGGTCACCAGCTTCCAACGCATCCTAGTGACCATTTCTTACCTACTAACTAATTTTTACAACGTTTCGTTCGCCGAAAAAAAATAGGGAAACTTATTTATTGGATGCCCCTCGTATATTTCCATATTCCATCAAAGCAATAATATAAATGAATAAATTTTTAATAAATTCATATCTCCCTCTCCTCAGTGTAGGAATTATCAAAAATTTTAGAATTGATTATTTAAAAGAATAATTCACGTAAATATTTTAAATCCTGGAAAGGGATTTGTTAGATTCCTTTTTATACCGTTTTATATTTATATATTATTGTAGATTTATATTTCCAGCCATCTGTCTGTCTGAGAAAGAATAAACCAGAGCAATTGTTCCTATCTAGATAATCTATATACATTTCCACAACATTGGACTATTGGGAGTAAATTGTTAAAAAAACATCAAACCACCATGAAGCCAGTATGAAGTAACATACAAATGGAACAACACATCAAACAGATGTAAAGACTAAATAAAGACAAATTAATAAACTGATTCAACTGGTATTTCACTCTTTTCAGGCCGTCCCTTGCTTATGCTCGTAGTAATCGAAGTGCTGCCTTTTAAGCGAATTTTTATTTATCTAAATATTACATAATTTACAAAGAATATTATTTTATTTAAAAAACAGAATTCGTTATATATGCACTCAGTCAATAGTGCTCTCGAACAAACCCGGGCGTTGCCCGTGTCATTCGTCTAATCTATTATGGAAGCGACATCACTTTAAGATACGATTTCTATTATTCGAGTCTTTTTGTTTAAACTTTAGCATTTTTTCCAGGTGTCGTTATTCTCACACTAACATTAAATTTTTATAGAAAATTCTTTATCGAGGGTTCATTTAGTTTTTATTGGTAGCCCCGATCTGAGAAAAGCAGCGGCTCAAAAACATTAATTTCTATTAGAGAAGTCACATTTGTTTCTGTTGTAAAATAATCTCTTATAAAACATCTATCTGTAGACGTGCTGAATATAGACGTGCTAGCTGTAGACGTGCTAGCTGTAGACGTGCTGACTGTAGACGTGCTAGCTGTAGACGTGCTAGGCTCGTTACAACTTGTAGACGTACACGGCGAGAGAGCATCAGTTCTTATTTTGATATTTCCATCATTCCTAATGCTCGAATATGGCAGAAGATAAAAGGGATTATAAAATAAATTATTATATAGAATATATATTCTTATAATACATTAATTAAAAAATAGAATATAAAATAGATAATGAACTTGACAATAATCTCATCAGTTCAATATGACTTCATTTTAAAATGGTAAAACTGATTTTTCTAAAGGAGGCTTGTTTAAACATGTTTATATTTATTTTATCAAGAGGGTATCTATATACGTGTAGTTTTGAGGAATATGATATTCATGTACCAATTCATGGAACTCTTCATTTAAAATCCATTAAAACAATGAATTTTGACTCTCACCCCAGCATAAAACGTCATGTTTGGGAAAAATAATGAGCCTGAACCACAGCTTTGGCAATATCAGAAAAATTCAAGCTCTACATCATGGCTTGGGCTTTGGCCCTCATTACAACATGGGGGCGACTTCGATTCCATAACACAATACATGGGAAGGTATACAATAATTATGATTCATTTATTATTATGATTCTTTTAAAACCGCTTATCAATAAAATGGAGTCATAAAAAATCGCCTGTAAAAACAAAGGACAAAATCACTTACCAAGGACAAAGACATCTTCTCTGTCTTTTAGGACCAAGAAGGGCTGATTTTATGGGCAATCTTGAAAGTATTCTTCTATTAATAAAATGAAAACACATTGTGTATATCTTTAAAAATCTGAAAAGTGGAGAGAGAGGAAGAGAACAGTTGAAATAAAAAAGACTCAACTATAAAAAACACCCAAAACAAATTTAGTGAATATAATGCGATACCTCGCACCGCGCAACTGTCTAGGGCGAAGATTGCAAGGTATGGGTGGACTTTGATGTTTCCCCTGAGTACAGCCTTGAACTCGCACCCTCTCATACTTCGACTAGTTTAGATGAATAAAGATGTTTATGTGGTGAAACATCTGAAATTGATGCAGTTTTACTCCAAGCTGTTAGATGGTGGTTCAGAGAGTTGGATAAGGCTTTTTACAAAAGTTATTTTGCAAGTTGGCAACAACGCTGGACCAAATGTGTACAGAGGAAAGGTGGATATATTGAATGATTCTAATATATAGAGGTGTGTTATTATATTTATTATAATCAGAGTTTTAGTTTTATAGCTTGAGAGAGACAATGAAAATGTTATTATTGATTGTGCCTTATTTATTGACCGAACCTTGTATATAATATTTTAAAATGAAAATAATAATAAATATAGAGGCAGAATATATAGCCATCAATAATGTATCGGCTCGATGTGTTTTAAGAGCAAATCTCTATCTCTCGAAGTAACCCGGATTTCTGGAGCCAAAACAAATATATTGTTGTTTAATTTTGTATAAAAAGCCACAGAAATATAAGGAAATACAAACACACACTTCGCCGA
Organism: Cordylochernes scorpioides; assembly: GCA_030710605.1. NCBI lineage: Eukaryota > Metazoa > Arthropoda > Arachnida > Pseudoscorpiones > Chernetidae > Cordylochernes > Cordylochernes scorpioides. Next base: position 180,801,904 of record CP092863.1, on the reverse strand, counting down.
TAACATTTAAACAAGGAAAATATATTAAATCCATATTACACTGTATAAAATATGGATATTTCATAATAAAATTAGCAAAATAAATTAATGCTTATTTCAAAAATATTAAAATACTTTTATTTAAAAACATTTGACCAGAACATTCGGGATCGTTAGACAGAACGTAATTACATGGAGAAACAGATGAAGGTGGAGTCTCACGCAAGCTTTTAAAACGGAGAAAGAAATTATAAATATTTATTTTAACATTTCTCTCTTTGGATGAAGCCGGGCGAGGTACAGGTGGAATGGAAAACCTGGTTTGTTCTGTGTGTGTGTTGGGTGTATACGTATAATAAACGTATTAGAATCCCATATTGTGTGTGCAGATCATTTATAGATAAGTTTTTGAAATATAAATATTGGTAATTTATATTAACAACAGTAATCATTCCTACATGTCATTGGTCGTAAAGTGTCATGTATATGGATTAAAAAAGAAGAAATCAAATAAAATTAGGGAATTATATTAAAATACAAAGCCATTAGAGTATTATTTGCCAAGGTATCAAGTAGTCGTTAGGTGTAAAAGGAATAATCTAGAATTTTAAGCGATAAAAATATATTTAATTTCACGTGAGATTGGTACAAGATTTGGATTTGTCATTGTTAGTTGAGATTTTGTTTAAATATGAGTGCCTAGGTCAGAATAAAAACAGAATTCTTACCTTACATTTCAAACATATTTGATATTTATATATTCCTATCAAAGATAATCGATTATTAGGGTAATGTTTCTTTTTTCCAAATTTGAATCAGAATAATCTTATAATCATCAGATATTGAGCATTAGTGAATTTCTTGAGGTTTTCCTGAAATCCAAGATATGCAATATTTTCTTTAGGAAAATTTCATAGAAATTTCAGAATACTTTTTTAAAATCAAATTCTGAAGATATATATATATATATATACACTTGTTTTTTTTTTGTTAGAATATGTTTTCAAGGAATATATTTTTAATACGTCGTCAAATTGGGTACAAAAATTAATTTCATATATCATTTTGACATTCATTAATGGTTTGTTTCTTGTCAATTCAAAGGATGTCACAATATATATATTGTTTTGATCTTGTAAAAACATTGTAGATCATTTTAACAATAATAATTATTTTAAAAATAAATAAATTAACGCTGAAAATTATCCAAATATTTTATAAAAAGTAAGATAAATATACTAGTATAGTTGATAATGTATTTTGAAATAGATTAGATTTTTCCCTATAGAAACGACATCACCTCATTGTTAGAATACGGTCAAACTTAGATAAATAAAATAAGTTTACATATGTTCACAAGAATTATTCAGATTGTGGATAGCCTGACCTCTCCATCTAGGTTCATGTTAAGATGTACAAGTTAATTAATTATTTCATTCAAACAAAATGAATGTTAATGTTTAATATATTTAACTGATGAAATATCTGTGATTAAATGAAATATGTGACTCAACAGGTTTAAGATGTCGTAAAAATATATTTGGTTTATTGATAAAATATTGCCTGGTGAAAGCTTTTTTACATTTCATTAATCAACCAGGCGCGATATTAAAATATTTGCGCCTATTTACAGAGGAAACAAACAAAACAACAAACAAATTATAACATAGAATTGAATATTTACAAATTTACATGTATTATTAGACAGAGTTCATAAGATTTATATAGACAAAGTGGCTGATGTAAGAGAGTTAAATCATTTAGATCAGGGAACAAACGATCTCTCACTTCTGTAAAGTTCGGACAGTCGTAGATAAGGTGAAGTTTGTTCAGTTTCTCCGCAGGAACAATTTGGTGTTTCTGATAGACCTCTGTTATGTAAGTAGCCAGGGGAATCTCTCAATTTTCGGTGTGTTTGAAATAAATGTCAACTTTCATTTGTCATTAGTGTTGTGGACTCTCAACTCTCTCAACATATTTTTAGAATTTTAAAAACTTTCACACAGATCCAGGTACGAGTTTTATATGAATATATATATATATATATTCAATGGATCTCTTTCTGACTCAAACAAATACATTTTGATGAAAATTTTAAAAGAATGACTTCCTGCAAGTTTTTTTTTTTAATAAATGTATTGGGAGCTTTAGGGTCTTTCCTTTCTCTCAACCTGTAGTTGTTGCTTTTGTCGTGTCCAATGAAGAGCCTCAGATGTCTTCATACATCTCTATCACAGCAATGTTCCCTATCTTGGGTGTGTAAAGCTGCTGTTCTGGGTCCATGTCAATTTTCTGCAAGGCTGCGGTAATTTTCAATGTAGAATAAAATATACAGAAGAGGATATATGCACAAGTTATTCTATATATTTCATTCCTTATTCTATATTTTTTATTTTAACTAGAGGTTGAAAAAAAGCAAGACCAAAAAGCTCTTCCAGTTAATTTAGTTTCTAAATAACTTGAAAGATACACTCATGGACAAAACCTAAGGAAGTTGTACCTTTCAGCATGTATATCGGTATTCAGACAATAACTCTGAAAGATATTACAGTGACCTTTTATCATTTATTTTCACATTTTTATCAAAGTCGCATATCCCGCAATTGCCAAAATTTGAAAACAAAGACATAAACATTATATTTCACAAAGTCCATTCAAAAGGATTAAATGTTATAGCTCTATAAACATGTAAATAAACGCCACCATTTTGCCACGTGTGCTGCGCGCGCAGATGTCATCTCGAGCAACACGTCGTTAAAATGCCTCACAACAAATGGCCGCCAAAATGGTGAAACAGCGGAAAACAATATTTTATTTCAAACTTGGCGATTTGTCTGCTCAAACCCTTCGAAATTATCACCAAATTTCAACTTTTATCGCATTAAATATACTTTTAAAAGTTGTTTGAAATTTAAGAGTTGACAACACAGAAGCCGTGAAGAGGAGGATCGACTACCAGCGACGTTAGATCTGAGACGTACAGCCAGGTATGGAAGGTCGAAGTGTGATTGGGGAAATTCTTCAAAATATTTTCACAAGTCCTAAAGAAGAAAAGGCTGTGTTACAGTTTAAGGTAAAAGAATGTCCGACTTCAACATTCCAGAATCAGTTAAATACAGCACAGAGTATGCAAATAGATAAATAAATGAGACGACGCTACTCTTTTTATTTGTACTTGATTAAAGAAAAAGCTTTCAGGAAAGCCTTTCTTCATCTAAATAAGGTTTTAGTTAACTGAAGAAGAACTTGGCCGAAAGCTTCCTTCAATCAAGTACAAATCAAAATAGTTGCAGCGGCTTGTGATTTTTTGTTTTGTAAATTGTCGAAATTAGCAATACTGTGAAAGGCACAGAGTGATTGAGATTTTTGAAATATTTTTTTTCTGTGAATGAAGGTTGGTGTTATATGTCGATACGGTCTTGAAGCTGAACGCCAGAAGCGGAGAGGTCCTTTTTCAAAGAAGAAAATAAAGCGAACAAATCCATAGTTGAAACAGCGGGTCGGCGGAGTATAAACCGCTAGATTTCTACAGCAAAGACCCGGGATCTAATCCACCATTGGGCAATTTGAAATAAAAATTGTTCCAAGACCCCAGATTATAGCAAATATCCAACTCAACCAGTAAGTGAAAAAAACGGGCCTCTTGGATGCTTGAGAGTTCAAAAGTCAAACTAATTACCACATGTGTAAATATGCGGTGTAATTTAAGTAATAGTAGTCGCCAATCAATACCCACCTGTTTTTTTTTTTAGGAAGGAGACGGAGGTAATTTAGTTCACACTTGGTTATCTCGTGTGTCTTCAATAAAGGTAACTGTAATATCTTTCAGAGTTATTATCTGAATCCAGATATACATGCTAAATACAACTTCCTTAAGTTTTGTCCATTAGTGTCTAATGAAGAGAATAACCATTAAAATACGATTTGCTTTAAAATCAGCAACAAAAATTGTCTCGATACATTCTAACGGACCTTGTAGTTATATCTATTGAGAAAGGTTTATAAATTTCGCCGTGGATTACTGAGAAAAGATCAGGCTATATATTAAAGGATTTTGTTTCTCTTATCCTCCTCAAATCCGCGGAGAGTTGTGGGCGATAAAGCCGTTCGACTAAAAGATATTTTTGTTTTTTTTTCTCGTAGATTTCATGTTTTTATCTACAAAACAAAGCCAAAAATGAAGGAAGGAATTCCATTTTATATCCACGACAATCTCTTATTACCTCATGCTCTTGTAGCTTCCTTGACATCGTGGCGAAAGAGCTGGTCAAGATCTCAACCATCAAACCTTGATGCTTTGTTCGAAATTTCTTGTCATAAGCTCTCGACTGATATAAACTAAGTCTCAAAAAATGAATAATTTGCGATTTATCAGTGAAGATGAAGATTTCATCAGGAACATTGTGTTTTTAAACAACTGGGGAAAAATAGATAATGCAACTTGATCGTGCAAGTAAAAGCTACTAAAGGCTTGCGCCATCTGTCGGAATAAATTTAAACTAATCGTGGATTCTTCAATTATTCCATAATTGGTTGAATACACATTATTGATAAATCAAGAAATGGCATTTGGACAATTCTGGAATAAAGGAAAGCCAACGAAATAATTGAATAAATGAAAGCCAACAAATAATTGTTATTCAACCCTGGCAATAAACGATCAGTGGATATTTATTATTTGCTCGATCAGGAGATGCCTTTTCCTAAATATATATAACATATTTATATATAACCTTTATATCAACGGTCTCCAGAAGCTTGTATTGTGGCGCGAGCGGAAGTTTTCTATTTCTTGTCATTAAAACAAAGATGTCAGCCGAGAATTAATTCGCTCCAGAAGAAGTTGAAGGAGAACTTCTCTCAATCAGGAAGAAAGGAAAAGTTTCTTTGGTGGAAGTTCCTGGAGAGAAACCCCCGGAAGTGAATAAATCTCTGCTTTCTAAAACAACACCGAATATAAAAATGGCTCTATGTCTCCAGAGTAGCATGTTATGTGTCAAATTTATACATTGGATACTACAGGACAAAGTAATAAATTCAAATATCGTTCTGCTTCAAATTTCTATTAATTCCTTTCAGTATGTGTGATGTCTTTATAATGGCGAACTCTTCATTTTATATTATGAAATAGAAAACTGTAATTACAACTTTGGCATATATAATGGTTCCTCTATTTAAGACTCTTCTTACGACACATCTAAAATGTTCACCATAAAGTATCCACTATAGTATATAAGACTTGATTATTCAAATATCCAGTAATAAATACACTAACATGTATATCGGGACAATAACTCTTTAAAATATTACAGTGATCTTTATTGAAGACACACGAGATGACCAAGTGTCAACAAAATTGCTTGTGTCTCCTTAAAAAAAAACAGACGACCGTCTACATCAAAATATGAAACTTCCTTAAGTTTCGCCTATGAATTAAATACATAAATGAGCTACATTAATTATGTCAAGAAATAGAGTCAATGGCTTGTCCCAGCTGTGGGAAATCTCAAACGCAATGAAAAAATATATGGGTTTCACGGGAGGTATGGTTAATATTTTAGAAACCACCGGATTTCAATGGCTATACAGACTATAGAACATTACAAAGAGAAATTCCCTACATAATCAGGACTGCAATATATCAATCTCTGCAAAAGGATCACACAAGAATAATAAATTCAAGACTATACCCCCACTATAAAAACATCTGCTCAACTCCGTTACCGGAACACTATCTGTCCAGCGATTTCCCGCTCCAGGTCAAACGGAGTATTGCCGGACTGAGAATCCTCTCGGTGCTCTTTACTGATGATCGCCCCAGAATATTTAAAACAGACGGTTGGACATGCGAGATTTGCGGGACAAGAATGGAGCCGGGGCCACATCACCATATACTCTCATGTATGGGGCAGAAAGACGAACGAGAAGTGCTCCTCAGTGAAATAGGCCTTGAGGGACTCTCTTTGGAGCTCCTGTTGAATGAGGTGGTGAGAAACAGAGCTGGAGCGTTTGCCTTGTTCAATTTTTGGAAGACGGCTGAAGAGAAAAGGAATCTATATACATAATCTGATTTATGTAAATAATCATATGTAAATAATCTTTGTCAGGATTAGAATGACGAATCCTGTATAGGACTTTGATTCCAGTAAAAGGCTTGTTGCTGCTGTTTTATATAGTCACAGTGTAGAAAATACTATACTATACCTACTACTTATAGGTTTCTCTCTGTATTCTTAGTTCTCTTCTCTTCAATTACTCTGTAAATTGGCGAATCCTTTATAGGACGATAGGTCCTCAATAAAGGCTTTTGTTGTTGTTGTTGTTGAAATAGAGTCAATGGCAATGTGTGAACAATATTTAGAACAGACGAATTCAGAGAGGTCTGGACCACATCAGCCACATTAAACTTACAATTATAATGACAAAATTAAATAACATTTGAAATAGAAAAAAAACACCAAAATTCTACCATCATAAATTTAAGAAAAAAATAAATAATATGCACATGATTTAAAAACTAAGCAATTAGGTGATGATAAATAAATGATGTAAAATTTTAGAGCAAAAAAAAACTATATCAACGATTGTAAAATGGATTTGAAATAACTACTAATATTTGGTGAATAAAGATAAGTGTGAGACTTGAAGCAAAAAAATAACTACTAATATTTGGTGAATAAAGATAAGTGTGAGATTTGAAGCAAAATATAACTACTAATATTTGGTGAATAAAGATAAGAGAGACTTGAAGCAAAATATAACTACTAATATTTGGTGAATAAAGATAAGTGTGAGACTTGAAGCAAAAAATAACTACTAATATTTGGTGAATAAAGATAAGTGTGAGCCTTGAAGCAAAAAATAACTATTAATATTTGGTGAATAAAGATAAGTGTGAGACTTGAAGCAAAATATAACTACTAATATTTGGTGAATAAAGATAAGAGAGACTTGAAGCAAAATATAACTACTAATATTTGGTGAATAAAGATAAGTGTGAGGCTTGAAGCAAAAATAACTACTAATATTTGGTGAATAAAGATAAGTGTGAGACTTGAAGCAAAAAATAACTACTAATATTTGGTGAATAAAGATAAGTGTGAGACTTGAAGCAAAAAAATAACTACTAATATTTGGTGAATAAAGATAAGTGTGAGACTTGAAGCAAAAAATAACTATTAATATTTGGTGAATAAAGATAAGTGTGAGACTTGAAGCAAAAAATAACTACTAATATTTGGTGAATAAAGATAAGTGTGAGACTTGAAGCAAAAATAACTACTAATATTTGGTGAATAAAGATAAGTGTGAGGCTTGAAGCATAAAATAACTACTAATATTTGGTGAATAAAGATAAGTGTGAGACTTGAAGCAAAAAAATAACTACTAATATTTGGTGAATAAAGATAAGTGTGAGGCTTGAAGCATAATATAACTACTAATATTTGGTGAATAAAGATAAGTGTGAGACTTGAAGCAAAAAATAACTACTAATATTTGGTGAATAAAGATAAGTGTGAGGCTTGAAGCATAATATAACTACTAATATTTGGTGAATAAAGATAAGTGTGAGACTTGAAGCAAAAAATAACTACTAATATTTGGTGAATAAAGATAAGTGTGAGACTTGAAGCAAAAAATAACTACTAATATTTGGTGAATAAAGATAAGTGTGAGGCTTGAAGCATAATATAACTGCTAATATTTGGTGAATAAAGATAAGTGTGAGACTTGAAGCAAAAAATAACTACTAATATTTGGTGAATAAAGATAAGTGTGAGGCTTGAAGAATAATATAACTACTAATATTTGGTGAATAAAGATAAGTGTGAGACTTGAAGCAAAAAATAACTACTAATATTTGGTGAATAAAGATAAGTGTGAGACTTGAAGCAAAAGATAACTACTAATATTTGGTGAATAAAGATAAGTGTGAGGCTTGAAGCATAATATAACTACTAATATTTGGTGAATAAAGATAAGTGTGAGACTTGAAGCAAAAATAACTACTAATATTTGGTGAATAAAGATAAGTGTGAGGCTTGAAGCATAATATAACTGCTAATATTTGGTGAATAAAGATAAGTGTGAGACTTGAAGCAAAAAATAACTACTAATATTTGGTGAATAAAGATAAGTGTGAGGCTTGAAGCATAATATAACAACTAATATTTGGTGAATAAAGATATGTGTGAGACTTGAAGCAAAAATAACTACTAATATTTGGTGAATAAAGATAAGTGTGAGACTTGAAGCAAAAAATAACTACTAATATTTGGTGAATAAAGATAAGTGTGAGACTTGAAGCAAAAATAACTACTAATATTTGGCGAATAAAGATAAGTGTGAGACTTGAAGCAAAAAATAACTACTAAAATTTGGTAAATAAAGATAAGTGTGAGACTTGAAGCAAAAAAAACTACTAATATTTGGTGAATAAAGATAAGTGTGAGACTTGAAGCAAAAATAACTACTAATATTTGGTGAATAAAGATTAGTGTGAGGCTTGAAGCATAAAATAACTACTAATATTTGGTGAATAAAGATAAGTGTGAGACTTGAAGCAAAAAAATAACTACTAATATTTGGTGAATAAAGATAAGTGTGAGGCTTGAAGCATAATATAACTACTAATATTTGGTGAATAAAGATAAGTGTGAGACTTGAAGCAAAAAATAACTACTAATATTTGGTGAATAAAGATAAGTGTGAGACTTGAAGCAAAAAATAACTACTAATATTTGGTGAATAAAGATAAGTGTGAGGCTTGAAGCATAATATAACTGCTAATATTTGGTGAATAAAGATAAGTGTGAGACTTGAAGCAAAAAATAACTACTAATATTTGGTGAATAAAGATAAGTGTGAGGCTTGAAGCATAATATAACTACTAATATTTGGTGAATAAAGATAAGTGTGAGACTTGAAGCAAAAAATAACTACTAATATTTGGTGAATAAAGATAAGTGTGAGACTTGAAGCAAAAGATAACTACTAATATTTGGTGAATAAAGATAAGTGTGAGGCTTGAAGCATAATATAACTACTAATATTTGGTGAATAAAGATAAGTGTAAGACTTGAAGCAAATATAACTACTAATATTTGGTGAATAAAGATAAGTGTGAGGCTTGAAGCATAATATAACTACTAATATTTGGTGAATAAAGATAAGTGTGAGACTTGAAGCAAAAAATAACTACTAATATTTGGTGAATAAAGATAAGTGTGAGACTTGAAGCAAAAAAATAACTACTAATATTTGGTGAATAAAGATAAGTGTGAGACTTGAAGCAAAAAATAACTATTAATATTTGGTGAATAAAGATAAGTGTGAGACTTGAAGCAAAAAATAACTACTAATATTTGGTGAATAAAGATAAGTGTGAGACTTGAAGCAAAAATAACTACTAATATTTGGTGAATAAAGATAAGTGTGAGGCTTGAAGCATAAAATAACTACTAATATTTGGTGAATAAAGATAAGTGTGAGACTTGAAGCAAAAAAATAACTACTAATATTTGGTGAATAAAGATAAGTGTGAGGCTTGAAGCATAATATAACTACTAATATTTGGTGAATAAAGATAAGTGTGAGACTTGAAGCAAAAAATAACTACTAATATTTGGTGAATAAAGATAAGTGTGAGGCTTGAAGCATAATATAACTACTAATATTTGGTGAATAAAGATAAGTGTGAGACTTGAAGCAAAAAATAACTACTAATATTTGGTGAATAAAGATAAGTGTGAGACTTGAAGCAAAAAATAACTACTAATATTTGGTGAATAAAGATAAGTGTGAGGCTTGAAGCATAATATAACTGCTAATATTTGGTGAATAAAGATAAGTGTGAGACTTGAAGCAAAAAATAACTACTAATATTTGGTGAATAAAGATAAGTGTGAGGCTTGAAGCATAATATAACTACTAATATTTGGTGAATAAAGATAAGTGTGAGACTTGAAGCAAAAAATAACTACTAATATTTGGTGAATAAAGATAAGTGTGAGACTTGAAGCAAAAGATAACTACTAATATTTGGTGAATAAAGATAAGTGTGAGGCTTGAAGCATAATATAACTACTAATATTTGGTGAATAAAGATAAGTGTGAGACTTGAAGCAAAAATAACTACTAATATTTGGTGAATAAAGATAAGTGTGAGGCTTGAAGCATAATATAACTGCTAATATTTGGTGAATAAAGATAAGTGTGAGACTTGAAGCAAAAAATAACTACTAATATTTGGTGAATAAAGATAAGTGTGAGGCTTGAAGCATAATATAACAACTAATATTTGGTGAATAAAGATATGTGTGAGACTTGAAGCAAAAATAACTACTAATATTTGGTGAATAAAGATAAGTGTGAGACTTGAAGCAAAAAATAACTACTAATATTTGGTGAATAAAGATAAGTGTGAGACTTGAAGCAAAAATAACTACTAATATTTGGCGAATAAAGATAAGTGTGAGACTTGAAGCAAAAAATAACTACTAAAATTTGGTAAATAAAGATAAGTGTGAGACTTGAAGCAAAAAAAAACTACTAATATTTGGTGAATAAAGATAAGTGTGAGACTTGAAGCAAAAATAACTACTAATATTTGGTGAATAAAGATTAGTGTGAGGCTTGAAGCATAAAATAACTACTAATATTTGGTGAATAAAGATAAGTGTGAGACTTGAAGCAAAAAAATAACTACTAATATTTGGTGAATAAAGATAAGTGTGAGGCTTGAAGCATAATATAACTACTAATATTTGGTGAATAAAGATAAGTGTGAGACTTGAAGCAAAAAATAACTACTAATATTTGGTGAATAAAGATAAGTGTGAGACTTGAAGCAAAAAATAACTACTAATATTTGGTGAATAAAGATAAGTGTGAGGCTTGAAGCATAATATAACTGCTAATATTTGGTGAATAAAGATAAGTGTGAGACTTGAAGCAAAAAATAACTACTAATATTTGGTGAATAAAGATAAGTGTGAGGCTTGAAGCATAATATAACTACTAATATTTGGTGAATAAAGATAAGTGTGAGACTTGAAGCAAAAAATAACTACTAATATTTGGTGAATAAAGATAAGTGTGAGACTTGAAGCAAAAGATAACTACTAATATTTGGTGAATAAAGATAAGTGTGAGGCTTGAAGCATAATATAACTACTAATATTTGGTGAATAAAGATAAGTGTAAGACTTGAAGCAAATATAACTACTAATATTTGGTGAATAAAGATAAGTGTGAGACTTGAAGCAAAAAATAACTACTAATATTTGGCGAATAAAGATAAGTGTGAGGCTTGAAGCATAATATAACAACTAATATTTGGTGAATAAAGATATGTGTGAGACTTGAAGCAAAAATAACTACTAATATTTGGTGAATAAAGATAAGTGTGAGACTTGAAGCAAAAAATAACTACTAATATTTGGTGAATAAAGATAAGTGTGAGACTTGAAGCAAAAATAACTACTAATATTTGGCGAATAAAGATAAGTGTGAGACTTGAAGCAAAAAATAACTACTAAAATTTGGTAAATAAAGATAAGTGTGAGACTTGAAGCAAAAAAAAACTACTAATATTTGGTGAATAAAGATAAGTGTGAGACTTGAAGCAAAAATAACTACTAATATTTGGTGAATAAAGATAAGTGTGAGACTTGAAGCAAAAAATAACTACTAATATTTGGTGAATAAAGATAAGTGTGAGACTTGAAGCAAAAAATAACTACTAATATTTGGTGAATAAAGATAAGTGTGAGACTTGAAGCAAAAAATAACTATTAATATTTGGTGAATAAAGATAAGTGTGAGACTTGAAGCAAAAATAACTACTAATATTTGGTCAATAAAGATAAGTGTGAGACTTGAAGCAAAAAATAACTACTAATATTTGGTGAATAAAGATAAGTGTGAGACTTGAAGCAAAAAATAACTACTAATATTTGGTGAATAAAGATAAGTGTGAGACTTGAAGCAAAAAATAACTACTAATATTTGGTGAATAAAGATAAGTGTGAGACTTGAAGCAAAATATAACTACTAATATTTGGTGAATAAAGATAAGTGTAAGACTTGAAGCAAAATATAACTACTAATATTTGGTGAATAAAGATAAGAGAGACTTGAAGCAAAATATAACTACTAATATTTGGTGAATAAAGATAAGTGTGAGACTTGAAGCAAAAATAACTACTAATATTTGGTGAATAAAGATAAGTGTGAGACTTGAAGCAAAAAATAACTACTAATATTTGGTGAATAAAGATAAGTGTGAGGCTTGAAGCAAAAAATAACTACAAATATTTGGTGAATAAAGATAAGTGTGAGACTTGAAGCAAAAATAACTACTAATATTTGGTGAATAAAGATAAGTGTGAGACTTGAAGCAAAAAATAACTACTAATATTTGGTGAATAAAGATAAGTGTGAGGCTTGAAGCATAATATAACTACTAATATTTGGTGAATAAAGATAAGTGTTAGACTTGAAGCAAAAAATAACTACTAATATTTGGTGAATAAAGATAAGTGTGAGACTTGAAGCAAAAATAACTACTAATATTTGGTGAATAAAGATAAGTGTGAGGCTTGAAGCATAAAATAACTACTAATATTTGGTGAATAAAGATAAGTGTGAGACTTGAAGCAAAAAAATAACTACTAATATTTGGTGAATAAAGATAAGTGTGAGGCTTGAAGCATAATATAACTACTAATATTTGGTGAATAAAGATAAGTGTGAGACTTGAAGCAAAAAATAACTACTAATATTTGGTGAATAAAGATAAGTGTGAGGCTTGAAGCATAATATAACTACTAATATTTGGTGAATAAAGATAAGTGTGAGACTTGAAGCAAAAAATAACTACTAATATTTGGTGAATAAAGATAAGTGTGAGACTTGAAGCAAAAAATAACTACTAATATTTGGTGAATAAAGATAAGTGTGAGGCTTGAAGCATAATATAACTGCTAATATTTGGTGAATAAAGATAAGTGTGAGACTTGAAGCAAAAAATAACTAATAATATTTGGTGAATAAAGATAAGTGTGAGGCTTGAAGCATAATATAACTACTAATATTTGGTGAATAAAGATAAGTGTGAGACTTGAAGCAAAAAATAACTACTAATATTTGGTGAATAAAGATAAGTGTGAGACTTGAAGCAAAAGATAACTACTAATATTTGGTGAATAAAGATAAGTGTGAGACTTGAAGCAAAAATAACTACTAATATTTGGTGAATAAAGATAAGTGTGAGGCTTGAAGCATAATATAACTACTAATATTTGGTGAATAAAGATAAGTGTGAGACTTGAAGCAAAAATAACTACTAATATTTGGTGAATAAAGATAAGTGTGAGGCTTGAAGCATAATATAACTGCTAATATTTGGTGAATAAAGATAGGTGTGAGACTTGAAGCAAAAAATAACTACTAATATTTGGTGAATAAAGATAAGTGTGAGGCTTGAAGCATAATATAACTACTAATATTTGGTGAATAAAGATAAGTGTGAGACTTGAAGCAAAATAACTACTAATATTTGGTGAATAAAGATAAGTGTGAGACTTGAAGCAAAAAATAACTACTAATATTTGGTGAATAAAGATAAGTGTGAGACTTGAAGCAAAAATAACTACTAATATTTGGCGAATAAAGATAAGTGTGAGACTTGAAGCAAAAAATAACTACCAAAATTTGGTGAATAAAGATAAGTGTGAGACTTGAAGCAAAAAAAAACTACTAATATTTGGTGAATAAAGATAAGTGTGAGACTTGAAGCAAAAAGTAACTACTAATATTTGGTGAATAAAGATAAGTGTGAGACTTGAAGCAAAAAATAACTACTAATATTTGGTGAATAAAGATAAGTGTGAGACTTGAAGCAAAAAATAACTACTAATATTTGGTAAATAAAGATAAGTGTGAGACTTGAAGCAAAAAATAACTACTAATATTTGGTGAATAAAGATAAGTGTGAGACTTGAAGCAAAATATAACAACTAATATTTGGTGAATAAAGATAAGTGTGAGACTTGAAGCAAAAAATAACTACTAATATTTGATGAATAAAGATAAGTGTGAGACTTGAAGCAAAAAATAGCTACTAAAATTTTGTGAATAAAGATAAGTGTGAGACTTGAAGCAAAAAATAACTACTAATATTTGGTGAATAAAGATAAGTGCGAGACTTGAAGCAAAACATAACTACTAATATTTGGTGAATAAAGATAAGTGTGAGACTTGAAGCAAAAAATAACTACTAATATTTGGTGAATAAAGATAAGTGTGAGACTTGAAGCAAAAAATAACTACTAATATTTGGTGAATAAAGATAAGTGTGAGACTTGAAGCAAAAAATAACTATTAATATTTGGTGAATAAAGATAAGTGTGAGACTTGAAGCAAAAAATAACGAAAATACTGATATATAGATCGCTGTATATAGTTCTGTAAATTTGAAGGAATATTGTTTAAACTTTATAACTACTAACTCTGTTGTTGTTGTTGTTGTGTCCAATGAAGAGCCTCAGATATCTCCATACATCTCGATCACAGCAATGTCCTCTATCTTGGGTGTGTAAAGCTTCTGCTCTGGGTCCGTGCTATTTTTCTGCAAGGTTGCGGCCATTGCTGGACATGAGAATATGTGGGTAGGTGTTAGTTCCACACCAAGACAGTTGTTACATGTCTAATAGGTTCTTGTGCCATCTGGATGTATTGTCATTCCTTTATAGTGCTTCGTTCTGAGTCTTGTTATAGTTTTCGTAATTCTTCTCACAGAGTTTATTTCGTCACTTTGATCTTTTCTTATTTTATTTTGTTTTATTAAGCATATTGCCAAAGCATCAGCGTCAAATACTCTGTTAATGTATTATCTAAATGGATTCTCAATTTTCTCTTAAACAATTCAAATACCAATTATATTTATGGATTTGTTTTATGATCAACAAACATTATAAATAACAGGGATTCATCAAATCGTTAAAGGATTTCACCCATTCCATTCGGCTAAAACCACGTGATCCATTTTTTCACTTATTGCGAGCCTTTGTCGAAGGCCAACCAGATAATCCCCGGGGGCAGAAACATCGATGCAATCCTGCGATTCAATTCCATATTGCTTTGATACCATTTATTGCGGTCTTTTATAGCCGTACATTGAAATATTCGATATAGAACTAGGTTTAACAAATATTGTCAAATTAAAATGATTTGGATTGAAAATATCCAAATATAAAGCACCTCCACACAATCAAATTTTTTGCAATATTTGTGGGATTTGTATAGCTGAGGTAAAACTTACTGATTCCGTCTTAAACCTGGGCTACCTAGCCATTCGATTCCAAAGTGGCCGCAGAAGATGACTTTATCGTATTTGAAGAATCGTTGAAACATTTCAATTAAAATTGTGGAAAAACAGACAAAAGTGAAGTTGTACTCGGATCAGGTGGATTAATAAGAAAAAGGAATCTCCTGAATGTGTAACTGTAAGTTGTTGATGTCTTGCGCCATCTATCGCCTTTTTTCTTAATTTCAATCAAATATGTAATTTTATTTTTTATTGTTATTAGGGTGTTTTTTACTTACATTGATAAAACGTGCGTATAAATATATAGTTAATCAAATAGGAATAAGAGTTAAATGGATTTGGTTAGAATTCCTATCCATTCTGTGTTAATCCCTGAAAAGATTTACGAATATAAAATAAGAAAAGGAAATGCGTCAATATATATATATATATATATATATTATAATCTAAAATACAATTTTTTTTTTTTTAAACATATATTTTATTTTTTCATTCATTGACTGTTCTGCATTTTTGACTATATTAAAAAAACATACCACTTTTAATTAATGTCGTTGTAAATAATATATAGTTAACCCTACCTTTTCTAATGAAAATCACGATTATAGAATTAATTTAATAAATTCTATATTCCTCTGTGATATAAATAATTTTATATATGTATATTTTTACTTCAAGAGATTCAAAATAAAAATCTGCTTGAAAGGTAAATACTTATCTTTACTTTTCCACGACTGCACCTCTTTTCAACAATCGAACACACAAAAAATTTCTAACCTATAATATATATATATTATATTAAAAAAAAATATTTGATGCTTGAATTTAGATCATGTTGAGGATTATTGTAATGGTGATGCAGTCGTGGCTATAAACTTGAAATAAAAATGGTTTTGATCAGATATTGATTTATTGTGCTGAGGAATGAATACAGATGAAAAACCTAATTTTGTACAAGTACTGCCTGGCTTAAGGCGTAAGAATAAATAAAAAACAATATTATTTACATAATTACAAAGTTTTGGGTCGGCCAACGGGGAAGAACAACAATGAGTTTTTATATATGGAAAGCGCGACCTCTGGCGGTCGATTAAAATAGAGTATTTATATCTATGAAATTATAATTTTTAAATAAAATAACATTTTAACATATAACATTTTAAATAATATCTTAATATAACATATATATATAAAAAAACAATGAATATTAAATTTACAAACTTATATCTTCAAAAATATATA